>JAUTDX010000177.1:0-265117 GCA_030844895.1 Ambrosia x helenae | reverse complement strand
AATAAGAATATTTATTACATAGATAGCGACACTTTCAAACAATTAATTTGTCCACAACACACATTCATACCATCATTAATGCACACCTCAGTATGTGTAAAACCCTAAGTAACGAGCATAGTGTTTTTATCTATGGTTTTAAGTTTACAAGGATTTGAACATATGTTGAAGTTACAACAACTAGAAATCAAAAAAAAAAGGATTTAACCATCTGATAGTAAATAAGTTTCAAATGCTTTAGATAAATCATGTTCAAACACTTCAACAAAAAAAAAAAAAAAAAAAAAAAAAACAAGCTCAACCGAATCCAAAAACCAACCTCTAAACGTACTAGAAATTTGAGTTCGAGATCTTTCTTCACTACTTCAATGTAACGGATTGAAAGAAAGAAAAGAAATTGAAAGATGATTTAATGAGCCAACATTGATTTTAGGCTTCTGTAATCTAGAGAGTGTAAGAGAGGTAGAGAGAGAGAGAGTGAGAGAGGGAATGTTTTGTTGTGGATATAATAACGTTCAGTACCTCACTATATGTAATAAAAAATGGTAGTAATTTACATTCATATCCTATTTTATTATTATACTTTTTAACAAGCCTTATGTCTTGCAAAAAATATTTCGATCTCCGCTGACCCGGAATACCCATTCTTTGGTGCTCTCTGTCTTTCGCCGCTACCGTAGGCGGTCCACCGCTTCTTCTTCGGTGTCGGAGGACCCAAGTAATAAGCTTCCCGCGCTTCTGCAGACATGATCAGACTTCCGCAAATAGTTACTGTTCACTTAACTAATCATCACCAATCATCACTCTAAACCATCTCTTTCGTACACCACCACCTCATCAAATTAGTTCCACCACCACTCGAACTGACAGAGCCACACCGGAGACGGAGACGTCTCAAATCTCACACCGAAGACTCACAGATTTGTTATCGGAGACGTCTCTGGTGTGAAGTTTGAGACGTCTCCGTCTCAAATTATAGATATCTTGAAAAATGGGGATTTCGAAAGGTTTAGTAACAACCTCCGATGAACCAAGGTAAAAATCCCATCTCTTTTAATTATAAACTTAGATTTGGAAGTGGTTAGTAACGAGGTAGGGCCCAGTTAAACCAAACTGCCCACACCATAATAGCCTAGCCCATCTGGAAAAAGGCCCAATATACAAGGCCTAACCAATTTGAAGGAGTCAAGGCAGTCAACACAACGGTCAAATAAGGAGTAACTATCAACGAGATCTTTGTGCTAATAAACCGTAATGATTATCTCCTTCCTTTTCGAAAGAAGGTTGACTAACAAAACAACTTTATCCTCAGCTATAAAAGGAGCTTCGAGGTAAAAACGTAAGGGCATTCACTATTTCTTTATCATTGTCTTCTCACTATCTACATTGCTTAAGAGCCATACTTATTCTCACGCCGGAGGGTGGTCACAGGAAAACCCCCATCATGTGGCGAGTCCTAACGGTGTTCTTTTTTGAATAGAGACGGCTTCGTACATTTGGGACAGTTTGAAAGGATCTCTCTGTATCATCTAGAAGATTCGACGAGTACCAGGTTCTTGTTTCTTCATTGGCGCCATCCGTGGGACGGAATTAAGGTAAGAGATTACCTTTCCCACCCGACCAAATGGTATCAAAATAAGAAAGCCAAGTGGTCACAACATTCAACACTCCACACGATCCTAGAGGAATAGCAAATGAAAACGTGATCATCTTTCAGCTGAATCCGTGGATGAGGAAATACAAGTGGAACACCCTCCGGGGTTCACACTGTTTCTTCTACACAGGGCGGACCGTTGTCTGCCCCTCCTATGGCTTCAGTTAACCCCGCAGCTCTGTTGCGGTGGTGAGTTTTCTTCAGTCATTTCAGGGTATTCTGTTGTAGTGGTGAGTTTTCTTCAGATATTTCGGGAGTTTACTTGTGGTGGCAGGTTGTCTGCAGTAGTGCTTTGTTGAGTTGGTGAGTTTTCTTCAGTTATTTCGAGGTTTTCTTGGTATGGTGGGGTGTGTTGGGCAGGTGGGTTTTCTTGGGTTTGTGACGTTTGAGGGATATTTCTGGATTCCGGTGAAGAAGGCTCGACATCTTGGATTGGAGGGATATGATGAGTTTGAGTTACTGGTATTTGATGGGTTTCTTGGGCTGGTTGTCTCTCAGCTTCTTGTGTTTTTGGTAATTCCGTGGATTCAGATTCTAATGAAGAAGAAGAAGGTTTGTCCTCTTCATGGATTGATTTATCCATTAACACTTCAAACTGTAGAAAAAAAAATATTTAAATTGCTAAAAGTTTGTTTTATTCTGTTTGTTTTATTATTGTTTTTGCATGTTTATCATATCTAAAGGTATCAAGCGTAAGTTTCCTAAAATATTATAAAAGTGCGTAGACCTTTTTTGGACTCATCTTGGAAAACATAGACCACGTTTTTAGGGTTTTGAATGTACAAATAAATAATATCATTCTTCAATGGATGGAAATAAGAATATTTATTACATAGATAGCGACACTTTCAAACAATAATTTGTCCACAACACACATTCATACCATCATCAATGCACACCTCAGTATGTGTAAAACCCTAAATAACGAGCATGTGTTTTTATCTATGGTTTTAGTTTACAAGGATTTGAACTTATGTTGAAGTTACAACAACTAGAAATAAAAAAAAAGAATTTAACCATCTGATAGTAAATAAGTTTCAAATGCTTTATGATAAATCATGTTCAACACTTCAACAAAAAAAAAAAAAAAAAAAAAAAAAAAAAAAAAACACAAGCTCAACCGAATCCAAAAACCAACCTCTAAACGTACTAGAAATTTGAGTTTGAGATCTTTCTTCACTACTTCAATGTAACATTGATTTTAGGCTTTTGTAATCTAGAGAGTGGTAAGAGAGGTAGAGATATATGAAAAATACCTTAAGGAAAACCCTTGCAAAACAAATACATGTTATTGATGAGTAAGATAGCTTTCAAATATGATATAGTAGGACCTCATTCATCCAATGTTGTTTCTCAACAAGGTAAACCGATAAACATAGTTGTAAGCAACAAACTATATCATTAGGCCAAAAAAATTACACTAAAAGGACAGACCACAAGGCTGCTCAAAATAATAACAAAAACATCTAATGAAAAAACTTTTAGCAACAAAACATAAATAATTGTAGCATCGAAAGTATGAACCTGAAAACAAAACATTTCATCAAGCACCAAACTGGTTAAAGCATTTCGTCAAACAGTTGGTGTGCATCCTCAAACTTTTCAATACAGAATGTAAGAAAGAGGAGGTTCGTATCCATCGCCATTTCAAGAAACAAACCCAAACCACCGCAAAATTCTAGTGAGTTTAACATGATTATCAGATTGAATCGATACTTGTGACTCGGGTAAAAAAAAACCATTGCTTTGACCTATAAAAAAATGGCGACTAATTGTACACTTAAACACTTCCTAATATTCAAATCACAGGAAGCCCTAGACGATAATGATGATTTTTTCAGTTCTAAATTGGTGAAAATTTTACATCAATTCAAGGTATCAACCATAAAAGGCGACATAAGAAGCAAAATTGTGCATCATTTATCTTAATAAACCAAAAAGCACATGCAAACACAAATAAAAAAACAGAATAATAGCATTCACACTAGATACTTCATCTCCATCTTAATAATTACACTAAAAATCACTACCTTTCTCTTCTTTTTCTATTTAATAATACTTATTCTATACTTTATCATTACCTTTTCTCTCTCCCCTACTTACAACCACTTTAAAAAAATATTAAAAAATTATAGAGGATGAACAGGGTCTCCTCTAAATTTACTGATAAACAGTGTATCCTTTATATATTTTCTCTCTCCTCTACTCACAACCACTTATACTCACTCTATATAATATAAAGGTCTTCCTCACACTAATATAGAGCATCTATTTTGAATGCTCTAATGGATATCAATATATTTGTTGGGGAAAATGGATTTAAATACTCCCAACTATCGTCTGTTCGCGGATATCACTCTCAACTTTCACTTTGGCCAATAGCACTCCCAACTTTCAACTTAGTTTGTTCCATCACCCCCAAACTAACGGAGGTCTAACCTGGTTAGTTTTCATGGCCAAAATGTAAAAACTAAACTTAATGGACAATGTACGTGGCACAAATGTAAAAACGTAAACTTAAAGGACCTTTTTGAAACTTTTTTTTTATTACCTTATTATAAATCCCCCACCCTCTTTCTTCTTCTTCTTGTGACAAACAGCCATCCCCACCAACCACTACCTCCACCACCATCCCCAACCACCGCCTCCACCACCATCCCCAACCACCGCCTCCACCATCTCCGGTGGAGGAGCTTCGGCCACCATCCTCCGGCGAAGCTCCGACCACACCCCTCCGATAATACTCCCATAACTTGTTCATGGATAGGTGGTCAATTGGTGGCATCTTCATAACCTGTTCGTAGAGAGGGAGACGCAGCGTTTGGATTTTAAGGGTAATTTAGTTTGATTTTAATGGGTTTTGAAAATTATGGATCCAGCTTTCTTGCTACCATATAAGTTTTTGGGAGAAATTTGGTGTGGTTTGGGTGGGTTTTGAAAATTAGGGTTTTTCAGCTTTTGTGAATTAGGGACCGAGAGGAGTTTAACGTTTGCTACAATTTAGGTTTTGTGGGAATATGAAAGTGGTTTGAGCATGCTTTTGAAAATATTTGGTTAATTCGTAAATCTTGAGTTCGGAAAGCTTCTTTGGTTACGTGGTAGGTGGTCAATTGGGGGGTTATTGAGGTCGGTGGTGGGTTATTGAGGTCGGGTGGTGGTGGTTAAGGTTCAGTGGTGGTGGTTAAGGTCGGTGGTGGTGGTGGTTTGTGGGAGATGGTTTAGAGAGACAAAAGAGGGGGGGGGGATTTATAAAAATTTAAAAAATAATAATATTTTAATAATAAATTTTTAATACATTATTATAATAATAGTTTTTTAATAATAATAATAATTAAATGTTTCAAAAATGTCCTAAAATTTTGGTTTTCACATTTTGGCCACGAACACTAACCAGGTTTAGACCGTCGTTAGTTAAACAAACTAAGTTGAAAGTTGGGAAAGCTATTGGCCAAAGTAAAAGTTGAGAGTGATATCCGCCAACAGACGATAGTTAGGAGTATTAAAATCCATTTTTCCCTATTTGTTGTAATATAAACAGCTCCAAGAAAAGAAAAGGAAAAGATAAATTGATGCACTGATCGGAAGTTTATTATTAACTTGAAAAATTGCTTAACTATTACATAAATTTGACCTATATTTATACTAGTAACTTTACCTATTCCTAAACACATTCAATTCAAATACTTAATAAATTAATAAAATAAACTCCCCACACTTATAGAATCAAATTGAAACTTCGTGACACCGACTACTCCTGACTTTGACCGACTAAACTATTAAAAACAAACCTAATTTACTTAATTAATTAACCAACTATTAAAAGACACTTTTGCCCTTACGATTAAACCCAACAAGGACTAGTTGTGAAAACACTTACACTCTGTTCCAGAGTTTCATTAAAGGGTAGAAGAGAAAGGATTGGAAAGGAAGTGGGAAAAAAATGTGTTCCAGAGTTTTTTTGTAGGAGGGAAAGGGAGGGAATGAGAGGTATAATAGAGAGGTTTTTAGGGTGATTTTCAATATTTCCAATTTGAAAGGAATTTGAGAGAAAGGAAGAAAAGGGAGATCCTTTCTCTTCAATCCTTTAATGAAACTCTGGAACAGAGTGTAAAAGAGATAAGCACCATTCTTAAAAAAAAAAAAAAAAAAAAAAAAAAAAAAAAAAAAAACTCTTGCGCCTTTTGTGATCATGGGACATGTAAAACTGGTTTTGCGGCCAAGGCCCAACACAAACCTAACAACTAAAACACAAGCCCGAACTAATGTTTTAAACTAACTAGCTACTAGTGGGTTAGCCCGCGCGATGCAGCGGGTGTCTCCAAGTCTCTTTTAGAAAATGTTATTTTTAACTCAATTGTCTTAAAACACTAATTAAATTTGGGTACCACCACCACCACTCTTCTTCTTCCTCCTTCTCCTAGTATATACTTAAGTATCTAAATAAGATAATACAAATTTACTTATAAAAAAATTTAATATTATCTTGTACAAACATTTAAGGGTGTTTACAAGCTGTTGTTTAGTTCACTTCGATTTTGAGCCATAACCAAAACCAAAACTTTCAATTAAGATATTTAAAAAAACCGATTGGTTTCAATTATTCATTTGTTCCAGTTTGGTTAATCGGTTATGAACATCGGTCCAACTGGTTTCGATAAATAACCGAAAAATTTACTTGAGCTGGAAAATATAAACTTGAGATTAAGTACTCAAGAAGAAGACCCATTATTAATAATTAATTTTTTTTTATTGTCCACTCCTTTTATATGAATATTTCTTAATATCTTTGTTCAAAATTCATTATAAACATAATCTTCCTTCTCCGATCATAAATCCGGTGACCATATAGTTTAGATCAGATTAGCCATACGTAGTAATTTCGGAATTCAAATCGTTACGTCATGATTAAAAACACGACTTTCATTATTGATTTCTCAATTTCTATATAGTATTTTCAGGTTTATGAAACTTTAACTATTATAAAGTACCTAATTCTATATAAAAGATTATAACAAAACATGTAGCATTATGAATTATTTTTTATATGTGTTCTATTTAATGTGTTTAAACTTATGTAGAATTGAATGTCATTAGGGTAGCGTTTGGTATGGTGGAATGGAAGGGGGAATGGAATGGACCATTACGAGGTAATGAAAAATAGTGTGTTTGGTTGGTTAAAGGAATGGAATCACCCATTCCACAAGGCATTCCATTCCCTCAAAACCATTCCATCCACCCCCCATGCTTTTTTTTCATTCCATCCCTCATTCATCATTTACTAACAACACCATAACCCACCACCCACCACTCACCACCATTGTCACCACCCACTACCGCTGTCGCCACCACCCACCACCACCGTCACCACCCACCACCGTCGCCCACCACCGCTGCCGCCACCACCCACCACCGTCGCCCACCACCGCTACTGCCACCTGCTACCGCTACCGCCACACGCTACCTTCACCCACCTACCCATCACCGTCGCCGCCACCCACCACCGTCACCTACCCACCGCCGCCATCCAACACCACCCACCGCCGCCCACCACCATCACCCACCGCCGCCACCCACCACCGTCACCTACCCACCGCCGCCATCCAACACCACCCACCGCCGCCCACCACCATCACCCACCGCCGCCCACCACCATCACCCACCACCACCATCACGACCATACACCTCCACCTTCCACCGTCGCTGCCACCACCCACCACCGTCGCTACCACCACATATCACCACCACCATCATCGCCACTGACCACCACCCACCACCGCCACTAACCACCGATTTTATTCTTTCGTCTTTTCATGCCTATCCAACAACACAAAATAATGTTTTGTTTCATTCCCACATGGCAACCAAACAAGACATGGAATGGTAATGATCCATTCCATTACCTTGTCCATTCCATTACCTCGTCCATTCCATTCCCTCTTCCATTCCATTACCCCATACCAAACAGACCCTAGGTTTCATAAACATCTCATGACTCTTGATTACCTTTTGATTAAATATGGTGTTTAAAAGACAATTTTACCCTCAAAAAGTTGCTGTTATATGCATTGTGTGTTGTACCATATGTGATTAAACATGTACCTCTTATATTTTAAGAAGTCCTTGGGAAATGCTTTATAATATAGTATAGATATAGATATAGATATAGATATAGATAATACTAAGGTACTAGGCCCGGCCAATTCGGGTTTGATAATTTAAGAACTGGGCTACAGATAAACTCATAAAACATTCCTTTATCTTGAAAATGCGAGTTTAATTTGTAATCAACTTAATTATCCACTCATGATTTTTTTTTTTTTTTTTTTTTTTGGTAAACGCAATCATAACTTTTACGGTGTAAATCGTAATATTATGGTTTTTGACGGTTTTGTTAGTTTATTTCTGGAGATTTATAATGACTATGAATGTATTTTACTAGCATATATATTTGTGTGAAATGTATTTACTAGCATCCAATGCATTTCGATGTGTGTTGGGCATGTTAAAATATATAAATCAAATGTTGGGCCTAATATAGGACTGTTGTTATGTTGTTCTGTTGGGCTTCTATTAATATTGCAGGAATTGTATTGGGCCTATAAGACATTGGGCTTTATGAGAAGAAGGCTTAAAAGCCTTGTGTTCGAGATACCTATCAGGCTTTAATCCTGATCGTTCATTTGTGAACGATCCGTGTGATTATGATCCAATGGTGGAGATTGTGTACGAGTGGTGTTTTCTCTGGGTTCAATGTACTTCAGCTATAAATACTTGTGTACTTCATTCGTGAGCTTCTTTAGCGCTCAGATTTTCTTTCTCATTCGTCTTGTATCCTCTCTAGATTAGGGTTTGTGGTTTGTACTCTATTATTTCTTTGTATTTGTTTCCTTAGTTAGATGATCTTCTGATATTATTAATCAGACGATCTCTAACCTTGTATTGTATTAAAGATCTCTACGATTGTAAGATCTAGGGTTTGGTTGGGTAAAGTTTTGGGTTGGTAATAATAAGATTTTGTCACCGTTTTCTGTCACTACATCTCTGTCTTGTGTTCTTGTTATTGATATTGAGATTGTTGGTAAATATCAGTATAGATTCATATATTTTTACACTACAGAAACTTGTTGTGGTAATGATCGAATCTTTATTCTAGTGACACATGATTAGGAAATTAGGAAAGTACATGGCTACGTAGAACCAAATTATCTTAGGAAATGAATCAGCTGCTTTAATTAATAAAAGAAACAATGGCAAACATAGATAGATCTTCACAACTTGAACCTACTAAGGCCGATATAATTTCATTGCTTTAAGAAGCTCAACTCCACAGATTGGACAGCAGGTGATGTCGGATGTGCATGTACGGCATAGCTCATGACCACAAGGAACTAAAGTAAAATCTATTTCACCTGTTAAACAGATTGGCATTGCAGTGCTATTTCTAATGCTCTTTTAGCTGTGTTAGCTTCTTTTGTTGACATCTCTAACTTTTCCTGGAGATATGCCACAAGATATGAACGAATTAATACTTAAATATCTTAAACCTTTGCGCTTCTCTATATCAAACATCTATATCTCTCTCTCTCTCTCTCTCTCTATATATATATATATATATATATATATATATGTATGTATATGCATGTATGTGTGTATAATCGCTAGCAGTTGAAAAGCATATAATCTTGCAACATATACGGTGGCTCAAGTACGTACTTATGCTGACGCAGACAAGAGTATATAAGTTTGTAATTAAAATGCAGACCTGCTGGAGCACAAGTGCTGCCTGAGATTCATTTAACCGATGGTTCAGTGACAGAGTTGTTTGGAGGAGGCACTGCCTCTCTGTCTCCATATTGATTCCAGAAACCGAGAACATCTCTACAACTGATTGATCAAACTCCTCAGTTGGTACACGACCAACTTCAACTTCTTTAACTGCATGTATCTGTCAAAACAGGATAATCAATAATGCCTTATCAGGCTTCAAATATTACCAAAATATCAAGTGAAGTGGTTCTAGAATCTAAAGTTCATAAAATGTAAATTAAGAGCTTTGTACATCGTTTGGGGTACGAAGCTAAAAAGCAAAAGCATTAGACCTTCACTCTCATGACAAAAACTAACCATATGTATATAACAGAAAATACCTGATTTCTTAAATTCACTCCTACAGATGATTGTGATTGCTGGACCTGCTGCATACTGCGAAGTATGTTATCGCTCTCTACAGGCATCCCAAGTGTGGAAGAATCTTCTTTAATTGTGAGATATCCGAAGTGGAAAACACGAGAACTAGTAATACTTCTAGTGATTCCTGGAAAACATTCAACTTTAAGTGTATAGGGTCTTTTCAATTTTGATGGTTTTAGTCTTACATTATGATAATTCTACCATACTTGAGTTTCTTTCCTTTTAGACTTTGCCAGGCCACTATCTCTCCTTTACAAAATGGTGCTACGCGATCAAGATCCACTTTCTTTTCATCTGTGGGAAGTAATTGTCTTCCAAGAAAACCAGTACCATGACCCACACCTTCTGTCGCTCTTTCATCCGAAGAAAGTTTGAGGATATTAACAAGTGCGGTTTCAGAGCCTTGTGGACAAAGGAATAGTGAACCAATGGGTAATGGGACTGGGGAACCCAAAACATGGCTCACAACAATTGCAACAAGATCCACAACTGATGTGTAATTTGGTCGTTCAGCGATTAACATACAAGTACATGAACGGTCAACATAGTAGAGGGTTTGGTGACCAGAACTACTTTTCGGTTCTGGGAATAACGACCCGTTTGATGTCTACAAACTTTGGGAGAATCCTAAACCGGGTGTAGATACGCTGCACTAACTTTAGTCTTTTAGCAATGGATTTAAGTGATCTTTTTAGTGCCCGGAAATCTGGATTTTTAAACCCTGAAGTAATTCTAGAGTAATGGTTGACGACACGTAATACAGCAACCTGGAATGACCTACTTAACAACTTAAGTTTGATGGCAGCCAATGAAACAGACCCGGCCTCTTCAAGAGTCGGAAGGGGTTCAACATAATCAAGCTCCTGGAAAAGAACCCAAGTGAAGCAAAAAGGTAATGATCAGCTTAAAAAATTAAGTGAAACAGAATCATGTCTTGTATCCAATATATAACTATGTTATGTTGGTCTCTTTACATTACTAACAGTGAGGGATAAAACTAAAGCACAACAAAAAAAATATATATAGAGAGAGAGTGATTATAGTTTGATTAGGATTAGTACCTGCACAACAACATTAGAAAGCTTTCTTACGCCAAAGGCCAAACATAATCTTTCGGAAACATCATGGTGAACAAACCTTAGCTTTGAAGAATCAATAAAATTCACATATTGGGAGCCATGTGGATCGATATATACACATGTTTTTGGTTGAACAAGCCTGCAATCATCATCAGGGACAACCAACTCGGCTCTCCAACCGGGTCTGTCTGGTGTCTGTGAATCTATGGTCTCATCACAGAGAAACTGCAGAAGTTCAATTACTGCGTGGAGTTCGTTTGGATTAAGCCGAAAATAACCACAAGATTTATGAAAATTTGAAAGAATATTCGTTGCACAAGAAACAGATAGCATGTCCTCAACGCCGACTTCTTTTAAAATCTTCACAAATGGCAGGTAGTGTGAAGGAAGTTCGGACGCAAGTGGGGACAGGTTTATGCTCAGACGGACAAAAAGAGAACCAGGAGTAGCTAGTCGTGTTCCGTTATCAGCTGCAATGAAGGCCAACTGTTGCAACTCCAAAATATCTGACATGAAGGGGAAAAAGAAAGTAATATGTTAAAAACATGATATGAAACTTGTAAAACAAGATTTATTCAAGATCCCAACCCAAATGTTATGAACCCTAATTACAAACTGATACAAAGAACTCCTCACAACCACTCTCAAACAATAAAGAAAAGGTTTACAAATAATAACCTTCTACAAAGAATCTACACACTCAACGATTTACAGATTCAAGATGAATCTGGAAATCAAGCTAGACCTAAACGAATCTGAGAGGATGAGGGTTTTGAGAGAATAATATCAGAGAGTAAAGTAAAGTGAGAAGAGAGAGAAATAACAATGTATTTATACACTCTCTCGAACATTCTCAAAGAAACACATTTCTGAGTAATATCAACCGTTGGATGAACTCACACGGATTACAATCTGATGGCCAGCACTCTTTGTTATAACAAGTGGTGACTGTGGGCTGGCCAGTGTCTTGGGCCATCTCTTGGGCCACAACTTGGATTTGAGCTGAATAATAAGCTGGACCGACTTGAACTATCTTCCATCAACCAACAGCCCATCTACTCACCAATCCATCTGCTCAGCAACTCCAGCCCACCTTCTTACCTACAAAATGTCTTATGCAAAATGTCATAGCTTATGTTACCCCTCCTCAATTTTATTTCCAAAACATTACACAAACTGATTTGAACACATATTACCTCCTGTTTGTCCTTAAACCATCAGTAAACACATGCTAAGATTGTACAATCAGCTTTGATTGTCAACACTTCCTTTTGCCACTAACTCTCTTAGAAAAAACAGATCTATACCAAAATGCTTAGTTTTATCATGAAAAACCGGATTCATGGCAATAGACAAAGCAGACGAACTATCTGTATGCAAGCATACAGGCAAGTCAACTTGTATGTCTAACTCAGATAATAGGCTTTTGACCCACATTACTTCACAAGCCACAGTACACAAAGCTCTATACTCTGCTTCAGCAGAGGACCTAGAGACTGTTGTTTGCTTTTTACTTTTCCAGGAGATCAAACATCCTCCTAAAAATATGCAAAACCCAGTAACAGATCTCCTAGTTTCCTGACATTTCGCCCAATCTGAATCAGCAAAAGCTGATAGATTTAGGCTGTCTTTTTTAGAAAACATAAGTCCTCTACCAGGAGCAGACTTCAAATATCTCAGAAGTCTAAAGGCTATTTTAAAATGACCTTGAGTAGGCTTATGCATAAATTGACTTAAGTAATGAACACTATAAGAAATATCAGGTCGAGTATGGGATAAGTAGATTAATTTCCCCACAAGCTGTTGGTAACCAGTCATATTTTCAACTGGTTTACTATCAGCTTCAACAATTTTTATCAAAACATGATTTTGTTCTATAGGACAACTAACAGGTTTACAACCTATCATACCATACTCATCTAACAGTTCAGTGCAGTATTTTCTTTGGGTCAAACACATACCTTCATTAGTTTTAATAACCTCAATTCCAAGAAAATATTTTAACTCACCTAAGTCTTTGATTAAAAACTTGGTTTTAAAAAGTTCTTTAATATTTTCTATTTCTTTAATTGAATTACCAGTTATTATGATATCATCTACATACACAAGCAATACAACAAATAATGACTCATCTTGCTTGACAAACATAGAATAATCACATCTACTTTGCTTAAATCCAAATTCAATTAAAGACTTAACCAATTTTTCATTCCACATTCTGGGTGCCTGTTTTAATCCATATAATGATTTCTTTAACTTACATACTTTGTTACCTAAATCATCATTATACCCCTCAGGAATAGACATGTAAACATCTTCATATAAATCCCCATACAAGAAAGCATTGTTGATATCTAATTGGAATATTTTCCAATCATTATATACAGCTAGACTAATTATACATCTTATAGTCACCATTTTAACAACAGGAGAAAAGGTCTCATAATAATCTAACCCCTCCTTCTGACTATAGCCCTTGGCAACTAGCCTAGCTTTGTACCTATCAACCTCTCCTGTAGACTTATACTTAATTTTAAATATCCATTTACATCCTATTTTGTGTCTTCCTTTAGGAAGATCAACAATTTCCCAGGTATTATTTCTATGAAGAGCTTCAAGCTCTTCATTCATTGCTTTGACCCAGTTAGGGTCTTTAACAGCATCTTGAAACCTTTTTGGTTCAATGCTTTTATCCAAACAAGACACAAAGCTTTTTACATCACAACTCAAGTTTGACAAATTAACAGATTTTTCTAAACCATATTTAACCTTCCCTTCAACTATGTAATCACTCAGTTTCCTAGGAAAAAACAGCAGTTCTAGTAGACCTTCTAGACTGACTCAACTCAATTTCATCAACAGCTGTGTCCCCCTCAGATGTTATATTTAGATCATGTTCAGTACTCACATAGGGAGCCTTATCAGTTTCCTTATCAACTCCAATTGGCTGCTGCTCAACAGCCAAGCCATTATTGGTAGTCTTGGATCCAGATTGCTCACCCTCATGTGTTCCCAAATCCCTATTACCTGAAACCCCCCTATCATCATCGGGCTCATTCACATCAAAGGACTGTTGATGATCTGTGTTTTCAAAAGTATCAAAAAAATTTAAAGTATTAACTTCTTTATTAAAATTTATTTCAGAAAAGGATTTTTCTTTAAAAGGAAAACAGTTTTCAAAAAATTTTACATCTCTAGAAAACTGTATTGTTTTACTTTCCAGGCTGTAAACCTTGTAACCCTTTTTCTCAAGTGAGTAACCAAAAAACACACACTTTTCTGCCCTACTTTCAAGTTTATTTGATTCATTCAAAATTGTACAAAAACACAGACAACCAAAGACTCTAAGATGTTCTAAGAAGGGTTCAAATCCATGAATTAACTCATAGGGAGACTTTCCATTTAGCACAGATGATGGAATCCTATTAATAATATATGAAGCAGTAAGAATGCATTCAGTCCAGAATCTAATGGGAATATTACTTTCAAATAACAAAGATCTAGCAACATTTAACAAGTGTCTATGTTTTCTTTCAACTACCCCATTTTGTTGGGGTGTATAGGCACAAGTAGTTTGATGTAAAATTCCTTTCTCTCTACAAAAGTTTTTCATATTATTATTTACAAATTCCAATCCATTATCACTTCTAAAAGTTTTTACAGTATTGCTAAATTGATTAGAAACAATTTGGACAAAATCTTTAATATGCTCAAAGACTTCAGTTTTATTTTTCATCAAACATACCCATACTGCCCTAGAGTAATCATCTACAATTGTTAAAAAATATTTATGACCTTCTCTATCTGGCACTCTATAGGGTCCCCAAACATCCAAGTGAACTAATTGACCTAAATGAGTTGTTTTATGTTCACTTAATGGGAAAGGTTCCCTGTGTTGTTTTGCTTTTTGGCAAATTTCACATGGACCATTATTCACATTGTTAAGTTTTAAATCAGGTTTGATTATGTTTAGTACTTGACTGGCAGGATGTCCCAACCTAGAGTGCCACATATTTACCATATTAACACTATTAAAGCACACCTTAGAAGACATTTTAGAATTGCCACACATGTATAGACCATCAACTTCTTTACCAGTCACCAGGACTTTCTTTGTTATTAAGTCCTGAACATAACACATATTTTCATCAAACCCAACAAACAACTTATTATCCCTAGCAAGCTTATGAACTGATAACAAATTTACATTGTACTCAGGGACAACAAGCACATCCTTTAGAATAACATTTTCTGCTAATTTTAACTTTCCAATTTTAGTGACAAAAGCAAATGTTCCATTTGGATGTTTAACTTTTATATTTAAATCCGAAACATCTATGTAATCAAATAAATCTTTATCACTATTAACCATGTGCTCATTTGCACCAGAGTCCATTATCCACCCAATCCCAAGTAATTTCCCATTAGTACTAACAAAACAGTAAACACTAGTACCCACAGAATGAGAACAAAACACATTACCAGCTAGATTGCAAGTAGTGGTAGACTCAGAAGTTTTTTCATGCAACAGACTCAGTAGTTTGGATACTTGTTCACTAGTCAAGGTTGTAACAGAATTAGTAGAATCAGAACAAGTATTATTAACTACTGGTTTCTTGCCTTGATACCCTCTAGGTTTTGCCCAATTAGGATATCCAATCACTTCCCAACATTTTTCAATTGTATGACCAGTTTTATTACATTGTGTACATTTCAAATGCTGATTAGAACCTTTATTAACCTTTTTATTATTCAAAAAGTTTTCACCAGTTTGCCCTACTTTAGACAAGAAACCAACAGTTGGAGTAGTCTTATTAGAACTACTAGAGTTCCTATGAGACTCCTCCCTAGACACTAAGGCAAAAGCCTCTTTAACTGATGGTAATTCAGATCTAAGTAACAAGTTTGTTCTAACATTTTGATACACATTATCAAGACCCATCAAGAATTGCATTAACTTTATCATATGATTATAGTTATTGAATTCTTTGGATGCATCACATACACATGAAGGTAACTGCAAAATCTGATCAAGTTGCATCCACATAATATTCAGTTTGTGATAATATTCAGACACAGATGCACCATTTTGACTAAAAGAGTTTATTTGTTGATACAAATTGAACACAACTGAACCATCTATTTTATTATAGGTTTCTTTTAAATCCCTCCAAACCTCAGATGCAAGTTTGGAGTATACTTGTCCCATATAAAGTTCTTCAGATATAGAGTTAAGTATCCAAGTTAAAACAACAGAGTTACATCTCTCCCATTGTCTAGCTAAAACAAGATCATCAGTTGGTTTAATACAATCACCATTTATAAATCCTAGCTTGTTTTTAACTTGTAATCCTAAGATCATAGCATTAGCCCATATAGTGTAATTCTCAGTTCCTTTTAGCTTAACACTAATGATAGTAAGATTAGTGGAATCACTAGCATGTAAGTACAATGGATCACTAGCATCGAGTTTGCTAATTAGTGTAACATTATTCACAACTGTATTATTATTAGGGTCAATCACAGGACCATGGTCATCAGTCATGATTACAGCAGCAAACAAATACTAATCACAGATATACAATTACACAGAAAGTCAAACAACACCAATCACGATTCCAAACACACAAGAGGTCAAGATCAAAGAATCAACACACAGACAACCACAAGAAGACAAATGGCGAAGCCAAGTGGGTGATCCAGATCGTCGGTTCGTCACTCAATGGTGCCGACGCAGGTCCTCACAAGGGAGCCCCTAAAGACCTAAACCAATCTTAAAGCTAAACAGAGACTCAAGCTCTGTACAACAGACTCCTTAGGACAAGAACTCTAAAAAGTGTAAATCAGAACAATCTCACCGAGGGGGGGGCCCAAGTTAGGGTTCTCCAATAACTCGTAATGTCACAACCTTCACTTAGGGTTGTAACATCAGAGAGCAAAGAATAAGCCTCCAACTGTCCACTATTCAGATCCAAGCTTCTTTTATTATCAGAAACCCTAGATCTGATCAAACGGCACAAGATCCAACGTATGGTACAGATCGAGATAGATCTATTCCAGCAACCCAAGAACAGACTTATCAAATACCAACAGATCCTGAAACAGGACAAGAGATCCAGGATCAAGATCTAGAATAATACGAGCGGAAGACGTCAAACTCAAAGCCTATAGGCTCTGATACCATGTTAAAAACATGATATGAAACTTGTAAAACAAGATTTATTCAAGATCCCAACCCAAATGTTATGAACCCTAATTACAAACTGATACAAAGAACTCCTCACAACCACTCTCAAACAATAAAGAAAAGGTTTACAAATAATAACCTTCTACAAAGAATCTACACACTCAACGATTTACAGATTCAAGATGAATCTGGAAATCAAGCTAGACCTAAACGAATCTGAGAGGATGAGGGTTTTGAGAGAATAATATCAGAGAGTAAAGTAAAGTGAGAAGAGAGAGAAATAACAATGTATTTATACACTCTCTCGAACATTCTCAAAGAAACACATTTCTGAGTAATATCAACCGTTGGATGAACTCACACGGATTACAATCTGATGGCCAGCACTCTTTGTTATAACAAGTGGTGACTGTGGGCTGGCCAGTGTCTTGGGCCATCTCTTGGGCCACAACTTGGATTTGAGCTGAATAATAAGCTGGACCGACTTGAACTATCTTCCATCAACCAACAGCCCATCTACTCACCAATCCATCTGCTCAGCAACTCCAGCCCACCTTCTTACCTACAAAATGTCTTATGCAAAATGTCATAGCTTATGTTTTATAAAGAAATAAAATTGAATATATATTGTATTTTTAACATAATAACTAGAAAATTTTTAAACAAATATGATGTTTTCATTTTTTATTTCCAAACCTGCGGAAGTCCGAAACATGGAAGCACAGATTGTGCCTAATTTAATTCAATGAATTAACATATATATACATATGAATTAACGCCAATTCTTGGGCATGTTCACCTACATATATTACTTTTGTGTATGATATTAATGAATCTAGCTAAGGTCGTATGTGTGTATGTTAGAGTAGCCGGTACGTTAGGCATGTGTTAAAAAGGATTGGTGTGTGTGTGTAAAAAATGTAAGCCCTGTGATTTGAATATAAATCATCTTGTTTGTGTATCTTGTTCTCAAATTCATTCGTACATGTATTTTACCTGTCGCGTTGTAATCCCAACAAAAACTAGAAATTACCTGATGAAAATAATGTCTCCCAAATTTTGTCCAGATACTTGAGTACCTCAAAACTAGTTTCCTCACATGACTGAGAAATTAGCAGTGTTGTCAAAAGCGACCGCCTGAGGTGCCTAGGCGACCAAAAACCTAGAAGCGACCTTGATCCGCTTTTGTCTCCTAGATAAAAAAAAGGCGCCCTTTCAGCAAGTTTCCGGCCAAAAACGTCTTTCCGGTGACTTTTCCGGCCAACTTTCTGCCGGTTTCTGGCAAACTTCTGCAAATTAATACAAAATCCGTCTGGAACAGATCTGTGATTGTGGTTGCATCACCGGAGAGAAAAAGTTGAAGAGGAGAGAAAGAAGAAGATGAGAAAATGAAACACTAAAAGACCCTAGGGCCTTAACCGTGTTTGCAGAAAGAAAGCTTAGCTGGACACTGACTTGTGCAGAAAGGAGATAGTGACACCACATATAACATATTTAAGAAAAAAAAAATTCTTTCAGAATATTTTAATTTAAAAAATTATAGCAAGTCAAGTCAGAATTATAAATCTTTCTTTACAGATTATTCTAAAAGGTTTAATATTTGTTTCTATAACTAGTTAGATGATTTCAATATCCAATCTTATTGGTGCTATAAATATTTTTAGAGGGTAATTTTAATCTATATACATACAAGATATATTTATTGTTATTTTTGAATAAATAATATATTTTATTTTATTTTTTCTTTAGTGCGCTTTTTTTTCCTCAGACCCACGCTTTTTTTGCGCTTTCCGCCTAGGCCACAGGCGAGACCTATGCGCCTTGAGTGCGCCTAGCGCATTTGATAACTATGGAAATTAGTGATGGCTTGGGCTGCTGCAATGATTATTAACCTGTTAATACACACACACATTGAGTAAATGATGCGTAACTGTGTAAATAAAAATACATAACCTGCAGCAGGTGCTTTAACACCATAGCAATATAAGGAATTGAGACAATTGAGGAACAAATTATGCAGTCAAAGATATTAACCAAGATCATGGAGCCAATCATGCTATGTCTCATTTAGTTCCACTATTCTCTCCCATGTATTTAATGTATAGATTTGTTAGTTCACTATAAATAGTCTTGTACATTGGTTGTAATTAATCATAAAATTAATACATACATCAAAGTCTCATATGGTATCAAGAGCAGGTTATCTCCTCTGAGAAACAAACCATCGATCCTCTTTCCAGCAATCTCATTTTCTGCTTATTTTTTTTCTATCCTCTCCACAAACAGCAACATGTCTGACACACAAAGCTCTTCCACCACAATCATCACTCTCTCTACACATACTCACTTCCCTATCCAGCTTACTTCCGACAATTTCCCGTCATGGCGTAAGCAGGTTTTATCAACACTCATAGGGCTCGAATTAGACCAATATGTCGACGGCCTTACTGAACCACCACCAAAAATCGTTGATGGCAAACCCAATCCCCACTACCGTTTATGGTTCCGACAGGATAAAATTCTTCTCGGAGCTCTCCTTGGAAGCTGTTCTGCCACAATTCTCCCAATTGTGTCATCCTCTGAAACCTCTCATCAGCTCTTCCAGCGACTGACCGAGAGCTACGCGAGTGTCTCGAGGTCCCGGATTATCTCCCTCAGAACAAAACTTGCCACACACAAGAAAGGAACTAAGCCAGTTGCTGAATACCTCCGTGAAATGAAATCTATTGCGGATGAATTAGCCCTGGCTCAAAAACCAATCGACGATGATGACCTCATCGTTCACATACTCACTCACCTAGGTGACGATTACAAAGAAATTGCTGCTTCAGTGAAGATGAGTGACACTTCAATCACTTTCTCTGACTTGTTTGAGAAGTTGGTAGACCATGAACGCACACTCCAGGATTCTCATACTGCTGCCCTAATGACCACAGTCAATAATACCCAAAGGAGCGGGCCAAGATATGCTTCACGACCCAATAATGAAGCCCGAAACCCAACCAGGCCTAATAACTTTGGACCAAGAAACACCAGATCTCAAAATAATAATAATATTGGTGGTCAAAATAACAACAATGGACAAATGACAAGCTTTCGCACTAACCGTAACAATTTTTTTTGTCATTTTTGCAATATTCCAGGTCATGATATCAAAGTTTGCAGGAAACTTGCAAGTCTGCTACAAGAAAATAATATCATTGTTTCCTCGCCAAACCCGCAAGTGAACTCAACTATGGCAAGCTCCTCCTCCTCATTAATGTTTGATACCGGTGCTTCTGACCATGCAGCACCCGACCAAGCCTTTGTGCACAACCTCTCCGAATATGGGGGGCCTGACGAGATCGTCCTTGGTAACGGTAATACCCTTTCCATCTCCCATGTTGGTCACTCTTCTATTCCTACATCATCTCGTTCTTTACTCCTTCAAAATGTCTTACTTGTTCCAAAATTACGTAATCGTCTCATATCAGTTGCCAAACTCTGCAAAACTAACCAAGTTTCTGTTGAATTCTTTCCCTTTCATTTTGTGGTAAAGGATCTTCGCACGGGGGCGCACCTAATGCGGGGAGCGAACGTTAATGATGTCTACTATGCAACACCCAAATCTCAACATCATTCCATACAAGTTCATTCAAGCACCAAGACACCCACATCTCTCCTTTCATGGCATCACATTTTTGGACACCCATCTATACAAGTTCTAAAACGCCTACTAAATAAATTAGGACTTGTTTATAATAATATGTCCGCCAGTTTTTTTCATTGTGATGCATGTTCATTGAATAAAAGTCATAAGTTACCATTTGGTGAAAATTCTTTTATTGTGTCTAAACCCCTTGAACTTGTTTATACGGATGTTTGGGGTCCGGTTCAAACCTCAAATGATGGTTACTCCTACTATGTACTTTTTGTTGATTTTTACTCTAAGTACAATTGGCTTTACCCAATTAAAAAGAAATCTGACGTTGCTACATTATTTCCACAATTTAAAACACTAGTTGAAATTTTTTTTCGCACACCACTAGTGTCAATTGTTTCGGATAATGGAGGCGAATATATAGGACTTGCTTCCTATCTTCAACGAAATGGCATCTCTCATTTCACTACCCCTCCCCACACCCCGGAACAAAACGGAGTCGCGGAACGCCGACATCGACACATTGTTGAAACCGGCCTATCACTCCTTTCCCATGCTAATCTACCCCTCACATTTTGGACTCACGCATTTCAAACCGCGGTCCATCTTATCAATCGCCTTCCCACAAAAATTCTAGACTTTTTGTCGCCTTTTGAAAAATTATATAAAACATCTCCTACCTACACAAAACTCAAACCATTTGGGTGCTTGTGCTTTCCATGGCTTCGTCCTTATGCCAAATCAAAACTTCACAATCGTTCCTCCAAATGCATTTTTCTTGGTTACTCATCCTCCAAATCCGCTTACAAGTGTTACGATCCATCTTCTCAACGGCTATACCATTCTCGCCATGTTGAATTTGTTGATCATATTTTCCCATTTAAAACTTCAACTAATGAAACAACTCATCTACCCACTCCTACTACCTTCCTTCACATTGTTTCCAACAACTCCCCACCACCTCCACATCCCATACCCTCCTCGACCCCACTGCCAGACCCATCACCCAGTCCTCCTATTTTTCCCACTCCTTTAACTTCCTCTAACCAGCCAAATTCACCACCTCCTACTTCCACATCACCACCCATCCCCTCCAATTCTGTTGATACCCACTCTTCACCTAACCCAACCGACTCTATATCTAGTAACAGTACCCACCCTTCAACTGACTCCACTTCAGCTGAGTCCACTTCCCCTCCATCCGTGACCACTTCACCATCCTCCACATCCACTACTTCCACAGCTCAAACCACTCCCTCTTCCCCAGCCCCCTCTCGTCCCCAAAGAACTCGTAAACCAAACCCGAAATATTACAATTCTCATACCCTCAACCACATCACTCTCCACCCTCTTCCACCCACTATTGAACCCACAACTCACAACCAAGCCTGCAAAGACCCCCATTGGCGTGCAGCTATGGACTCTGAGTTCAACGCACTGCTTCAAAACCATACATGGGACCTCGTTTCCCCTACTACCAACACACCTATCGGGTGCAAATGGGTCTTTCGCATTAAACGCAAACCGGATGGCTCCATTGATAAATACAAAGCACGTCTTGTTGCGAAAGGGTTTCTTCAACAACATGGAAAGGATTACTTCGATACCTTTAGCCCTGTCACCAAACCAATTACCATTCGAACCATCCTTTCCATCGCTCTCACTAAAAATTGGCCATTGCGTCAATTAGATGTGAATAATGCCTTCCTTCATGGCACACTTCATGAGGATGTTTTCATGATTCAACCACCCGGCTATGTTAATCCACAATACCCAAATCATGTTTGTAAGCTCAAGAAATCGTTGTATGACTTAAAACAAGCACCCCGCGCTTGGTATATTGAACTTGCAAACTTCCTTCTTCGCTTTGGATTTCGAAAATCTCAAGCCGATGCCTCTCTTTTTATCTACAAAAATCATGATATCACTTGTTATTTCATGGTTTATGTGGATGATATCGTTCTTACGGGCAATGACTCAAAGTTCCTTGATCACTTTATCAAGGCTCTTAGCCAAAAATTCTCTATCAAGGACCTTGGCATGCTTCATCATTTCCTTGGTGTTGAAGTAATCCCCACTCCAAATGGCCTTTTTCTTTCACAACATCGATACATCCATGATATCTTACAACAATTCAAAATGGATGGAGCAAAAGATGTTACCACTCCACTCAGTGCCACTGACCCGTTATCAGCATTCGACTCTTCCCCTACAGTTGATGAAACACCATATCGGAGGCTCGTAGGATCACTCCAATATCTAGCGTTTACTCGCCCAGATATTTCCTTTGCCATTAACAAACTCTCCCAATTCATGCATCACCCACGCCAAACACATTGGCAAGCTCTTAAACGTGTCCTTCGTTACCTTAAAGGCACAATTCATCATGGTCTTTTTCTAAACCGAAATTCCTCGCTCGATCTCTCGGCCTTCTCAGATTCAGATTAGAGCGGTGTACATGATGCTGGTCGGTCTACCACTGCCTACATGCTTTACTTAGGCAGTAACATTATTTCTTGGAAGTCCACTCGTCAAAAGTCGGTTTCGCGCTCCTCAACCGAAGCCAAATATAAAGCTCTAGCCAATGCTGCTGCAGAAATTACATGGACAAAGAATTTATTGCATGAACTTGGTCTTCGAATAAAAACAACCCCAACCTTGTTTTGTGACAACACCGGTGCAACCTATCTTTGTGCTAATCCTGTCTATCATTCGCGGATGAAACATGTAGCACTCGATTATCATTTTGTAAGAGAACAGATTGCAGCCGGACACCTACGCGTTCTTCACATCAGCTCTCAAGATCAATTAGCAGACATGCTCACCAAACCATTAACGAGAGCACCATTCCTTCGTAATAGATCCAAGATTGGCGTATCCGACGGATCCTCCATCTTACGGGGGCGTATAAGGAATTGAGACAATTGAGGAACAAATTATGCAGTCAAAGATATTAACCAAGATCATGGAGCCAATCATGCTATGTCTCATTTAGTTCCACTATTCTCTCCCATGTATTTAATGTATAGATTTGTTAGTTCACTATAAATAGTCTTGTACATTGGTTGTAATTAATCATAAAATTAATACATACATCAAAGTCTCATAAGCAAAAGGAGGAGGGCTCTTGAGTTGAAGAGCTCCCCAAGAGTAATCTGGTGGAACTTTGGAAAGTATGGGAGCAACGCTCCATGCAAGCGACCAGTCTTTCAACAAAATGGCGTCGTTGTATGAACAAAGAACTCTTGTAACTCCTCTCTTTCCGGTTCTATAAGGGAAACCTTTTTCGGCAGGAACACATGCAATCTTTCCAAACACACTGCAGAAGCTGTGGTCGTGTAGAAGATGGGAATTTTCAAGTACAGTTTCGATAAGAGTTTCAGCCAAGGACCAAATTTCTGAAGAAACTTGGTTTGGAAAGTCTCCCCCTACATTCTTCGTCATACTTTCGGCTCCAAGAAACTCTATTCTTCTGGCACATTGGAGCACAGTATCAGCAGCGCCATTGTTACCAATTTCCACTGCATCAGGCCTAGTTGACTTCTTTGGTTGGTTAACTAGAAGTCCTTTCAAGCAAAAGCAACCCATGATATAGTTGTATGTACTCTATATATTTGCGTCCTATTATATATGTATATATATGGATTCCATGAATATATAATGTATTTGACACCCCGTGAAAACTCTGAACTAACAAACTTCACGATTCAGCCCCGACCATTGTATGAAATAAAGAGCTTGAATGGATGATTAAGATTCAATACAAAACTATGAAAAAATTAAAAAAGGAACAATATTGTCGTATTCATATGAAAGAACCTTTAAATGCCAGTGAGCTGATCGACTAGAGTACGTGTGTGAGTTGTGTACTCGAGAAGGAGGCTAAGATTATGCAAGCGAATGAGAAAAATTGAACGGATGGTATGCATGCGTGGGTAGTAGGGTTGAAACTGTCCATGCGAATAAGGGGTGGATGAGGTGGCGTCACACCTATCACACTATCACACCTAATCATTTTGTGTTACCTCATTCCATCACATTATATCACTAAATCGATGTGGCTGTGTTCACATTCCATCACATTTCATCACTAAACTTTTTCTTAAACAAACTAAAAACATTACATTTTAAGTAATAAAAAAATATTTAAATATTTACTGAAAACATTATTTAAATACTTAAAAAAATTATTAAATATTAAAAAAAATTATTTAAATATTTAATAAAAAAATATTGTTCAAACGGCTAGTTTTCCAACGGCTACTTTTCAAACGGCTATTTTTTTAAGTCTATAAATAGAAGACAAATTACTCATATTCAGTCACAATTCAATCTACACACACAAAGATATGGGTGGTGATTATCATAACGATTCAGTCGGTCCTTCAAACCTCAGGCGATACTCTCGCCGACGACGACGTTCACATCCATTGTCCTCTCCTCCTCCCAAACCTCAACCACTGTCATCTCCTCCACCTACAGTGTACACTCCTCCGCCTACAGTGTACACTCCTCCTCCCCAAACTCAACCACTGTCATCTCCTCCTCCTTCTATAGTGCACATTTTTTCTTTCAACATTAGATTGACTTTTTAATTTGGTGATCCTCTTTTTTGTTTTAATATGTGTTATCTCAACATAGCTTTAATCTGTCTGTAGATTTTTTATTCCTTCGTTGTAACATTTCAGCTATTAAACATCCGATCAGTATTATTAACTGGTATCGTGAAAGAAACAGACGTTACGAAATACAGTTTTTCTTTTATAGTAGATAACAGTTGGTCTGCTTATGTTTTTTTTATATTTTGGGTTGTAATAATTGTTTTAAAGAAAGAAACAGATGGTACTAAACAGGTCTTCTTCGCAGCAGACCATTGGCTTCTTAATGTTGTCTGTAGTAAACAGTGCTTAAGGTGGGATCTGGTCTTCTCGTGTTTTCACACGGGATTCCACCTAGTATTGTTTAAAGATGACAATAAGGTAAAATATGTGTTGAAGCAACTAGGAGTATGGATGACGAACCATACTATTTTCCAAGTCCTGACTAATAAGAGCACAACCAATGATGACCAAACACGATATCGATACACCATGAACGACACCCCTAATGCGGTCGATATTTCAATAAATAACTTTTTTTCCTTATTTCATGTTAGTTCTTTTTAGAATGATCGATTACAAATTTCTGAATTCATTTGACATTATACCCAGCGCAGAGATTCGTTTTTTTTTATATTAGAATATGATAACTTATGGCAGAGATTTGTTTAAAATAAATAATAATAATAATAATAATAATATTCATTTATCATGCAAGTCATTAATTATGTTGTCATATTAGATATTTTATTATGTCATATTAGATATTTCAACCCGGGACGCCCCCGAGATAAAAACTAGTGATAGAATAGTTGTATCTAAAACAACACCATATACCCAACACCATAGATACTTTAAATACACTAAACTTACCATAGATACTTCGATAGTCAATGCCCAACACCAGGATAAGCTAAGTCTGCCATAGCCTCATATTTAGGGCGTTATATGTTGAAACATTTTCCAAACTTTTTGGCGTTGAAGTGTGAGACAACCAAAGTAACATGAAGCAGTACAATACTAGCCCAACCTTCCTCCTTTAAGGCATATAGAGTAGATGTGTAAAACAAATCCCACTAAATGTATATACCCCTGAAACAACAATTTCTAGTTTTGCAAAGTTTAATAATATATTCTAGTTTCGCTACTAATTTAACATACCTATAGTTATCATGGGCCAGTATTCAAACAATGAATGTCCCCGATTTCCGATTGATGGACCTAAGGCAGTTGCTACAAGTGATGGATAGGTTGAAACATAGTCAAATAATTCGTTGGATATGCCACAATCTACTATCTGGATCGTCTATGCTGAATCGTGGTACGAACATGTTCTGAGAATGCTTAATGTCGTGTGGATTAAAGTACTTAAACCTCTTTTTCTTAAACTGGCAAGTTCCTGATGGAAATGCCAAAACTCGGTGGAAAAAAAGAAATTAAGTTAAGACTTTAAGATGAGACATTTTTCAAGTTTTAAATTTATAAAATAAAACGATAAATGCTACCGTTCTAACCCACACAATAGGCAAGTGTAACCTAGTTCAAACCTAAAATATGACTCGGTTGGTTATCGAGCTCGAGCTTTACATACATAGCCCGTTTAAGTTTGCGAGCCTAACGACCCTAAACAAATGTTATATTATTTTTTTCATCTATGCGATTTTGTCATATGAACATATTCAATTTTAACTAATAACATTGGTGAGTCGAGCTCGAGCCGAGCTTTTGCTCGTTTAAAATTGTTTTCAAATTACCTCGAGCCGGGTCGAGCTCTTAGATTTTACTTTCGAGCCGAGCTCGAGTTTGACCCTCATAAAAGCATGACGAGTCAAGCTCGAGCCTAGTCAGCGGATCTGCTTAACTCGTTTACACCATACCATTTGTACAAACGTGATAACAAGAGGCCGGTACAAGAGATAGAGCCTTAAACCCATATATTGGTCTTCCAAGACTCCAAGTTGTACCAAAAGAAGGTCATGAGACGTTAAAAACAAACCTTATTTTTAAAAGGATTAATGCAGCCGCTCACATTCACACTAGTCCCTCTCTCTCTCTACATAACACACAAACCCTAAGTCTTTCAAACAGCCACCACAACCTTCAAACTCGATGACAGACGACACTCGAAATCTACATGATGCCAGAAGAAGCAATGTATTAGATCACATAGCTGATTTTAGGGTTAACTCTATGAAATATGCTTTTAAACACGAGTATCAAATACCTGTTGCGTTTGGCAGAACATTTCCAGTGGATATTTTGATACCTGATCATGATAATAAAGATGCAGCAGTTCTTATCTCTGGAATATGCTGGACCCTTTTACCATATGCTGAAACATCTCGAAAAGCAGGTGCTTTATTTGCCAGCATTATGGGTGCAACCGCTCCTGCAGAATTGTTCAAAGCTATGATAGTCTCAATCGAAGGTGCAGAAGTTAATACAGTGTGTATTCCGAAAGAGTCCGAAGAAGCATTCTACGAGTTTGATCTTGAAGATTGCTATAGTGACGTTGAAAACGCCATATTCATGGGAGTGACATTAATGCTACCGTTAAAACACATTTCTGAGAAGAACTATGCTCGCTTCGTAGAAGACGAAGTGAAAGCTATAAGCGGAAGACTAGGAGTTGATGATGAAAAGCTGGCAAGAATAAGGTACTCGTTGGACCTCACTCGAGCCAACATGGTGAAGCGAATGGGACAAAGGAAAGTTAAACAAGAAATTTTGAAATATCTGGTCATGATGCGGGCGTCTGAACAGACAAGCGCGCTCAAAGGAATGGCTAGTTATGTTAGTAGGATGCTGAATTGGAATGAACTAACTTCGATTGTTAATATAAAGAAAGTTTTGGTGAATTCTAGATCACCAGTTCTTAAGCATGGTTTGGTACAAGATGAAGTACACAATTATTCCAAAGCTGTGTACCATATAGTCAGATCTCCATATCCACGATATTTTCAGTATTTTTGTACACCGGAAGAGGAACAACTAGTCCAAATGCATAACTCCCAAACATTGGGCGCAGTTGCTCAAGAACTTCTCAACAGGAAAATGAAGAATAGACCTATTGCTAATTATGAAGGTACTTCAGAGAGAAGGGGATCATTGTGGAGATTCATCTGAAGTTTTGTGACAGTCGAATGGAGACTGAGAAGAGGGGAAGAATTAAGCTTGTGGATAGACCTATTGCTAATTATGAAGGTACTTCAGAGAGAAGGGGATCATTGGCTCAAGAGCTTGTGGATATTCATCTGAAGTTTTGTGACGGTCGAATGGAGATTGAGAAGAGGGGAAGAATTAAGCTTGTGGATAGACCTATTGCTAATTATGCAGGTACTTCAGAGAGAAGGGGATCATTGGTTCAAGAGCTTGTGGATATTCATCTGAAGTTTTGTCATGGTCGAATAGAGACTGAGAAGAGGGGAAGAATTAAGCTTGTGGATAGACCTATTGTTAATTATGAAGGTACTTCAGAGAGAAGGGGATCATTGGTTCAAGAGCTTGTGGATATTCATCTGAAGTTTTGTGACGGTCGAATGGAGACTGAGAAGAGGGGAAGAATTAAGCTTGTGGATAGACCTATTGCTAATTATGAAAGTACTTCAGAGAGAAGGGGATCATTGGTTCAAGAGCTTGTGGATATTCATCTGAAGTTTTGTGACGGTCGAATGGAGACTGAGAAGGGGAAGAATTAAGCTTGTGGATAGACCTATTGCTAATTATGAAGGTACTTCGGAGAGAAGGGGATCATTGGTTCAAGAGCTTGTGGATATTCATCTGAAGTTTTGTGACGGTCGAATGAAGACTGAGAAGAGGAGAAGAATTAAGCTCATGGATGAAGGAGATTATGATAAAATGGATCAAAAGAGGAGGATGATGTGATGCATGGGTGATTAGAGCTGGTTTTATTTAGAACATTGAAGGATGTATTGATCATTTTGTTTAGCTTTCTAAACTACTATGCTGACTTTTGTTAGAATTATTGATGAGTATTTGTGATGCAGTTTCGCACATGCAATCAAATGGCTCAAAATACTCAAACGATTCAAAAGCTTAACAAAACTTTAAAGGTTCTTCATTATCATCAAAACTCAAAAACTGACTAAACACTAACCCTAGAGTCCTATTTATAGGATTACATTACAATCATAGTTCAAAATAAAACTAAAAATAAGATAAACATGGAAATTCAAATTTTAAACTAAATATTAAATTATTTTGATGCTCCGCATCAATTTGGGACAAATTTTCTTGGAAAATGAAGACTAAGATCGTTTATTATCTTCAAGATTCAGGTGCGTTTTCTTCCAATTAATCTTTATGGTTGTATATTTCTTTGTTGAGATGAGGTGCTTTGCGTACTTGACTACTTGTGTTTGGAGGTATGATATGATGTGCTTGTTTTTAAGTTGACTCTTCCTCTATGGACCTAAGCTGCTTTAGAGTCAAATTATCACATTGAGGGAAATATATACCTCAAGTGTCGGGATGGGAAAAAAATTACACTTTTATTGAAAATAATGCTAAGGCTCTCTAACACTATGTTCCAGAGTTTCATTAAAGCTAGAACGGAAGAGAAGGGATCTCCCTCCTCTTTCTTTCTCTCCAATTCCTTCCAAATTGGAAAGATTGAAAATCAATCTAAAACCCTCTTTATTATCCCTCTCATTCCCCCATTTCCCTCCTACAAAAAACTCTGGAACGCATTTTTTCCTCACTTCCTTCCCAATCCTTTCTCTTTCATCCTTTAATGAAACTCTGAAACAGAGTGTAAAAGGCACATGCACAAAAGCAAAGGTTATTCAAAGTAATTGATGAAATTTCTTGCTATGTGCACATCTGTAGGTCTTTGGTGATGATAAATTCCTTATATTGCTTCATAAAGTTTTCTGTAACAATTGTTTTCAAAAGGAAACAAGGTTGGCTAATTGGGAACAACATGCTAGAGGTAACAACATGCTTGTGACACTTCATTATGCTTGTGTCACGTCATTATGCTTGTGTCACATGCCAAACTAATGCATATATGCATGTATTTGATTGTTTGATAAAAATATAATAAGAGTAAGTTTTGATAAAAACATACATGTTGATAGTTATAAGTTTATAAAGCCACAAACTAGTAGTGATTTTCTGCTTAAAAATTGATGAAGGTTCTTATTCGGGATCACAACCTTTTTAAGTTTTTATACAAGTGTAACTCATCGTCATCTGATCATTAGAAAAGTTCATTAAGAACTTTTTCATGAGGTTCATTTGTATTTATTTATACATGACATGTAATCTATTCTTAGCGTCCCTTACGGGTGTGCGCATATAATGTATATATATATATATGTGTAGGCTTCGGGTAACAAAAGTAAAGTTGCACTAATTTTAACGTTATTTTACTAATTGCGTGAAAATAATACTAAAAATGACGGACAGTTAATCATGCATCATGTGATGGCGCTGATAGCTAAAAGACAAGGGGGTACATGCACCAATCGGGTTTGCCCTGATTGCTAAGTGTTATGTGCCTTATGTCCAAGGCTTGATACAAAACCACTATCGAGCCGATGGTCTTACTGGAAGCAGTCTCTCTATTCCCACGGGTTAGAGGTAAGGTTGTCTACATCTTACCTTCCTTACACACTACCTTAGTTTTTACTATTGATGGGATTAACTAAGTATGATGATGATAATATAATCTATTCTCAAAAAATAAAAGGCATATTTCATGCCATCAATATGCAAAACCAACAAGATTATAGTACCATAACTAAACTAATACAAACACAATTTTCTTGTTCATTTTTTTTTAAATCAAACACATTTAATTTCATCATAAAATTAAGACTTACACTTTTGAGATGTTAATTTCAAAAATGAAATAGATATTTTCATAACAAGGTTATGCAAACCTTATCATAAAATTAAAGACTTACACTTTTGAGATGTTAATTTCAAAAAGAGTTAATTGCAGTTTTCGTCCCTGTGGTTTGCCTAAACTAACAGGTTCAGCCATGACTTAACACCCTGAGTACCTGTGCTTTCATTTTCTAACAGTTTAGATCCCTCGACCTAACGGCCGTTAGTTGTTCCGTTAGTTTTTGGGTAAATTGACTAATATACCCCCATCATCTCCAATCACCACCTACAACACCACCTGCAACACCAATCACCACCACCACCACCTGCAACACCACCACCAACACCACCACCCCCACCCTCCCTCTCCTCACCATCTCCTCTCTCCTCCACCAACCAATCTCTTCTCCGGCCGAACTCCTCCTCCGGCGGCCACCAAACAACAGATCCATAATTAAAACCCACCACCACCACCAGTCCACCATCACCACCGTTCAACACGATCTCCCACCACCTCCACCACCAGTCCACCACCACCACTAGTCCACCATCACCACCGAACAACCCATTAACCTCCATAATAATCTATTATATTCTTCACCTACTCAACTCACAAACATCTCACCGGAGCTTCCAATCTCCAGTTCTGGATCTTAATCCTGTTAATATTCATCTCCATTAATGGCGTTTGGTCCTCTGACATCTCCTTTATCGACCAACCATTAGTTCTTGATGAACACAAACATATTCCAATCAAACAGATGTAAAAAAAGAAAAGAAAATATAAAAAAGGTAACCTTTATGAAGGAGAGTATGAATGAGGGAACAGAAAAGGGAAAGATTGGGATATCTCTAAAAAATAGGGGAAGAAGTGCAGTGACTGTATTTTTCTTTTCTTTTTTTTATAAAAATAATAATAATAAAGATTGTAGATTTGGTTTATGTGTTGCAAGAAACGATAAAGAAAGAAGAGAGGTGGCAGTAGGGATGAGCTCGGGACGGTATCGGTACCGAACCGATACCGATACCGACAATACCGATACCGAAAAGTCCAAAAAACCAATACCGATACCGATACCGATTATACCGGTACGGTATCGGTATCGGTTCGGTATCGGTACGGTACCGGTGTGGTATCGGTATTTTACCTTAAAATACCGATACCATACCGATCTCGTACCGATACCGATAATACCGAAACCGAAAACCTCTAAATGTGGGTACCGATACCGATACCGAACACCCTCGGTTCGGTATCGGTTCGGTACGGGATCAGTATTTTTTCGGTTCGGGATCGGTTTTCGGGATCGTATGCTCATCCCTAGGTGGCAGAGAAGAAGTTTAGGATTGGAGGGAGAGAGGTGGCCCTGATGATTTTTGTTTTCTTCTTCGTTTCACCTTTCGATTATTTATTATTATTATTTTATTATTATTATTATTATTATTATTATTATTTCTATAAATTTTTAGAGTTTGTTGGAGTGAAGGTGGTGTTGCAGGTGGTGGTGGTGATTGGTGTTGCAGGTGGTGTTGTAGGTGGTGATTGGAGAAGATGGGGGTATATTAGTCAATTTACCAAAAAACTAACGGAACAACTAACGAACGTTAGGTCGAGGGATCTAAACTGTTAGAAAATGAAAGCACAGGTACTCAGGGTGTTAAGTCCTGGCTGAACCTGTTAGTTTAGGCAAACCACAGGGACGAAAACTGCAATTAACTCTTTCAAAAATGAAATAGATATTTGCATAACAAGGTTATATTGGAAACCCTTGTTATAGTGAAAACCTTGGAAACTCTATCAAACTCTAACTTCCCAACTTTTTTTATGAAAATTTTAGGGTATGTAACATACATGATTTTAAGCATTTTGGGCCAAAAAAATCGAAAAAGCGCCGACCCGTTTTTTTTAAAATAAAAAATAAAAACCATCTTCGGATAAAAAATGGGTAACACGTGTTAGTTTGGCTTAACATGTGTTAGTCGAAATTTTATTTATTTTTTTTTAAAAAAAGTGCTCAACTCTTTTTTGATTTTTTTTTTTTGCCCAAAATGCTTAAAATCATGTATATTACATGCCCTATTTTTTTTCAAAATAAAAATAAAAATTGAAAGTCAGAGTTTTCACTATAAGAGTGGGTTTCCATATTATCCTTACCCCTGTATCAACATTCCTAAAAGTTAAAACCATCTAGATATGTTGCATAGAGCACTCACACTTACTATTTTATTTTATTTTATGTTTTGAACGGTTAATTAAACTTGCACACGTAAATCTTATCTATAACTTCTAACTTTAAGTTTATAAGTTATAAGTTAAGTCATATCTTATATTTGGATTCTTTATGCCTTAATAGTATTTTATATAATCATTATTTTTAAGACATAATTTGTATTATACGTTATTAGGTTTGAGACCCGTGGATACCCACGGTGCAAACCAAAGTAAATTAAAAAAAATATTAAACTAAGACTTGTATTATTCAAGTTTAGTGTCCACAACGTAAAGTCTTAAGAATAACGGTTAGCCTGATATTTTTTTCTTATATAAACGTGATGTTTCAATGTTGCGTTGATATTATCTGGATATTAAAACTAATATATAACTTTGGTTTTAATGTCAAAGTGGATAATTTAGATAACTTATAAATAACGATAACAACGAAAACCGATTACCTATTATGATCAATACTCAACCAAAGTATAACATTTAACAAAAAACCACAATGGTACACATACATTTTGTTTTTGTAAATTACCTTTATTATATTTTTATTTTTAATGTAATTGTAATTAGGAAATAGCTTGTTTTAAAGATCAATGGTCATGCACGGTTCAAACCAAATAAAAAACAAAAAAAATTTAAAATAATACTTGTATTATTGAAGTTGTATGTACATAACGTCAGTGAAGATAAGTAAATAATTGCATCAAAATTACTCACATTATTCATAAATCTTGAAAGACTTCTTTATACACAACATTTGATGTTTTGTTCGTCAGTTCACCATTTTCATCTACTATAACTATCTTCAGTCCATCTCGACTTCTGACTCTTGATAGCGCAACATACAACTGCCCGTGTGAAAAAACTGGATCCTTCAAATACAACCTAACTCTGGATAAGGATTGTCCTTGACTTTTGTTTATTGTCATTGCGAAAGAAACAACAATTGGGAATTGCCTTCTGTTAAATTTAAAAGGAATTTTTTTATCCGAGGGGGATAAAGTAATTCTTGGAATAAAAGTTCGCATTCCAATGTTACTTCCTGATATAATTTTGGCTTCAATTACACGTTTTCTCATTTTAACAACTTGTAACCTTGTCCCATTACACAAACCGCTTTTCTGATCAATGTTTCTAAGTAACATTACGGGGACACCAACTTTCAAAACCAAACGATGGTTTGGTATTCTAGGAAACTTAAGACCATTCAGCACATCAGGAGAAACTAATATTTCATCAACCTGTTTGTTAACATCTTCTGACTGGCAAACACTATCCGAACTTAGATACTCAACTTCTTCACCAGGAAACATTGAAAGTAATATATCATTAATTTCATGAACAACTTCATTCTTTGGTGCCAATATAGCTCGATCTTGAAAATAAGTCGGAATGTGGATGTTATCCAACAGTGACGGATAAACAAAGTCTATCAAATCAGAAATAGGATCCGAAGATTGAGAAATAAGTAAGTCATCAGGTATCAAAATAACATCCTATACAAGTACACATGTATTGAAAACAACCCAATCTACATAACTACACATGTCTGTTATGGCAAAAATGATAAAATCGACTAAGTGACAACAATAAAATATAAAAAACAGGTCCAAGATCATCCGTTTGAATATGGATTTTCTATAAATCATCACCCATAACCCAAAAACTTACATGCTAATATGCGCAGCAGCGCGCGCCAAGAACATTATATGAACTTTATCTATATATGGCAAAGATTATATGACCTATTATAAACATAATATAAATGATAACATTGTGTCATATACTTTTTACAGCCATATAAACATAATGTATATACGGAAAAGACTATAAAACCTATTACAAACATAACATATCTCATAACATTGTCTCATATGCTTTAGGAACAGAAATATGAACCTAATCTATATATGGCAAAGACTATATCACCTATGTATCAGTTTTAATATGTAAAATTCTGTAATTTATCAACTGATTAACATGGGTTAGTTTCCTAAACAATAGTTAGTCATATTAAACATATTTCCAAATTAACATACTAATACAAAACGTTATTACATATATTCAAGAACAATTATTTCAGATAAAACATTGATCAAAAACATTAAACGTGATTAATAATAAATTATAAAACCATACAATCTAAAAATTTCTTAATGATAACTACATATAGTAAACACTGATTGTTTATTACATAAATTTCAAAAACAGAAATTGTTACTAAATACATATTCACATTAAAATTAAAAATCAAGATATACGCTTACTAAATTGAATATCCAGAAATTTATAGTACATGCATAATCGAAATTTCGTAGTTATAATTACATAAAGTATATGATTCCTTAATAATAATCAGTAAAAATACAAACAGATATAACCTACACATCGATTAAAGAAAAAAAAAAGAAGAATTATAAGATCACGATTAGATAGAGAAGAAGATGAAAAAGTAACTCACAAATTGGTAAAGTGGCTTTTGAGAATCTGAATATTATGAGGAGGTTGGTAGGCATTTATAATAAAACAAATATTCTAAAATACATCTTGTTATGAATCGGGCCTTTGTTTCATCAAACAAATTCGGCCCACTGAGTAACATAATACCCACGTTTCAGATGGGCTGGTTTTGATAATTTAGAGGGTGTTTGGGATTGCGTTTTGAATCTGATTATTAGATTATTGTGTTTTGAAAACGCAGGTAATCAGTTTTTAGTGTTTGGATTGTGTTTTGAAAACGCAGATAATCAGTTTTTTAGGCTACCAAAACGCAATAATCTATAAGCAGCTCCACCCCTGCTTTTCCAAAACGCATAATTTGTTTTGAATAATCAATCCCAAACACCCCCTTAGTGGGCCTTTATAATTAGGTTGTATTATAACAACAAAATAGAGGTAACAATTTAAGTTGATCGAGAACCTTTTTTTCTTAATTAGATATTAATTATAAAAAATAAAAATAACATTAGGGTAGATGACTACATCAACCCAATCAGTTGTATTATATAATAGATAGATAATAGCAAATGGATGAAAATATACTTATCAATCAACCAAACGCATTTATTAAATATTACCATCGTTATGAAACATAATAAAAACAGTAAACCAAATTATGGTAGAAATAGGAAATAACAAAGTAGAAATTGTTCAAATATATTTAAAAACAAAACATAAAGCAATAGAACTCGTAGACCATCAGCATAGCAAAGTAATCCTCTTCATTAGGCTTTAGCAAGATGGAGGACTCAACGGACTTTTATGTTACTCCATACTACCACCACTTCCAATCTTAGTTGAAGGAATTGGTGTGCTTTCATCATCAAAAATTGCGTCAATCAGTTTACGCTTAACCGTTTGATACTTGGAACTGATAGAACATTGTTCTCCTTCAGCATAAACTTTCTTATCAACAAAGTTATCAGCAATGGAAATTGGCGTTTCATTATCGGCTGTGTCTGATTCCTAAAGATAAAATATTTATAAACATATGTGGCCAATGTAGCCGTGATTGTGTATCAATAAAAAATGAGTAAAATTTATTAATATGAACTTAAGTTTGTGTGAAAATGGTACCTTGGAAACAGAAATAACATTGGACGGCATTGCTAGGAGAGATGTGTGAAGTGATTCTGATTCAGCAGGCTGTAACAACGACGTTGAAAATCAATGTAATGTAAAATTGTCTTACGTACATAAAAATTTGTTTTTTTATAGCAAATAGGTGTGACATCCGTCACTTTTTCATTATATATATATATATATATTATATATACAATAATAATAATAATAATAATAATAATATTATTATTAGTAATAAAAAAAATTCAGATTATATATACACATATATTTTTTTTTATTAAACACTTGAAAACCCAACACAACCCAATCCATGTCCCTTTTAATCAATTCCTGAGCCCAGACATTTCGGCCCAACAGCAGGCCCAAGCCCACTCCTTCCTCTCCCCTTATCTGCTCTAAAAAAATAATAATAATAATAATACGCTGCTGCCCGGTCTCGAACCCGGGTCAGCAGCACAACAAACACCCGCTTCCACCACTTGAGCTATAGCTCGTTTTTGATTTAAACCCAAACCCCTTTATATTTATCCCCTCTTAATCGCAGCTTCCTTCTTCTTCCTTGGCTGTCGCGAACAGCAGCAGCTATGAAATAGTTTATATTTTTTTTTTCTTTCTTTTTGGCCAATCAATCAACTAAAATTAACACTCTTGAAATTATATATGGTTTGATTACGTGATTTCCGGCCTCTTCTGACCAAGCTACACGTTAAATACAAATCATTTGACCACCAATTAATTATATACGCGTATGACGTTAATCTTAGGTCAACTTACCAATTAACCCAACCCATTGATCCCCACTGTAAATTGATCACCTACGATCATTCACAACTCGCTCACACCTCTCTCTCAACCTCCAATTGTTTCTAAAACACACTGATTTTTGTATCTTCGTTCGCTGTTTGACTTTTGGTTTGACCAAGCAAACGAACACGTAACAGACCTGTAAGTCTAATATTTTATATGGGTTTTGATCACCGGCGTGCACACATCAAAAGCCCTAAGATCAATCGGGCTATTGATGTGTGTAACAGATTATTGCTAGAACTAGGGTTCATATGAAATTGGGGATAAAGCAGATTCATGTTTATATACCTTTAAAACTGAGATGAATCACAACCACAGGCCTAGGCCAAGTGGTTGTGACTGTGGCTTGTGAACGGGACCACCTGGGTTCGAGACCCGGCTGGGACGTTTTCTTTCCATTTTTTTTTCATGTTTTTCAAACAAACAAATAATATACATATATTACATTTAAATCTTGTAAATTCCCTTTTAAATATCTAAACCTTTTTACAAATTCTAAAAAAATTATTTTTAACAAAACTGATGTCAAAGCTTTATCTACAATTTTTATTTTTCTGAAATTCATTTAATTAGTATTTATAATAATTAAATCAATTTTATACTATTATATTTATAAAAATCCATTAAAATATCAAAACGATCTTATTAATTTCCACAAAAATTATCCCGAGTTTGTATAACATTGAGCTTTTCAGAAATGATTTTTATTTCTGAAAAATCATTTATTTATTATTTTTAATCAATTTTTGTTAGTTTTAGTCATAATTAAATCATAATAAATTCATTTTTCAATATTTTTGCACCAAAATTTTATATAAATTATTTCTAACTATCTAAAACTGAAATACAAATTTTAATTCAGAAATTCTTTGATTTTAATATTTTTAGATATTAAAATCATATTTTGACAATTTGAAATAATTTGATTAAATATTCTATTTTCAAGAAAATAATTTTATAAAAATTATTTTCATACTCAAAACCTTATGTTATGATTATATTCAACTTAAGATTTTACAAAGAGACTTTTATTTATTTATTTATTAAATTTCATATATTTAATAAACAATTCATTAATTAATCAGATAAACATTTATCCCCAATTCGAAGCCCTAGAAATACATGTATCCTAGAGTTATTTCCCTTACACATTATCAAATTCCTTAGGTTGATACTTTGAGATAGTTCCAACACATATTTCGTTGTCCAAGTCCAATTACAAGCTATTACGTATACAGTGAGTATTCCTACCCCTTTTTGCTTTTATACATTTTTGGGGTGTTACATGTACACTATTACAATTTCAAATACAAGATTACATTTTTACAATACAATTCTAGTACTATGTGCATTGCTTACAACGTGCTTTATGCTTAGACAATACATGTGGATTACATTTGTACTTAGTGAAATCATTAACATGGTACAAGCCGACCTTAACATTGGATAGCGCTATTTGGATTGACAACCCGCCTAGATTGATTCTCCCCCTTTTTCATCGGAGAATCCGTGGCCAGTGTTAAGTTATCATCCATTTATTGGTTGAGTACACTTCAGTTCATACAGTACATTATACAGTCACAGGGTTGATTTCGCTCATTTGTATGATACATGGTTTACATATTTGCACTGTAGCTTGCACTTGAATTGTATAACTTTTTAACCTACTATATATATCAAAACTAGGAATGCTCACCAACATTTCTTATGTTGACCAAACCTATTTTTGTACATGTTTCAGGTGCAGTTTGATCTAACGCTTTAACAAGAGACATTTAGTGCTTTATTTTAATTCAGTTATTTCAATATTTACATTTCATTTAGACAATGTATTTCCCATTTCCATGTAAGACAATTTTGATTATTCAATAATATTTACATTTTAGTACCATGAGCTTTTGAACAATCGTCACTACGTGGCACCTCGATGATTCCGCCATCGGTTGGGGTGTTACAATAGGGTTCGATTATGTACCTGTCCTACGTACAACTTCTTCTTAAGCTCCGATATAATTGTTGGATCATCACTTATCTTAGTTACACCATAAACATCATATTTGTTGTTTAAATTGAAGCCGGATACAAAGATCTTGAAAGCAAACTCTCTTTCTAACAAAGTCTTAATCTCTTCAGGATATTCAACTGTATCACCAACCTATTTAAAAGGAATAAAAAAAGATATAAATATTAGACAACTATAATTAAAGAATTATTAAAAAAAGTTGTACTATAAATGGCAAAAAATATGGACTACCGTATTCAAATCAAGCAATTCAGAAGCACTTTTACTAATAAGTTGTGCAATGTCACGATGAAACAACGTAAGAGATACAACACCATTAAGATCTTGTACACGAACCTGAATTTTAAATCTAGAAAAAAAATAAAATAAAAAAACAAACATAAAACTAAATGTTAATTAAATTTTTGTATTCAACCATGATTTATGTGTATTAAAATTTATTTTATACAGATATCCGACCTTGGTGTAGGCACAACTTGTTTCGCACTACAACTAACATTCAAACACTGGTAAACCTTTTCTTCCTCAAAATCTGAACTTCCTTCACCAACCTGTTTGATTACATAATCAATACTACATTTTTTGGTGCATTTGGGACAGCCCATGTAGTACCAGCCAAATTCGGTAAACAGGTATTTAATAGTACCCAATAACACCAGAGCCTGCTCCTGTATGAATATTATAATTAGTTACCGAAAGAAGATACTCTATGTTATACAATGGGGATTTATATTAAATAAATCTAATTTTTTAATAATGTTAAACTTTTTATATTTAATTATAAACAACGTATTTAAGTATGAACATTATACTTACCTCTTGAGTCTCACCAATGTTACTAAAATGAGTGTTATGGACAAATTCATCTTCATCAGAACAGAACATAGAGGTTCCATATGGTCGATGACACGAGGAAGGATTATCGGACTTTCTCTTACCCAAGCTGATAAAAATAATTTGATTTACACATTATATAACTATTATTACACGTTTAAGATATTGTAAGTCGTATTGAAAAACATAATAGTGCCCACCCTGTTTTGTACCGGTTTATATCTTCAATATCTCCATTGATAAACAGTCGACTAACTCGATCTCCAAAAGAGTTAGAAACATACGGTTTTCCTATATAAAACAAATGTTAGGAAAAAAAAATCTAAATAATAATAATAAGAAGAAACTTTAGAAGTATAAATATAATTTATATTGCCAAATATAATCTAGCTATAAATATAATATAAATATTTAATAAGATTAAACAACCATTATAAAACTTCAAACGGCCAAACTGCAGTATTATTATAAATTCTTTCTCCGTTTGATGAGTTGCAACATATTTAGACATCTCCATGGCATAAGTATCCCACAACGTTACCTAGATGCTCAAACCCCTTCAAAAAGTTAAAATTATTTTAGTATAAAAAAACAAATTATATACCTCCATAATATGCAGTTTGTATAAAAATGCAAAATACATAAACAATACATAGTCGATATCTTGGATTTACATTGTTAACCTCTTCTTATCAGCGACAACCTTTTTATCTTTATCATCATTGCTGAAGAACTTGTTAACATGTCCTATAACATCTAAAATCAAATATAAAAGAAACATTAATGTACCATCAAACTAAAGAATATTATTATGGAATTCTTGTAATTAAAAAAGACTATATTGACGAAATATACCTATTGTAACATATTCATCAACCTCCCTATCCAGAATTCTTTGATAGGGCACAAAAGAGAACCCAAAATCTGGACCTTGGAAAGCAGCATATTCGGAAACTTGAGTATTCATATTCAAGCACAGTTTGTTTGGGTTTGGAGCATACTTGTACTTAGAAGAATTGAGCCCAACTCCTGGATTTCTTATAATAAGAGAAGCATTTTCAATCAAAAACCTCTCAAATCTAAAAAACAACTGCTTAAATACATTCGCTTGAATCCTGTCACCTTGTTAATTATAAAAAAAAACATTAAAAGTATGTATCTAAAGAAGTGACGTATTTTAATGTACGAATATAAGCAAATTTGTATTTGAAAAATATTAAATAGTGTAAAGTAATTTTTGAAATTGCCAAATAAGAGGCTTTAATAAAAACTTGTAGTTGAGATTTACATTTTCGTCACATAGGATCATTTCAATTGAGTAGAAATCATTAGGATTGCGACGATCCGGTTGACGCCAAACCCGAATAATCTTTAGCTTTAAAGCCACACCGTTTCGATTGACATGATTTGGTTAACCATGGTAAACTCATTTGCATCTACAGCAGCCATTGATCTTTGTAACTGTTAAAAAAAATGTTAAATTCAAGTTAATACTTCAATAATACAAACTGTTGACAGCATAATAATATTGAAACTTATATTAAATTTAGGTTATTTTCGAATGTATGGCAACATACATGTATGGATTGATTGAACAAAAGGTATGCCAAACATCTATTTAATCTATTGATTCATAAGAAATCGAAAAAATAATGTTTATGTATTTAAAGATGAGAAACAGAAAATAACCTAAGAATATATGTATGCGATTAATCAAAGTGCAAGAAATGTGTGATAGGATAATTGTATGAATGGTGATTTGACGTGTTTATATAGCTATTCGATAGTTAGTACTTGGATGAAATGGTGGAGTGAAATTAGCATTAGCATTAGCATATTGTTATGAAATTGGGATTTAAAGTTATGATTTTAGATGCAATACTTTCACCTATGGAGTAGAATTAGGACAAAAAATTCGCCTTTTTATTTATGAAATTGGTCAGGCATAATTATGAGTATAATTAGGAGATAATATTCGTTACTTAGTTTTTAGCCTGATTTCATTTTGAAATTGAAACATAAAATGCCAGATACAAAATTGTTTGTATATTTGATCAACAAATTCAAATGGAATTATACATAAGTTTGGAATATAATTAGGAGATAACATTCGTAACATAGTTTTAGACTGATTTCATATTCAATTTAAAATTCAAAATTTACAAGTAAGTCAAAGTCAGATTGTATAACTTAAATTAATGATTAGATTTAGGACATCACATATTGATTTTCCTTATGCAATTGGTGAAAGTTAAATATGGATACCATTTGATTCTTGACATTCAAGTCGTATTCAATTAGTTTGACTTGTTTTATACATTCAATTCGTATTCATATACATTAATGTCGGCTCATATTTATAAAGAAGTAAAAAATATAAATTAATATCAAAACTCGAATATGCAGATACATATTCAATTCGTATGCATATAAGGAAGTAAAATTAAATGTACATTAATGTCAAAAATCGAAACTTATAACGAATTAAAAGTCAAATTTGGAATAAATAAGGCAGTCAAATTAAAAAGTAATTTGAATCAATTTATAATCAAATGGTATAATTACATGTACTCGATATAAATTTATTTACATATCTATAAGGAAGACTAAACGTTTATAAGGAAGTGAAATTCAATGCAGATATTGATTTTGCTTATGCAAGTGGTGAAACATAAATATGGATACCATTTGATTTTTGACATTCAACTCGTAGTCAATTACTTTGAATTGTTTTATAAAGTTAGAAATTCAATTCGTAGTATAAACATAAGTATGGATGATTATTGTTTTTTACATGACATTCAACTCATATTCAATTACTTTAACTTGACATTCAACTCGTATACGTGATACTTTGACTGGTAACATTACGCAAGAAATTAAAATTTAATGTACATTAATGTCTAAAATCGAAATTTATAACCAATTCAAAGTCAAACCTGAAATTAATAAGGCAATAAACTTATTTAATTCGTAGTCAAATCGTATTCAATTACTTTGACTTGGATATCCTTTTGCAATTGGTGAAACATAAATATGGATACCATTTGATTTTTGACATTCAAATCGTAGTCAATTACTTTGACTTGTTTTATAATCTTAGAAATTCAATTCGTAGTATAAACATAAGTATGGATACATTTGATTTTTGACATTCAACTCGTATTCAATTACTTTGACTTGTGACTAAACGTTTATAAGGAAGTGAAATTCAATGCAGATATTGATTTTGCTTATGCAAGTGGTGAAACATAAATATGGATACCATTTGATTTTTGACATTCAACTCGTAGTCAATTACTTTGAATTGTTTTATAAAGTTAGAAATTCAATTCGTAGTATAAACATAAGTATGGATGATTATTGTTTTTTACATGACATTCAACTCGTATTCAATTACTTTGACTTGACATTCAACTCGTATACGTGATACTTTGACTTGTAACATTACGCAAGAAATTAAAATTTAATGTACATTAATGTCTAAAATCGAAATTTATAACCAATTCAAAGTCAAACCTGGAATTAATAAGGCAGTAAACTTACTTAATTCGTAGTCAAATCGTATTCAATTACTTTGACTTGGATATCCTTTTGCAATTGGTGAAACATAAATATGGATACCATTTGATTTTTGACATTCAAATCGTAGTCAATTACTTTGACTTGTTTTATAAACTTAGAAATTCAATTCGTAGTATAAACATAAGTATGGATACATTTGATTTTTGACATTCAACTCGTATTCAATTACTTTGAATTGACATTCAAATCGTATTCAATTACTTTGACTTGTGACTAAACGTTTATAAGGAAGTGAAATTCAATGCAGATATTGATTTTGCTTATGCAAGTGGTGAAACATAAATATGGATACCATTTGATTTTTGACATTCAACTCGTAGTCAATTACTTTGAATTGTTTTATAAAGTTAGAAATTCAATTCGTAGTATAAACATAAGTATGGATGATTATTGTTTTTGACATGACATTCAACTCGTATTCAATTACTTTGACTTGACATTCAACTCATATACGTGATACTTTGACTTGTAACATTACGCAAGAAATTAAAATTTAATGTACATTAATGTCCAAAATCGAAATTTATAACCAATTCAAAGTCAAACCTGAAATTAATAAGGTAGTAAACTTATTTAATTCGTAGTCAAATCGTATTCACTTACTTTGAATTGGATATCTTTTCTATTACCACGTTCCATTGATGTTCATCATCTACATACATAGTGATTGGCACATTAGGGATTCCATCGGGATAATGCTTATTAATAAAGGAATATGGTATAACCTGAAAGCAAAATTAGTGATAAAAAATATGGACAATTAAGATATAAAAACATGTAATATAAATTATTGAAGTTAATCATGTTTACCATAGGTGTCGTCAATTCATGTTCAATCATTTTGCAGAATGACAAATCCAATTGCATGGATGGAGAATTATTGTAATGCTTCATCATGAAAGTATTTGGAGCAATAAAGTCGAAAATGACGTAAAACATCGAGAATCATAAATCATGTACAACTTTTGACCATCCATTTGTTAAACAGAAATCATCATCTATAAATTCTAACAGAACAATCCAAGATTGACCATGGTATGTGGAAACTTTAATGTTGTTGTTGTGTATGTGTTTAGATAACAAAAACCTGTTCATGGATTTCGACAATGTCTGGATGAACACGTAAAAAACAACATTAAAAAAAGAAATAAATATTTTTATTTAAAAAAAATAGAAAGATTCATACCAAAACTCGTGCGGAAGGGTCATGAATCACCTTGAAAAATTTGTCACCCTTGTGATAAGACATAGTCGAATTTTTTTCTTCTAATGGAATCCTGTCTTTCAAATGAAAAACGAATATATGTTAAATTAACCCATAAACTCAACACAAAAATTTTACATTTTTCCCGAAAACCAATTGTCCATTTCAATAATTTCATATCTAAAAACCAATTGTCTATACAACTTGTCCAAATCAGAAAGTTGGTACGTTTTCAACATATTGGGCAAATACAATGTAAAAATTTTGTGCAAATACAATGATTGCAATTGATCGTAATCATTTATTTATCAAATAATTATTAAAAACCTTTACACTTTGATTGACAAATACAAAAAACGTTTGTTATAACGTTTTTAACAGTACATATCCGAATGTATTATGTAGATGAATTGATGTAATATGATAAATCAAAGATGAGATGGAGAAGATACCTTGGAAAAATTATGGAAAAGAACAATGAGGAAGGTAGGAGAAAGAATGGTGAAGGTATTTTGAAGTAGATGGTAAATGAAGAAAACAAAAAGAAAAAGAGGTTTTTATACTAAAACTAATGGAGCCCCATTTCTAACTTGGATCCACTTAGACACTCTCTAAAGCTAGGATTCAACCCTAATGTATTGATTTATTATATAGATAGATTCGTTAAATGTGTATCCCTAAATAATCTTAACATATGTTTAAACTTCAATGCATAGCCTCCTACCATATTGTGCATTTTATGGGCATGAATTAAGGTACCATGCTCAAAGGTGGGAATAGGAGAGACATGATTTCGGAGAAAATGGTCCCATGAAAAATGGCATGGCAGGAAATGTACGAGTACAGTGACGATTGCAACATAGATAGCCTCGATGACTAGAGGCATATATCTAATGAATATACAGGTATAAGATTTAGATGAGAATCTATTTAGTCGGATATCCTTGAAGAATGAATAATGAAGGTACCCCAAAAGTGCATCAAAGAGTATAATCAGGTATAGAGAAAAAAAATAGGAAATCATGTAGAGAAGAATAAGAACGAACAAGAATGCAATAAGATAAAGATTAATGAGAAAACAGTTGTGGCATAGCATCACACCAAAAAAAATATTTTGGCACAAGAAATATGGTATGTAATAATAGAGTTGAAAAGAAGTCGACCCATAAGTTTTTGATGTCGTGAAGATATGATCGTAAGTGTTTGACGGAGTAGGGAAATAGTTTTTCAATATCGGTTACAAAATGAGTCAAATGCTTGGGAACAATGTGACGATATTTCCAAGTAGAGGTGCACAAATCGGATATTTTTAATACCCGTTTCCGAGTATGAAACTAAATTCGGGTATGATCGGGTATTTGGAGAAACCAGCTAAGGTTTGGGTACAATTATTGAGGAGAACAACCTAACCCTATGTACCTGGGTAAGGTAAGATCAGGTTCGTGTATAACCAGGTATTGGATTGGGTACATGTTCAGGAATAAGTGGGTATTTAAACCGGGTATTAATACCATGGATTTTTAACAACGGGTTATTTTTATTTAATAACATAATAAATCCTTTTAAAAATCAATTTTTCTTTGTAATTTGCAAATAAGTGAAATAATTCACTTAAGTACAAGTTATTTACTTTATAATATGATTTTCTTTTATAAATTTAGATAAAAAAAAAGTTGGATAGTAAACTTAAAAACATACTTAAAAGTTCAGGCATTCTATCAGCGATTAAAAAGAACCGGTGTTGGGTACATGGTATAACCAGGTTTGAATATTCTATTGGGCATAAAAAAAAAAAAAACAATTTCCTCTTTTGGTGTTGAGGCCAAAATGTGTACCCTACATATACGATAGGATTTAGTTCCGGGTATATAAGGCCTGGGTATGATAAAACCGGGTTCTGGGTATTTTAGTCGGGTACCGTTTTTTTTTGAACGGCAAGTGGTGCAACTGGTGGAGCTCCGGCTAACACCATGGGCCAGCCTGTACTGATTACCCATTCCACCTGGATTGGGGATCTCCCTAGGTAGAACCCCCACATGTGGTAAATATGGCCCCGACAAGAATCGAACCCTTAACCTCCACATGACCTCCACTCTAGCTCCTCCAATTTCACCAATTGAGCTAGGCTTCATCGGCAGTACCCAGTTTTATTGTGTACCTCTGCATACAAGTGAAACAACTAAATTATGAACCATACGAATATTAAAAAAGAAGTGGATGTATTGTAGTTGCCAATCCAATGTACAAATCACCTGGGTTTGTGAGAAACCGAACTCAAAAGAAATGGTTCATAAAATGTTGGGCCAAAGCACAAATTTTTGGGCATGTTGGCCCACTAATAGTAGGACAGAGAGTAAAAACTGGTTGTGGGTTGGACTGTAGTATAGAGAAATTGGGTAACGGTAGAATTTTCCGTATCGGTGTTGTTAGTACCGATTTGATGCTGACTTTTTGGCATTTTCAGTACCGTATTGATACGGTGCCATTCAGGGGCGGATATGTAATATGATGAGGGGTGGCGTCCGCTACCCCTCAACTTTTCCTGCGTAGTGTAAATTTTTACGTATTTTTACGTTTTTTGTATTATGTTACCCTTGAAAATTATGTAACGTTACCCCTTAATTTTTTTAAAACCCAACAAACCGATAAAGTTTTAATATAAGCCTAACATAAAAAAAGATATAAACTAATGGGCCATAACCATTTCCATTTGTAATTTCTTAATTAAAATATACAAGTCCATTGATCGTGATTAAAATATTGAATATATATGGGTGTAAACAAGCCGATTAACTTGCGAGCTACCTGAGATCGACTCGATAAAAAGCTCGAAATGAGCCAAGCCTTATCAAGCCCGAGCCGAACTTAAGCTTAAAATAAAACTCATTTATTTATTGAGCCCGAGCACAAGCCTGGAATGTGAAGCTCTTTAGGTTCGTCAAGTCTTATCTAGGCTTAGTATAATATTAGTTTTATTTATATTTTATATTATCTACTCCTTATTTAAAGTTGTTTAGTAACAAGTCGAGCTGAGCTTTTCACTTATCGAGCTCGCAAGCTTAAACGAGTCTATTATTTTTATTGTTTTTATTTAATATATTAGCTAATAAATACTAAACGAGTCAAGCTCGAGCTTCAGAAACTACCAACGAGCCGAGCCGAGTTTTTCACTTATCGAGCTCGCGAGCCTGAACGAGTCTATTATTTATATTATTTTTATTTAATATATTGAACGAGCCGAACTCGAGCTTGAGAAACTACCAACGAGCCGAGTCGAGCTTTTCACTTATCGAGCCCGCAAGCCTAAACGAGTCTATTATTTTTATTACATATATTAACTACTAAACAAGCTGAGCTCAAGCTTGAAAAAACTACCAACCAGCCGAGCTGAGCTTTTCACTTATCGAGTTCGAGAGCCTAAACGAGTCTATTGTTTTTATTTAATATATTAAGTAATAAATAATAAATGAGCCGAGCTCGAGTTTTAAAAGCAAAGCTCGAACTAAGCCAAGCTCAATCTCTCATAAGTTAATCGACCTTAAGCCCAAGCCCTGTAGAGCTTGGGCTCAGCTTATTTGCAACCCTAGTTTGAATGGGTAAAAGTAAAAGAAATGAATCAAGAGTGGAAAACAAAAGAAGCATCACAGAACTAGAGCACCCATTAATAGTTATCACCCTAATAGGCGGAGATGCTTTGATGTAAAATGATTTGATAAATCATTGGTTAGAATATAGCACTAAATAAGAAAAAAAAAACATAATGCTTATGAAAGTATGGTAAAAAAAATTGAACATATTTGTTATTGTATTTTTATTTTTATTTAATTTACATTGTACAAAAGTTCGGTAAACAAAAATTTAAACGTTACCCCTAAAGTTTTAGTCTAGATCCGCCACTGGTACCATTGTTTTACCAATTTAACCTTCAAATATTGGTACCGTACCATACCGCATTGATCATTTTTGGTGCCGTACCCGTTTTGACAATTTTTAGTACCGGTGGTGTGGGCGGTACCGATCATTTTCGGTGCCTTGCACATTAAAGATCGAGATTTGTCCGACTCGGAACTTTAACCACTGCTTCATAACTAGTAGCACTATGGTTATTGCATATTTTTAATGTTGTGTAACTTCTTAGTTTGCTAATTATCTTACAAAACATGACAACATTGTGGCAGTCTATGGAAGTATAACGATAATAATGTTATATCTTATTCGGTTACATTTATAAGTAGTCCGTATATGTGATCAAGTGCATATATGTCACACTAGCATTTAATTAGTTCTTACGAGCTTAGGACTCCCTGTCAAACAGACCAACCACTTGTTATCTCCAATAACAGGATCAACAAGCCTTCTCTTCAATCCCTCCCTTATTGATCTCTCACAACCGCCGCCACCTGGTCTCATGGCGGTCTTGAATGGCGACAATGGTTCTTCTAGGCTTAGCGTATCGGCTTCCACAATCCGGTTCATCATATCCAGCACTTGGCTCATTCTCGGCCTCAGTTTTGGTTGTTTTTGCAAGCACTTGTTAGCCACCGCGGCTAGCTTTTGTGCAGACTTTAGAGAATAGTTCCCCGCGAGCCGAGGGTCTAAAATCAGTTGAAATTTTCTTAAGTCATGAGATATGTGCGGTCTTACCCAATCTAATAGCTTTTGCTCGTGTTTGGGCCTGTTAAGATCCAACGGCCTTCGGCCCGTTATAAGTTCATATAGAAAAACTCCATAGCTCCAAACATCACTCTTGTATGTAAGGCGTCCGGTTTGAATATATTCTGGTGCTGCATATCCAACTGTCCCAACTACCTGTTTTATCAATATATGTAATCAATCCAGTTTACGAGAATGTTTAAGTATAACGGTATAATGGTCATTTTCAAAACTTAATCAGCATAGTAACATACTGCTGTTGAGACGTGGCTTAGCCCGTCTTCTGGGCCAAGTCTAGCCAATCCAAAATCTGAAAGCTTCGCGTTCCAGTTCTCGTCCAATAGAATATTTGAAGATTTGAAATCTCTAAAGATTATCTGCATTATAACAAAAGGTTTTAACCATGAGTGACAGTTTGTGATGTGACTTGTAACACGACAGGTTTTGGGTTGTCATGTTCAGGTTGGCCAATTTAATTAAGCGGGTCATGTTTAGGTTGACATGTTTACCCATTTGCTTAAACAGATCGACCCACCAATCTATTTAATTAAACAAGTCGACCCAGTAACCCGCTTAACCCATTTATTACAAACCACCAACCTGATTTACATATTTACTACTTGACCACTACCCGTTTGAAACATTTAAATAAATGGGTTAAAAGGGAATTGTTCTGGTTAAATGTTATTACTTGGGGTTAGAAATGACGTTTTATTTACAGTTTTAAACGAATAAATATATGGGTCATGTTATGAATGAACAATTCAACCCTCCTACCTGACATGATTGACACCCTAGTTTTAACCAACAAATCCATAATTAAAAAGTCAATGTAATTTGACATCATCTATATAAGGGTACCTGAAATTCCATTTCTTCATGGAGGTAAGCTAACCCTCTAGCAGCATCTTGCGCGATTCGCAGACGTGTTGACCAAGGAATAGGTGGTTGAACCCTGCTGGATAGATGATCTTGAACACTCCTGTTTGGCATATATTCATACACAAGAAGGCGTTGAATCCCTCTTTCGTCATCTTCAGCACAATATCCGACCAGTTTGACCAGGTTCGGGTGGTCAACGAATCCAAGAACATTCACTTCTGTAATCCATTCCTTGTGGCCCTTTTAAAGCCCACGAAAAAAGGAGCATAAGGATAACATATGACAAAAAACATAGCCCAACACAAACACACATGAAGTTTAAGGATGTTAACTAACCTGCAGCCCTCTTCTACCAAGTTGTTTCACAGCAACATCTATCTTTTTATTATTTGATCCATCTGTAGTTTTAATAATAGCGCGATACACGCATCCAAAACCACCTTCTCCAATCATTAACGCGCGGCTGAAGTTCCTTGTGGCTGATTTTAGCTCAGAGAATGTAAACTCTCTAAGATTATTATTATTACTATTACTATTATTATTACGACTTGGTCTTTGATTCAAACTTGCAAAAGATGTCCTGTTGGAGGACTCGGTGCTAACATCCGAGCTGTCATGTGAAGTAAACTCAGAGCCCGATTTCCTCTGATCATCTTGACCGTTGGATATGGAAGGAGAGGAATGGGCCGGGGTAGACTTCGTGGTACTCGTGTCTTTGTTTCTTTCTCCATGGGAGGATGAAGAGAAGGAGAAACATCTCATAGCTTTCATTGCCTTCAAAATAACCATTTGTTTAGCATAATATTATAGCCATGAAAAATAAAATTTACACTATCATATGTGATTATTAAGGGTTGAGTTATTCTACAAAGGCTACAAAAAATGAGAAAGGTGAGAAGGATACAAAAAACACAATAGATCATGAAATATGACACAATGAGCCACAAAATATAACACAGTGCCAAAAAATATAACACAATGCTGAAGAAAAATGACACAATGAATCGAAAAAAATGACACAATGATGAAAATAAGAAAAAGACACAATGGTACATAAAAGACACAATGATATAACGCATATTCTAAAAAATACAAGCTAAAACCCCCAAAAAAACGAAGACCTAAAAAACTAACGTCGTAGGGTTCGATAAGACGATTCCAATGCCGCTTGAATGAATTCAATCGGGGTCCGTTTGATACCCTTCCTACGACTTCCTATTTTTCTTTCACTGTGTATTTGATCCTAACCCCATTATTAAAAGTGATGTCTTATATTGTATATTTCATATTCAAATACATGTATAACAATAAGATGTTGTTAATCATAAAATGCCAACAATAACTCACTGGAGCACATGTTTAGTATTCTCTTCATATTGACTTTTAATTGCTTTAGGTTGTCAATGAATCATACCAATAAAAGCATGAATATTATATATTTAAACAAACTATATATAAAGAATAGACAATTGAAACAAGTTGAAATCAATATCAAGACTAAGTCCATATATATAGAAATCTCACCCATAGTCATCCATATTAATTAAGACATAAAAACCAAATAACCACATACATAGCTACTCAAAATATATACATAGCAAAAAAAAAAAAGTAATAAAATACTCTTAGTAAGTTACCAATATTAATTAACCGGAAATTGGTGAAAACGTATAATAGAAAACACATCATATAGACACATAGACAAGCAATAAATAGCATGCAAAAAACAAAAACTAATCTCCTAAAGTAACAATCTAATACAAATTCGTACCCTTCTAAATGTCTTTAACTTTAATACTACGTCTCCATGAACTAGACAACATAATTAACAGCTCATTATGTTGTAGATAGTGTAGAAAGCATAATTAGCAATTAGAAAAGATTTGAAAACATGGTAAGTAATTAAGAAAAAAACATATGGGTTTAAGAGAAGGATGGAAATATACATACCATTAGCAATGTGTGTTTAAGATTGGAGGGAATTTGTTAATAAGAATTAAGTAGCTATAAGGATCAAAGAAGAGTACTCATGTTGAGAGAATAAAAATGGAGGTAGACAAGTGGAATATAGCTGTCCGAACTAATCTTGAAGTTGCAAAGAGATGATGATCATGATGAGTGTATATATGGTGAAGAGGATGAGTGGGGAAGGAAGGAGGGAAAGTCTTTGAAAGCGAAACTAAACATTAAACACAAAGAGACAAGTGTTAAAGGGGTTTGGTGCTACTTATTAAATTTATTTTATTTTATTTGGTTTTAATAATAATAATAATATTTTTTTATTATCACTTATTAATTCTCATTCCAAAGTAAAAACCAAGTTATATCTGGATAATGAGTAAGTGAGTAATAAGCTGTACTCAGTGGCGGATCTAGACCAAATTTTTAGGGGTAATATTTAACGGTATTTAGGGGTAGCGTAATACTAAAAACTGTTGGGTTATTTTTTGCCCATGAGAAAGCCCAACTTATCTCTAATTCACATGGGTATTATTATTATTATTATTATTATTATTATTATTATTATTATTATTATTATTATTATTATTATTATTATTATTATTTTGTTTTAGAAAATAAGGAAAAGAAAAAAAACGTTCATATCTTTTTCTTTGCTTTTGACGCCAAGGGAAAAGAAACAAAATGCAAAAGTTGTGGGTCTTGAAAGTTGACTCAAGTCAAAACAAAAAAAGTTATGGATTTTTTTTTACTGAGCCTGGCTTATTCTCTTCTTGGCTAGTAGGTAAACATACGCTAACGGAAAAACATAAAATAAGGTTTTAATTTTATGTTTTAGTGATATTATTCAGCCGTTACACATTTATGCAAGTGACGAGAAGAAATACAGTTAATTGTGTGTGCCTTTTGTTGAAGATAAGAGACGCTTCAGAGATCAATAATTCCTTTGGTGATACCTCTTACTTGTTTTTGTGTTATTCTATATACTTGAAGTGATTTGTTCCGAGTGTATGATGATTTGTGTATACCCTTAGTTTTACCTAGAGAAGACTTTGTATTGCTCTATTTTGGTGATAGTGGATTTGAAGCGGCTCTAGTAGTCCCGTGATTTTTACTCTCATTTTTTAGAGGTTTTCCACGCTAAAATTTTGTCTCTTTATTATATTTATTATACTCTATTTGTTTGCTTCCTCACATGTTCATTCGGGTTGAGAAAATATTTGGTCAAACGAAGATAATTCCGTATTTACTTATTTACCGTTTGTGCCGGTTTCACATTTTTTCCCATCAGAGTGGTATCAAAGCCATTAGCTCTTGTTCTTGGGTTGAGACTTGTTTGAACGATGGAAGCTAATACAAGTAGGATTGTGAATTTGAATGGTTCTAATTATCATGTTTGGAAAGGCAAGATGGAAGACCTCCTTTGTGTGAAAGATTATTATATGCCTGTATTTAATACCGATAAACCCGAGGGTAAAACAGATGAAGAATGGAATATCTTACACAGAAAGGTTTGTGGTTATATTCACAAGTGGGTTGATGATAATGTTTTGAACCATATTAGTGGTGAGACGCATGCTCGTACTTTGTGGAACAAGCTTGAGGAGTTGTATGCTCGAAAGACCGAGAACAATAAATTGTTCTTGATTAAATAGTTGATAAACTTGAAGTACAATGATGGAACTCATGTTACTGATCATTTGAATGTTTTTCAAGGTATTATTAATCAGCTTGCAGGAATGGGTATTAAGTTTGAAGATGAGGTATATGGCTTATGGCTTCTTGGTACTTTACCGGATTCGTGGGAGACTTTTAGGACATCATTGTCTAACTCTGCAGCAAATGGTATTATTACTATGGAATTGGCTAAAGGCGGTATTTTAAATGAAGAGATGAGAAGAAAATCACAGGGTTCCTCTTCACATTCAGATGTCTTAGTCACAGAGAGCAGGGGGAGAAGTCAGAGTAAAGGTCCGAGTAATAGAGGGAAGCATCGTAGTAAGTCAAGAGGTAAGTTTACTGATTATGAGTGTTATCATTGTGGTAGGAAAGGACACACTATCAAATTCTGCAGACAGCTGAAGAAGGAGAACAAGAAGGCTAATTACAACAATCAAAAGAACAACCATAAGAAAGATGATGGTGGCAATGACACTGCTGAAGTTAATACTGCTACTGAAGAGTTCTTTATTTGTTTTGATTATGATATAGTGAACATTACACATGATGGTTCGAGTTGGGTTGTTGACATTGGTGCTACTTGTCATATGACATCACAAAGGGAATTTTTCTCATCTTATACTCCTGGTGACTTCGGGATTGTTAATATGGGTAATAATGGACTATCAAAGATTGTAGGTGTTGGGGATATTTGTTTGAAGTTTGATACTAAGATGGAGTTGGTTTTACATAATGTAAAACATATTCCAGATATTAGACTTAGTTTGATCTCCGCAGGTTTACTTGATGATGATGGTTATCACAGTACCTTTGGTGATGGAGTTTGGAAACTCACTCATGGCTCTTTGATCGTGGCAAGAGGTGAAAAAAGTTCAAAGTTATACAGAACACATCCGAAGATCTCCAAAGACTCGGTCAATTTACTAATGAATGTTGATATGACTAACTTATGGCATAAGAGACTTGCTCACATGAGTGAAAAGGGGATTTGTATATTGTTGAAGAAAGATGCCTTGCCTAATTTGAATGATGTTCAATTGAAGAAGTGTTCTCATTGTGTGGCTGGTAAGCAAAGGAGAGTTTCCGTTAAGAGTCATCTTCCTCATAGGAGAGATGGCATACTTGATTTAATACATTCAGATGTTTGTGGTCCTATGAAGACTAGAACACTTGGGGACTTCTTATATTTTGTAACATTTATTGATGATCATTCTAGGAAGGTATGGGCTTATACCTTAAAGTCTAAAGATCAAGTATTAGATGTGTTTAAGCAGTTTCATGCCTTGGTTGAGAGGCAAACTAGCAAGAAACTCAAGTGTATTCGAATAGATAATGGAGGTGAATACATTGGTCCTTTTGATGCTTACTGTAGAGAGAAAGGTATTCGACACCAAAAGACTCCTCCAAAGACACCACAGTTGAATGGTTTAGCCGAACGGATGAATAGAACGTTGTCTGAGAGGGTTAGATGCATGCTATCACATGCAGGGTTGCCTAATTCTTTTTGGGTGAAGCTTTGAACACCGCGGTACATGTTATTAATCTTACTCTTTGTGTTCCTTTGTCTTTTGATGTTCCTAACAGGATTTGGAGCGGCAAAGATATTTCATATGAGGATTTGAAGGTTTTTGGATGCAAGGCATTTGTGCATATTCCCAAAGATGAAAGAACAAAGCTTGATGTGACATATATTCCTTGGTTATGGGGGAGATGAGTTTGGATACAGGTTTTATGATCCAGTTCAGAAGAAACTTGTAAGAAGTTTTGATGCTGAGTTTGTAGAAGATCAAAGTTTGAAAGATATTTAGAAGACAAAGATAGTTCCTCAACATACTGATGATCCTATTGATTTGGATTTGGTTCCTCCTCAGCACACTGAACCACATAATGAAGATAATATTTAGAATGATGAACATGGTACAAATAATGATGATGTTCAAGAGGAGCAAGAGTCAGATGAGGGTTCTCATCCAGGGTTACAAGTACCAGGTATGCCAACATTTGTCCCACTCGGGCGATCTACTAGAGACCGTCATCTTTCTACTCGTTTTTCTGCTGATGAGTATGTCTTAGTCTGTAACACCCCAACCGATGGCGGAAACATCGAGGTGTCACGTAGTGACGATTGTTCAATAGCTCATGGACTAAAGTGTAAATTTAAATACATTGATTAAATAATTTATTACATTGAAATAAAATTCAGGATACAATAATTCTAAAGTGACAAGTCTAGCTAAGATACAATGTAGACAAGACTGAAATATAAAATCCAAAAGCCTAAAAGAAGTGTCTCAAAACAACCTGAAACATGTACAAAATATTTTGGTCAATACAAAAATTGTATTGGTGAGCATACCCTGTTTAAATAAATATAGTAGAAAAGTCTTTAGCAATTCATGTGTCGTATACTGTTTGCAATTATGTAATAAGTGATATCCGGGTCAAATCAACCCTAAGAGAAGAAAGCAGATATATATAGTATGCGCTAGTAGTAATGTAATACATAGCAATGACGAGGACTCTCAACAGAGTCACAAGGGTATATACCATAGTACTATTCATTGAAATGCCAGGCCGCCCAGCGGTTAATGATTTGACAGGTCATAGATACACAAAATAACACAAGCAAACACACATAAGAATTGCTATTTTAGTAAAAGGAAATATAAACTTGATAGTAAGTACATGAGTCACCCCGAAATGTAAAATAGTAAAAAGGGGAAAGATATACTCACAGTTTGCGAAAGCGAGCAAAATCCAACTTAAACGGTCGTGAGCTAAGTAATGGGAATTCCGAGGAATTCAACCTATAATGTGTAAGCATACTAATAAGGAAATGTCTAAAAAGTCTAAGGTAACTAGGGTCTAAGGCATTAGGGCTTGCTAAGTCGATTTGGGGAATTAGAGTTTTTATGATCAGTCGCGTTAATGTAAAAGTTGTATATCACAAATAATATATGAAAGGTTGTAAATGTGGTTTAAATAATATAATTATTATCTATTGAATACTTAGATAAAAAAAATATGTTTGAATAATTAAGACAAAATAATTTAGTTAATTACTTTAACTAATTATTGTAAATAAATACGATAATCATAAATATTGAAATAAATAGTTACGAGTTACTCAAAGATCCATCAATGATAATAAAGACTTTCAATCATAAGACATTTCTATTTTATAAGAAAATATTTATGAAATAGATGTTTAAATAGTGTAAATAAATAAATAAATGTTTAATTATATCTAATTAAACATAAATAACGTTAATAATACAAGACATGACTCAAAAATACTATTTTATAGAAATTGGATGTTTTCTTATGTAAATTAATGAAAATAATTTTCTCATAATTTTTATAAACTTATTTATATTTAAAATTGATTTAATAAGATTAAATCATGTTTAAATGGCTAAAAATAGGAAAATCAATAAAAATAAATGTTTTCTGAACCAATAATTTTTATTTCAGATTAAAATGCTTAGAAATAATTATCCTTAAATTTTGAGATTAAAATCATCAAAAATGAATTTTTAATCAATTAATTATGATTAAAACAAATTAAATCAATAAAAATATAAAAATAAAACATTTTCCAGAAAATAAAAGTGGGATAATTTTCTATGAGGTGTCAAGAAGCTACTCCTAAATTTTCATAATTTTTGGAGCAAAAATGAATTTATTATGAATATTCTAAGTTTCCAATGTATATTTATAATAAAAATAATGAAATAATAGGATAATATAATGTTTTTTTTTGAAAAAAAAGAAAGGGCCCGTGTACAAGGGGACTCGAACCCGGGTACCCAGTGAAGAACAACACTATCCCCACCACTAGACCAAGCCACCAAGTTGTTCATAAATTGAAACAAATATAGTTTTAAAGAATGCACCAAGAGTCATCTTCTTCCCCAAAACTATCAAACCCTAACCCTAATTTCATCACCTTCAATTCGCGGGTATTAAAGCACGAATTCAGAGGGGTTTTGAAGGGGGATAATTATCTAACAAAATGGCAATAAAAATTGAGACTTACAACGTGTTTTGGGCTTCGAATTTACATGTGCAGGTCCGCACATAGTGGCCGATTTTGGAGCTTTTCTTGGACGTGATTTAGTGTTTATTTTCGTGGTTTTGGTTGTATGAATGTGCAGGAAATGATTGCCATGTTCTATTTATTGTGTTGCCTAAAAAAAACGCTCGTTTGAAGTGCTCCTAATGGTGCGACGGTTACAACAAAGAAAACCCAACAAAACGTGATTAAATCTCATTATTAACTCGATTAAATGCTTGTAATGCGTTGGACATGGATGGAGAAACAGAATCGTGCATTAAATCAGGTTTAAAGGCCAACGAATATGATTTTTGGTTGTGGCCGGAAAATAATTCCGGTGGCCGGAATAATGGCCGGAAAAACGAGGGCAGGGAAGGAGGCACAAGTTGTTTTAAAAGTTTGGGGTTTTGACAGATTTGGTCCCTCCATGTTAAACCTAGTTAATTTCTTTATTATTTAGTTAGTTTTTTTCCCTTATACGATACTAACCAAGTTAATGTTATTTAACCAAATTGTTTTTAAAGTTTTATAAAGCTAAATTTTTTTATTAAATCTTTTACGAATACGTTTCACTTACGCATTTGATTAAAACTTATACCCGATCTATAATAAATGCTAAAAATTTTAATTCGCTTTAAAAATTAAATTTTTAAAACGGCGAAACTTATCGGGATTATAATGGAATATTTGAAGGACTATTGTTGTCTATTTGGCGAAAAACGAGGGTGACGGTTGTCACATAGTCACTGATGGGGGAGAGCCCGAGTGTTATGAAGAGGCTATGGAAGATGAACATAAAAGGGAGTGGGTTGAAGCCATGCAAGATGAGATGAATTCCTTGTATGAGAACAATACCTTTGAGTTAGTGAAGTTGCCTAAGGGCAAGAGAGCTTTGAAAAACAAGTGGGTCTACAAAATTAAGACTGAAGAACATACCTCATAGCCTAGGTACAAAGCTAGATTGGTGGTCAAAGGGTTCAGTCAAAGAAAGGGTATTGATTTTGATGAGATTTTCTCTCCAGTCGTGAAGATGAGTTCCATTCGAGTGATTCTTGTTTGGCAGCTAGTCTTGATCTTGAGGTTGAACAAATGGATGTCAAGACAGCCTTCTTTCATGGTGACTTGGATAATGAAATCTATATGGAGCAACCTGAAGGTTTTCAGGTTAAAGGTAAAGAAGACTATGTCTGTAAGCTTCATAAAAGTCTTTATGGGTTGAAACAAGCACCGAGACAGTGGTACAAGAAATTTGAGTCTATTATGGGGAAGCAAGGCTACCGAAAGACTATGTCTTATCATTGTGTTTTCTTTCAGATGTTTGGTGATGATGATTTTATCATTTTATTACTTTATATTGATGACATGTTGATTGTAGGCAAGAATGCAGAGAGGATTGTTCAGCTGAAGAAAGAATTAAGCAAGTCCTTTTCTATAAAAGACTTGGGGCGAGTAACACAGATTCTTGGCATTCGGATTACTAGAGATAGAGCTTAAAAGAAGCTTCACATGTCACAAGAGCAATACATTGAGAAAGTGCTTTGCAGATTCAACATGGCTAAGGCCAAAGCGGTTAGTTCACCTCTTACTCCCAACTTTAAACTAACCGATAAGGATTGCCCTTCTTCAAAGGAGGAGATTGAAGATATGGACAGAGTTCCATATGCTTCGGCAGTTGGAAGCTTGATGTATGCAATGGTGTGCACAAGGCCTGATATTGCACATGTAGTTGGTGTTGTTAGTCGATTCCTATCTAATCCAAGTAAAAGGCATTGGGATGAAATTAAGTGGATCCTTAGATATCTACGTGGTACTTCCAAATTGGGTATAACATTTCGGAATGGAAAGCCGATGTTTGTTGGTTATACGGATGCTGATATGGCAGGAAATAAGGACAACGTGAAATCTACTTCGGGTTATTTGATGACTTTTGCAGGGGGGGCTGTGTCATGGCAGTCAAGACTACAAAAGTGTGTTGCTTTGTCTACTACGATGGCAGAGTATATTGTAGCAACAGAAGTAGGCAAAGAACTATTGTGGTTGAAAAGTTTTATGCAAGAGCTTGGCTTTATGCAAGAGCTCTACATGGTCCTTTGTGATAATCAAAGTACTATTCACCTTGCCAAGAATCCTACTCTTCATAAAGAGCAAAACATATTGATGTGAGGTATCATTGGATTAGAGATGCTATTGAAGATAAGCCATTTGAACTTAATAAAGTTCATACCGATGATAATGGTTCCGATATGTTAACTAAAGCTTTAGCAAGGAAAAAGTTGAAGGTATGTTGCTCCATTGCCGGGATGGCGAACTCTTTCTCATAGACAAAAAAGGGAGAGATTTGTTGGGTTATTTTTTGCCCATGAGAAAGCCAAAATCATCTCTAATTTACATGGGTTTTATTATTATTTTGTTTTAGAAAATAAGGAAAAGAAAAAAAGGTTCATATGTTTTTCTTTGCTTCTAACGTCAAGGGAAAAGAAACAAAATGAAAAAGTTATGGGTCTTGGAAGTTGACTCAAGTCAAAAAGTTATGGATTTTTTTTATTGGGCCTGGCTTATTCTTTTCTTAGCTAGTAGGTAAATATACGCCAAGCGAAAAACATAAAATAAGGTTTTATGTTTCAGTGATATTATTCACCCGTTATACATCTATGCAAGTGACGAGAAGAAAGACAGTTAATTGTGTGTGTCTTTTGTTGAAGATAAGAGACGCTTCAGAGATCAATAATTTCTTTGGTGATACCTCTTACTCGTTTTTGTGTTATTCCATATGCTTGAAGTGATTTGTTTCGAGTGTATGATGATTTGTGTATACCTCTAGTTTTACTTAGAGAAGACTTTGTATTTCTCTATTTTGGTGATAGTACATTTGAAGCGGCTCTAATCTCGTGGTTTTTACTCTCTTTTTTGAGAGGTTTTCCATGCTAAAATGTTGTGTCCCTTTATTATATTTAGTATACCCTATTTGTTTGCTTCCTCACAGGTTCATTCGGGTCGGGAAAATATTTGGTCAAACGAAGATAATTCCGCATTTACTTATTTACCGTTTGTGCCGGTTTCGCGTTTTTTCCCATAAAAAACATCCAAAATACGAAAATTTTCCACTACGTCAGAAAAATTGAGAAGTCGCAGGCGCTATGCCTCCTCCCAAGGTAAGTCCGCCTCTGGCTGCGCCGTTATCCCGTTTTGAATCGCAAAGCCTATTCTACTAAGAGGGTGTTTGGGATTGCGTTTTGAATCTGATTTTTACATTATTGCATCTTGAAAACGCAGATAATCAGTTTTTAGTGTTTGGGGTTGCGTTTTGAAAACACAGATAATTAGTTTTTTAGGCAACCAAAACGCAATAATCTATAAGCAGCTCCACCCCTGCTTTTCCAAAACGCATAATCTGTTTTGAATAATCAATCCCAAACACCCCCTAAATACAATAATTTGATTTTAAGAGCACCTCGATGTAAAGGGAGGAATCCGTTTGCACCGGTGATCTTGCGTGTAGGAGAGAGAAGACATGGTAGTCGATGTAAAGGAAAGAGAAGCATGGAAAGAAGCGTCTACGCTCAAGGTATGGGAGAGGGAGCAATTCATCCAAATCCACCGAATACGTGTAGAGGGTGGTTAGGTAAGGCTGATAGCGAGCCAATATGAAAAAGAGGTGGAGCGATCATAACCTCAAGTCCTCAATTGGTGATGGTCCAAGGGCACATGAGGTGGTATAAAATTTATCACACCCAATCATCTTGTGACACCTAATTTTATCACATTCTATCACATTTCATCACTAAACCCATGTGGCTGTGTTCACAATTATCACTAAAACCATCACACCCAATCACCTTGTGACACCTCATTCCATCACACCGACCACCATTTTTTTATAAATAAAAACCAAAAGAGATAGGTTTTTAGTGGGAACCACCCACCAACTTGTGGTGGAAATTAATTGAGATAGGTTTCTAGTGGGGACCACCCGCCAACAAGTTGTGCAAACTTCCGTGATATGTACCACGATCGCGAACATCACACTGCATCACTAAATAGGTGGGGTGGTGTTTCGCGGTATCACAGCTATCACGAGGTGGCCATCACGGACCACCCCGTCCGCCCTAAGAATGTTTATCTATTGTTTTTTTTTCATAATTTTTAAACTATTTAATGGATTAAAAATACAACTTAAGTTTTATTTTCATTTTTGTATTATATAATTGATTTAAAGGTTGTATTAACTGTAACTGATTAAAAGAAAAATAAAATAGTTTATAAAGTGAACAATTACTTTACGACATACAGACTAGAAAATAAGAGAAAGAAAATATTTAGTTGTTTTCAATATACACTTTAAAGTTGTTTGAACTAAGTTGCTTATTTTGAAAACTAATATATATATATAGGATCCGGATATTTTGAAAACTTCTCTGAGTTGCGAGAACTTGAGAACCCTCTTGAGCCAATCAAAATGTGACACATCTCCATTTTATAATATTTTGCAATTTTTTAATAAGAGGGTAATAATGCCATTTTAACTATAGGTGCAAGAGTATATTAGTAAATTGAAACCCCCTGACACATCTGATGAGTTTAAATACACTCTCTCTTTGTTCTTTTTTTAAAACACAGATGCTTCATCTTTCTCTCAATCTCTCTCTCTCTCTCTTCATCTCTCTACAAAACAACCAAACACAACACTGATCTGCTCATCCATGGTGACGGGGGAGAGGGGTGGAGGTGGTTCTTGGTGACAGGGGGTGGCTTGGGTGAAGTTGACGGTGGTGGTTTTTTCGACAGGGGGTTCGATGATGGTGGTAAAAGGGGTTCGGTCAACAGGGTTTTCGAAGGCCATATCCAGGGGCCGGCTGCATATGGTGGGTTTTAGGGGTGGTTTGGAGGGTGGTTTCAGGGGTGGTTTGGAGGGTGGTTTCAGCGGTGGCTTGATGTTTGGGTGGGTTTTCAGGGGTGGTTTGGAGGGTGGTTTCAGGGCAGAGGGGGTCTGAACGTGGGGATGGTGGTTTGTTATGGTGGTTCCGATGATGATGGCTATCAGATCGTAAGTGGTGTGTGGTGGTGAAGGGATGAACGAAGGACAGAAGGAGAGGTGGTTATGGTGGTGACAGCGGATATGGCGGTGAAGGGATGAACGAAGGACAGAAGGGGAGGTGGTTATGGTGGATCTGCGGTGGTGTTAGATCCGTGACGAAGGTATGTTAATTTTTTTTAAATATTATTATTATTATTATTTTTATTATTATTTATGTTATTATTTATTAGTATTATTATTATTTTTCTGTTATTATTAATATTATTATTTATGTTATTATTATTATTACTATTTTTGTTATTTACTGTTATTATTATTATTATTATTTATGTTATTATTATTATTTCTGATATTATTTGTGCATCAGTGTAAAATTATTAATATTAATTTTTTGGGGTTTTGTCAGGATGCTTTGAAGATGATGATGTAAAAACACCAGTGTAAAATATGAAATGTGTAGATGTTTGAGGTATAGATCTTTTTGTATTTTTTGGTTTTTTACACTCATGTATTTTTCTGTAGAAGTTTGTGGTATATATGTTGTTTTTGGGGTTTTTTTTACACTAGTGTAATACAATGTATAGATGTTTTTTTTTGTGGGCATTTACTGTGGCGTAAACATCAGTTTACACCGGCGTAAACATCAGTTTTACACTGGCGTACACATGAATGTATAGACGTTTTTTATGTAAGAATACACCGTTTAGTTTCACACACAGTGTGAACGTTTTTTATTTAAGAAAACACCGATTAGTTTTACACACAGTGTAAGTATGAATGTATAGTCGTTTTGATGTAAGAAAACACTGGTGTAAAACATCAGTTACACCAGTGTAAATATGAATGTATAGTTTGTTTTTTTACACTTTGTGTATTTTTATTTTTATTTTGTAAATGTTGTGTATGGCAGATTTTACACCATTTTATGTTTTTTTTTTGTTTTTTTTCTACACTAGCGTAATTATTGTAAAATTTTGTATTTTTTGAAAGATTTACACCAGTGTAAATATGAATGTAAAGCACCCCATCATCTAGTTTGTTTATAAGAGATTTACACTGGTGTAAAAAATTACACCAGTGTAAAAAACGAGAGTGATACTACAAAATGTTCAATCTGATTTTTTGTTTTAAAAAATTAAATTAATTAAAAAATAAAATAAAATAAAGTTTAAAAAATTAAATCAGATTATATTATTTTAATTTAAATAATAAAATAAACTTTAATTAAAAAATAACATAATATTATATTATATCTTCTCTCTCATGGCTTTTTACTTAAATGCCCTTAATTGTACTTTAAGATAATAAAAAAATACTTAATATTCAAGTGAAGACAAAAATCCCAACTTTTGATCTCAACCATTGGATCATGAAGATCAAAGGTCCACAATGGTTCTCTAGTTCTCACAACTCATAGGAGTTTTCAAAGTATCCTAACCCTATATATATATATATATATATATATATATATATATATATATATATATATATATATATATATATATATATATATATATATATATATGGTAGGGATCATACGAGAACCAACTTTAGGGAGAGAACCAGAGAACCATTGTCAACAAAAACAAAAAAAACCTAAAAACCCCACCTTCACCCCCTAAAAACCTAAACCCACCCACCTCACTCCCTAAAAACCTAAACCCCCCATGCCCCACACCGCCCCAACCCCCCCCCCCCCCCCCAATTGTGAAATGCACATGTGTAGCTAGCCCCACACCCCCCAAAAACCAAAACGCTCCATCCCATCCCCCCCCCCCCCAAAAAAAAGATACCCCCACTTCCACCATACCAAAAAACTTAACCCTAAAGCTAAACCCATTAAAAAACTTAACTATAATAGTGAAATGCACATGTGCATGTAGTACAATTATCTTATTTTATAGTTTTATATAGGGGTTTTTTTAAGTTTATTCACCAACAACCCCAAAAAACCTAACCCCATTCCCATCATACCTAAAAACTAAACCCTAAAGCTAAACCCATGAAAAAAAAACCTAACTATAATAGTGAAATGCACTTCGCGTTTATTTAAAGATCATTGAATAAATTTTTTTTCCACCTTATATATCATATCACGTCCATTTAAATGATCATTTCATTATGGCAATTGATAATTTATTCAAAAGTGTGCTCTAATAGTGAAATGCACATGTGCATACGGTATATGACGTAATTATGACGTAAAAAAGGCCATTTTTTTGTTTTTTATTTTATTTTTTTGTATTTTTTTTATTTTTTTTTCAGAAAGATTAACACTAAAAAAATATTTTGGTGTTTTTACTTTTTTTATTTTTTTATTTTTTTAGGTTATATAATTTTTTTATTATTTTTTTTTATTTTTTGGTGGAGGGGTTTTTGTGTTCACACTTGGTTCTTTGGTTCTCTCTCTAAATAGTGGTTCTCAAATGATCCAAATCCTATATATATATATATATATATATATATATACATATATATATATATATGGGAGGGTTATCTTGAGAACGCTAAATATCGCGAGAACCGTGAGAACAAATGAGAAAACCAATCAAAATAATTTTTTTTTCAATACAAACCTAATTATAATCAAAATACAACATTAAAAAACGAATTTTCCTTCCAAATAATTCATCTTTTCTTGCAAAAACACTTTCAAATTAACTTTTTACACATGTGTAAATGAAACACTTTACACATGTACAAACAGTAAATTTACACATGTGTAAAAACAATTTATTTCCGTATACGTTTAAATTTTTACGTGTAAATTGTGTTTTTGGGATTGTATTTTAGTAATAAAGATAAGTGTAAAAAGAAATTTTTGATTTGAATGGTTTTAGATGCCGTTCTCGCGGTTCGCACGAAATATAGGTGTTTTCAAATTAACTTTCCCCTATATATATATATATATATATATATATATATATATATATATATATAGGCTAAGTATTGGGAAGAAACCTTCCAAAATGAAAAAACCCCCACAAACCCATCTAGTGGCTCACATTGCTCCACATCATCCATCTAAATCAATTATTTTTTTATTCAACAAGGGCTATTATAGTAATTTTGCACCCACCACCACATATATAATACTCTTTTCTCTCTCTCCCATTTCAAATTTTCAATTCCCCCTCATCTTCTTCTCCTCTCATCTTAATCTACCTCTCTCTCTGTATAACTTTTTCTTTCCAAGATCATACACCAACATTAACCCACCACCATCATCATCATCTCGAACCACCACCACCACAGCATCACTGTCGACGACTGGAAAACACCACCGGGGAAGACGATCGGAGAAGACGACCAGAGAAGACGAAGAAGACGAACCAGGTTATGAATGATAAATCCCCCTTTTTTATGTGCATATATTGTTTTGAAGTGTGAAATAAGTGATTAATATTTTTTTTAAGTTTGTTTAGTGATTAGGACATTTCGATCTATTTTTTTTTTTAAGTTATAGATTCATGGTGTTTTTTTTGTTTTTTTTTTTTTAAATATTCATGTGGTGGCTGTGGGTTTCACGTTAATATTAGTTTTTTTTTTCATCTATTCATGGTGGTTCAAGTTAGAGGTTTTGTTTATATATTCATGGTGTTTCAAGTTATTATTAGTTTTTTATGGTTTTTTAACTATTCATGACTAATTTGCTCTCTGTTTTTTTTTCTATGTGTTTAGTTATAGCAAATCTTTTTTTTTTCTTTTTTTTTTTACGGTCAAAGTATGTTTTTTTATGCAGTCTAAATGTATGATGTTTGCAGAGTACAAATTTTTGTCTGTTTTTGCAGTAAAAAACATCTGTTACACACGTAACAGAAAATGTCTGTTTTGTCATGGTGTTGCAAGTTAAGTGTTTTTTAGGACTAATTTGCTCTCTGTTTTTTTTTTCTATGTGTTTAGTTATAGCAAATCCTTTTTTTTTTGCCGTCAAAATATGTTTTTTATGCAGTCTAAATGTATGATGTTTGCAGAGTACAGAGTTTTGTCTGTTTTTGCAGTAAAAAACATCTGTTACACACGTAACAGAAAATGTCTGTTTTTGTCATGGTGTTGCAAGTGTTTTTTATATATAAATGGTGTTTTAAGTTATTATTTGTCTTTTTAGATTGTTATTTTTGTTTTCCAAAAGATTCACGTCATCATTTTTAGTAAGCATAATAATTGATTTTATTTTTAATTTGCTTTTTTTTAATTCATAAAAAAAGACCATTAATATTTCACTTTTTTACAGGAAATGTCTTCTTTTTGGGTGTTACGTGGTTTAATATATTTTTTTTAAGTTGAAAATAATTGTTGTTTTTTTGTGTGTTACTAGCATCTATTTTTTTTTGGTGATTTATTATGTTAAACATCGAGAATGATTTTTCGTTTTGTGTTCATGTTCGTAGTACTTTTGTGTGTTAGTTAGGGTGTTTTTATCGTCTATATTTTCGTATAATCTTTGTGTTGAGTTAGGTTGTTACGTGTGTAGCATATCCGTTTTTTTGCAGTCAAATTCTGTTTTCTATGTTTTCTAGCATATCAAATTCTGCTCTATGTTTACTACAGACTACTAAAGTTTTTGCTGTGTTTTCCTGTTACACATGTAACACTCGTGTGTTTTTGCACCATGTCTGTCTATTTTTTTTGTTTTCGAATGTATGAGTTTTTTTATGTTACCTGTGTGTTTTTTTTCAGAAAATGTCTTTTTTTGTATGGCCTCTATTTTGTATTATGTATTTCTTTATAAAGAATCATTTTTATTATTAAAGAATCATTTGTTAAGGTGTTTTATCTGTGTTTAGTTATACCATATCTGTGTGTAAGTTAAGGTGTTACGTGTGTAGCATATCATTTTTTTGCTGCAATGTGTGTTGTGTGTAGTCAGAATGTTTGATGTTTGCAGACTACAAAGGTTTGTATGTGTTTGCAGACAAAAAACGCCTGTTTACACACGTAACACTCGATTTTGCCATGGCTTATTATTTGTATATTAAATAAGCTGTTTTCCGCATCTTACATTAGTTTGTTTTTTTTTTCGTATTAAAAATGTCCACATTTACCTTCTCTTTTTAACATATGTTACAGGTGCTTTTTTAGTCGAATCATGAATTCCAACCCCAGCACTCCCCCTTGGGAGGTTTTTGAGGCCCGTCAGCATCTCAACCCAATCGCACACGAGCCACCTCAAAATGAACCGGACATGGCAATTGCAGCTGAACCTGAATTACCCCCACTTGTTGAACTAGATATCCTTTCTGTTGCAGCTGAACATGAACCCCTACCCCCTGTTGACCCGTTAGAGCAGGGGGATGATGGGTTTGTAAGCGACGAAGATTTCGATTGGAATTCGGCATTTGATTACGTTTTCCCCGAAGAATATCCGCCACCAGAAGACTATATGACACCGGAGGATGATGCGCATGATGTAGCTCACACACCTGAATGGGCTGTTGGTTACGAAACAGACCCAGGGGCTGAATATGAAGAACCATATGAACCGAAATATAACAGACCTGGGTTGTCGGTTATGTCTCAGGAAGGTGGGCGTATTAGGGCAGAATGAGAGGGTATAAGTTATACCGAGGAACAGTGGGCTTTTTATGTCAAATATGGTTATTGGATGTCGTCTGCTACTGTTGGTTGCAATGCATGATGTCTGGGTTTGCACATTACATATGAAGAATTGGCTTTTTATGAGAAGAATGGTTATTGGAAGCCAAGGGGTGGTGTATGAATCTTTTAATAGTATGCTTTTGTTGTTGATACAGTATGAACAATATGTTTGTGTAGCTTTTTTTATTAGTATGGAACAAATGTTGTTGGCTGATGATCTTAACATATGATGTTTGTCTCATGTTGTTAGTTTAATCTTAAAGTTATATATTATGTTTGTTTGTTGGCTGATGCATCTTAACATATCAATTCTCGTTACGTATGCAACAATTCTAATGTTGGTACAATAAAACGAAAAAAAATATGGTCTAATAAAAAAATAAACATTTTTTAAATAATATAAACGGGCAACTTAGCTTTAACCTATGTAACACAACACATGTTACATATGTAACACGGGACGTCTGACAGCTTTTATAATAATGTGGAAAAGTAAGAGAGAGATGACGTGATGGGGTGTCATATCAGCTTTTGTCAGTCCCCTTTTCAGAAAAATCAAATTACCCTATTACCCTTTCTTGTCCTTTTTCACCCATTTAATTAAATCAATATTATAGAAAAATTTGTGACCATAGATTTAATAGATGGATGGCCAAGATCAAGTTTACAAGGTTTCTTCAATTTAGGAGGGTTTTTATTTAATCATTAATTGCCCTATATATATATATATATATATATATATATTAAAGGTGTAGTTTAATGGTGAAATCTAGTCCTAACAACCTCTGGGTCACAAGTTCGAATCCTCCCACATGCTGGACCCTTTCAACCTTAATGGGTATAATATTTAGATGGATGAGAATCGAACCTGTGACCAACCCCGAACGGGAACCCTCTAAAAAGGTAAACCTCCCACCTCAAACCAGCTGGGCTGGATCTCATTGGCTTGAAAACTAATATATAACAAACAGAAAATTAAACCATATGCCTTTGCATGAAAAGAAGCTGATGATGTCTTTACTTTATTTTTAATTTAAATTTATATGATCTGTAATTGATAATCTTTATATGAAATTAGTAATTCAGAATTTTACTTATTTTAATTAGTAGTTAAACATCTTTTCATTAAATTAGCATAAAGTCATATAACGTTTTTAAATATAGAATAAGTAAAAGTATTTGTCTATCTTTCAAATGTATATTATAGCAACAGTGTATCAAATGTATATTATAGCAACAGTGTATGGATACTAACCAAGAGTAGTGCTTTTTCTACACATAACACATTTGTATTATATGCAATCGACTTTTTGGAGACGTACGTGGTTAATTGAGGTATGTAAAGACTAAGAGGGATAGCAGATGTCCATGAAGAGAGACGGTGATGTTGTCAACGTTCATAAACATCACCGTCCATAGAGATGAGATTCTTATTTCTTAATAGATAGCAGAAAATAATACGTTGAACCTACTTATAACCGAAAGTTGTTAAAAAAAAAAAAGCCTAAGGCAATTTGTTTGACGATAAAAAACAGTAAATGTTGTGTACTTTTTGTAATAACAAAATACTAATAGTGATATCATATCATATCCATTTCACTGAGTGTAACACATCAAAACATAATTAGTTTTTGTGACGTAATTGAGTATTTACCTAAGGTTATTTTACAATATTCTAAAACTAATTTACACCTAAAATCATTAGTAATTCCAAAGTCCATGTTAATCTATACATATAATAAACCAAAGTCATTTTAATGACATGACACTCAAAGAAGCATTCTCTTCTTTGAGTGTGCCATGTGTCATCCCATGTGGCATTGAGATATTTTAGAAAAAAAATAATTTAAAAACAAATTGGATTTTTCACCCTCATGTTTCCTCTCATAATTTTTAAACGTTAATATCTTTAATATATGAAATTTTTTAAAGAAAAAAATTACACCAAATTAACGAACGTTTTATTATCTTTCCAACGAGTACCATAGTGTTATATAAAAAACGGAGAAATTTTTTTGTGGGGTTTTGTTCATACAGGAAAAAAAAACACAAAGTGTTCAGGTAAATCATTAATCATGTATAGACAAGTCACTAATTATGTTTAAATCAGTACGAATAGGTTAATAGAGTTATACGTTGTTTTAAGTTAGGTATCAATATTAGTATGTTAGAGTTGTACATTTGTTTAGTCTTTAGGATAGGTGTTAATATTAGAGTTACATTAAAGTTCTACATTCTTTTAGGTTAGGTGTTAGCATTGGAATTGTATATTGTTAATTTGTTTTAGGTTAGATATAAATATTAGAGTTATAAATCAGTCTATTTCATATATAAAATTGATGTATCATATTAAATTTCTCAACCCGGGACGCTCCCGGAGTATAATCTAGTATATATAAAATAATATGTACACCTGTATGATACTTTATGGTGTTATCTTTGATGGGCATCCCATGTAGAAATTCAGCACCCCCACAAGCAACGCGTCAAAACATGTAGCACCCACGTTTGGGTTTTATTTAAATTATTGATCATGGAGACATCAACCATAAAGATTCTAGGCTGATTTAAATTCTCATCTAAATCCAAGTGTCTATTTTAGTAAAACATATTACGCAAATAGTCAAGCCTACATACCCACATTGTTGACTTCCAATATATATTAATGGTGTGACAATGGTGTTTAAGAGTTTTGTCTTGTTTTTCAAATCATAAATAACTTATGTGTTGTGATATGATTCGAGTTATTGTCCCAAATCAATAACCTACTCGATTTATGACGGCTGGTTGGTTGACTTTGTATTTTTCGGTCCATGTCGCTATATAATGACAAGAAGTAGAACATGTATGGATAAAGTTAGTTCGTTTAAAGATTAGTACACCAAAATTTCATGCATTTTAAGGATCTTTCTCCTAAAACCATAACGTATTTCTAATGTGAAGAATTTGTTATTAGAGGTAGAAAATAATCGTTTACTTTATATTGCTATCCCTACGAGCCACCTCGTGTATGAGAATCAACCTTAATATGGAGCAATGAGCTTTCAGATGTAAGTTGGAACAATGAGACAATGAAAATGTTAGGAATTCTGTTGAAAAGTTAAATCTCCTTGTTATTCAATTTTATTACTTGGTTTTCATCATGTTGCATAAGTGTTTTGTGCAGGATGTTGTTCCGGTTGTAATTGAATAAGAGTGGGGCCAGATAAAAATATTGGCGGCTAATGGGTTTACGACTGGACTCGAGTTATGGCAGATAAAGTCTTACTGGGCTTGTTCGTATTATACACCTGTTCAGGACAAGTGGGCCTATTAATGCAGCTGGTCAAAGAGGCTTATTATTTGTATCATGGGCTTATTGTGATGGGCTCAATGAATCGGCCCATCACCGCCTTAGTCATGTTATAAAAGAAGGAGCTCTAGAGACTTGGCGTGGTTCAGATCATTATTATTTCTCTCGATAACTTTCAGAAAACCGTAACATATTATGAAGTCGTCATCTTCATCGAGATTAAGAAGAATACCCATAAAGATCTGGTTCCTTCTCTCATTTTTTGCCTTGATTCCTTTTTTGATTACTGTCTCAGATTAGGGCTTTGAGTTTTAGATCAGGATAATCTGATTATTGTATTCTCAAGTGTGGTCCTAGTATTCTTGGAGATCTTGTTGTGTAATCATTCGGTTTCGGTTTATGAGTTTGTCCCTATTTTAGGTGTTTAGGGTATTTCTTTGTATCTCAAGAGTCTTTGTATGTTAAGGGTTTTAACTCTTAGGGTTGAGTTTAATAAATCATTGTTTGAAGTTTTTGATATCATATTTTTGACATGGTATCAGAGCTTTAAGGCTCTCGATTCTGGCGATCTTTTATCGATTACAATGGTGCGGTGAATGTGGCTGTTCGTAAAACGATTGCTGGTGGTAAAAACCGTACGTATGGATCGTTTATTGCAGTTATCCGTGAAGGAAAAAAAAAACCATGTGTATCGGATCGATAATTTAGTTTTGGCTTCGTTTCGGCTAATTCGTCTTTGAAAGAAACTAGGGGTCGTTACCGGTGGGTATCTCTGGTTTGGTGGTTCGGATATACTGTATAGATCTGTTTTCTCAAATCTGTTGGTGAACATGATATGTTGTTAGAGTTCAGATTCTTGATGTTTCCGCTGCTGGTGTGATATCTTGATGTAACTGGATCAGGTCCTTTCCCGCTGCTGGTTGTGGCTCTTGACCGGCTTATCGTAGGGAGTCACTCTAACTTGGGTGTATTTTCGGTGAGATTGTTCCCTACTACTTTTCATGAATTTATGTTTTTGTTTTTGTTTTGGTTGTTCTTTGAAAAAAAAAAGAGTGATTGTTGGAGTGTTTTATCCTGAATTTGTGATAGTTATACTGATCTGTATTATATTGTTGCTCTGTATTTGTGTAACTTGGTGTTGTTATTGTGGCTTCTGGTTTATGCTATAAGGATTGTTACATGAGCTTGTGTGATTTTTTGAACTTTATGTTTAGTTCATCTATTTGTTGTTTTATCTGAGAATATATTGAGAACTCCTTAATTTGTTGTCTTGTTTTTTTTGCTAAATTGGTGTTTTCATGGCTTTGTATTTGTTGAGATATTTTATAGTTATAGTCATAAGAGTTTTTTATTCCAACCTATAGTCTATATCAATTCTTTTCAAAGTTTCAGTTTCTTGTCATTCACTGTTCATCTTTTACATCATGTTTAAGGTCATGTCCAGTTCTTGATTAGGATGTGTAATTATAATATTGAGGTTATTGTATTCATAATCTCTAGGTGTTCGTAGTGGTTGATTAAGAATTGTTTCTCTTGCTAAATTGCCTTCTTCATTAATCTAGAGTTAAGTATATGATTGTTGAGTATCATAAGTTTTTAACTCGGTAGATTGGAGTAATGAGGAGATATACATTTTTTTTTGTGTTTTATTCAAAGATATCTTGGTGTGCATTATTAAAAGTAGCGTACCGGTTTTATGAGTCAAAAAATGCATCTTTCTTTCTACTTATAAGTTTTTCTTTAATTAGTGATGGTTGTTTAAACAAAAATGTTTTGTTTTTTTATTATATATATATATATATATATATATATATTTGTTGAAACGTTTTTTTAACTAAAACTAGTTATGTGCAAAAAATCGTGGAGGCTTATAAGTGTTCTTGTAAAATGGTTGTATCGTTGTCATCTATATGCTTTTAATCTTTGATATGTGAAAAGAGTTCTCAGTTTTTTCTCTATTTGTTTCATTAAAATGGGGAAGTCATGTTTTATCCTTTAGGCAATATGGAGTTGTGTGACCTGTGTTGTGTCACTTCGTAAATACGTTGTATATTCTTTGTTTTCTCACATTGTTCTAAGGTCAGATTCTTCATGTTTATTGGGTCTATGAGTTCGTTCAAAGTGTGAGATGTATAATCAAATAATTGTGCAATTATCTGATTAAGGATAAGTGTTCGTTGTTGTTGACATGTATGTCATGCGTTTAATGTTGTTGTCTGGTTAGTCGATCTATATGATTGAAGTATTTTAACTAGATTAGATGTATTTGTCAAGATTATATCTTGAATATTGTTCAGCCATGTGGTTTTCCTTTATTTAGAGAAAAACTTGTGTTTGGCTGTATTTTTGTGATCTGATGAAGAGTTGTGTGTTTCTTTTATTATCAGATTTGTTTGGTTGTATGGTTCATTTCTGGTTGATTCGTGTTCTTGTAAGAAAAAAAAAAGGGAGTTTTTTATTCAATCAAAGTTTTTTAACTAATCTAATTAGTTGTTACGTTCTTTACAAGATATGTGACATGAATCCTGTTTTACCCAGATAATTGAGTCATATTATTCTCTCATTTTTGTTCATTGACGATTAGGATTTTGTACTGCACTATTATTTGAATCTGTGCATAGTATCAAAGGTGTTCTAGTCTTGTCATATGAGAATATCTTGGTGATTAACCTGTTGGGTTATTCTTTGGTTTTATCTATTCTCTTGTAATCTCTGGTTTGGCATTAGATCTAGGATTTTTTTTATAGAAATCTACGTGTTGTAGGTTTAGGTAATCTGTTAGATCAGGTTAGTGCTAATGATTGTTGTCATGTTGATGACTTGAACCGTAGAGGTTAGAGAAGATTGTAAACAGTTCCGGTTGGTTTCTGTTTGTGTTCCCATGATTGTAATTGTTATTGTTGCAGTCTTATGGGCGATTTTCTATGTAGAAGATTGTATTCTGGTATAGAATCATGTGATTCTTGTTTTTTAATATAGACTTTAACCGTATCTTGATGAGTTTAATTAAAATCGTATCATGATGGTTTTGTTTGACCGGTGTCTTGATGTTTTTTTATTTGAATTAACTCGTATCATGATGGTTTTGTGTGGTCTATAAGGAATGTGTGTATAATCTTGTTTTTGGTTAGTCAAACCAAGTGGTAAACATATTTTAACCAATTGTATTGTCAAGATTATTTTTTTTAACAGCCTTGTATGTTGTCTCTGTGAGATTTTTGGTTGCTGAGTCGTGTGATTCAGTTGTTTCTATCAGAATGTGTTTTCTGATCATGCTATTTTACAAGCGGGTCTTTAAAATTTCTCAAAATATCTCTCATTTGGCTTCTTAAAACTTTTGTTGTTTTGTTAAACACATCTGAGGCAAGATTTGTTCTAAATGTTCTTGACCTTCTAGTAGATGGTCATTGTTGATGTTAAATCATAGTTCTAGACTTATTATTGAGAGTTTTTTTGAGTTATTCAAATTTTTTTGTGCTCTATTTGAACTAGATTTTATCTAAAACAGATGAAGTCATTATTGGTTATAAAGATAAATGTTTTTGTAACTGTTATACTACTTACTACTGGTTTATATAAAATTAAGTTGGTCACATGTAATAGTGAAGGTGAATTTTCAAAAATGATTTTTTTTTTTTTTTCAAAATCCAAGTTTCTTTTAAGAAATCTAACGAAACATTTTCTAGATATTGAAATCATTAATTTGATTAAAATGATATACTTGTCGCTTAACAATCATGATAGTTCATGTTCTTGTAAAATTTTGAAGTCGGTCTTCTCTCTCAAGTTTTTTCGAGAATCATCTGTTAGGATTGGATTTTTTTTCTTTTGATGAGTCTACTATAACTCTCTCGCTTGTTTAGTTTTTTTTTAATCTTACATAGATCGTGCATCTTCTGTAAGTGTTTTTGAGAAACTGTAAGTAGATCATCCAGTTGATGATTTGAAGTGGTTGAGAGTGACTGATTAGTTTAGACTTGTTTTCGTTTTTTCTTATATGTTTCCTGCTTTAAGTGTTTTCAGGTAATATGCATAATCATGATTGAGAAAATGTTTTGTATATTTCTAGGAAGATCTTACGAAACTTGGAGAAAAATAAAAGGGCAGCCCCTAGGTCCACGTCCTTCAGCTAAAAAATTGAGGGTCGTGCCCATATGTGCTGCTACATTTAATTAGTTGATTTCCTAACCAACTTAGTATTGAATGTGCAAGTAGAAGTAGTTTTTTCAGTTCCTTTGCAGTTTATCACATTATCTGTCTTCTATTGTTCATTTAGGTTGGTTTTGCTGTACTAGTTCTTTTTAAACTGTGTGTTTGATAAAAAAGTTTCTAGTTTATTAAATAGACCTTATGGGGGTAATTGATTGATACTCATGTTTTTTTTTAAATCTGGTTCAATTTGATGTCTTTGGTAATATTGAAACAAGATAGTTTTGCAGCTTATTCTTTTCTTGTCAAACTTGTGTGTTCCATGACAAAACGAAAAATCTGAAATAGAACTGAATTTTATTTGATTTAAAGTCATTCGATTCTCTCTAGTTTTAATGTGTTGAAATCGGTTATATCTTTAGGGGGTGGCTATATAAAGAGTTATCTACTAAATGGGTTGTTAACAAATCAACAATTTTAAAATATGCGAGTTCCATATAAAAAAGGAAGAAAGTTCAAGTTGATTAAGTAATAAAATAGTGGGGGGGTGTTGAAAAGTTAAATCTCCTTGTTATTCAATTTTATTACTTGGTTTTCATCATGTTGCATAAGTGTTTTGTGCAGGATGTTGTTCCGGTTGTAATTGAATAAGAGTGGGGCCAGATAAAAATATTGGCGGCTAATGGGTTTACGACTGGACTCGAGTTATGGCAGATAAAGTCTTACTGGGCTTGTTCGTATTATACACCTGTTCAGGACAAGTGGGCCTATTAATGCAGCTGGTCAAAGAGGCTTATTATTTGTATCATGGGCTTATTGTGATGGGCTCAATGAATCGGCCCATCACCGCCTTAGTCATGTTATAAAAGAAGGAGCTCTAGAGACTTGGCGTGGTTCAGATCATTATTATTTCTCTCGATAACTTTCAGAAAACCGTAACATATTATGAAGTCGTCATCTTCATCGAGATTAAGAAGAATACCCATAAAGATCTGGTTCCTTCTCTCATTTTTTGCCTTGATTCCTTTTTTGATTACTGTCTCAGATTAGGGCTTTGAGTTTTAGATCAGGATAATCTGATTATTGTATTCTCAAGTGTGGTCCTAGTATTCTTGGAGATCTTGTTGTGTAATCATTCGGTTTCGGTTTATGAGTTTGTCCCTATTTTAGGTGTTTAGGGTATTTCTTTGTATCTCAAGAGTCTTTGTATGTTAAGGGTTTTAACTCTTAGGGTTGAGTTTAATAAATCATTGTTTGAAGTTTTTGATATCATATTTTTGACAAATTCATATTATACTCATATTGTGTTTAAATTAAAATGTGAATTTATTGATTAGTCCTTGCATATTTTTTTGGAGTCTCAACAATTAATTAATGGTGAATCGATAAGTGCTTGCACTTCTCAGGTCTCATTGGTCTAGAGTTAGGGTCATGATATGTATCGCTTGGATAAATAACCCTTAGAGTGGGTAAACCTCAAAGAAAATAGGAGGAATACTAGACTTGAGATAACTCTCTTTTCAATTCATTTCATTCATACCTTCAAACCTAAACATGTTTGCCTTTTTATAGGCTTACAAAATACATAATAAAGATAAACATGGACCTATAGGAAACTATCCACTAACTTAAAATAACAAAGGAGATGACACTAATACTAAAAAACTTGAAAAAGACATGGGCTTTGAGTTTGTTACACCAAAGGCTTTTATTTATTTATTAGGTTGTGGGCTTTGAGTTTGTAAATAATTAACGTCAAACTAAAAGTTGAGTGTTGAAATCGAAAAAAATACGACCGACATTTTGTATTTCATGTAGCTTGCCTAATTGAACATCATCGGAATCCATTTAACTACCGCTCTCTATCATGGAGAGGGTGGTGTGCGTTCCCCCTATACACGTTAGATTGATTATTTCTTTTTCCTTGTGTCTTCGTTGTATGCCTTTGAGGTTTGTTGTGCCCATGCTGCTTTTTGGTTGTAGGTGGTCAGTGGCGAATCTTGGTTCTCGAATCGTTAGGGCCGGACTTAAATTTTTTCGACCGGTATTGGTTGAAAGATAAAATCAGTGGGAGCCGGATTCAACCCAGACTCAATTTACCTAAAAAATCGCAAAGTTCCACCACTGTAGGTGGTTGTGTTAATAAAGATTACTTGTAAAAAAACAACTTTTTAGTGTCACATTCACATCAATAAACTTGTCCAAAATTCTAGACTTGATTGCTATTAAAGGAATGTAATCCCATTTCAAACCACAACCATTCAAAACTAGCGGTTTTCCTAGAATAATAAACAATTTCAATCCACCATCTCACATCACGCTTTTACACACACAAAAAATAATAATAATGGATGTGTGTGGCAGTACCCAATTCAACATTACAACTTTTGGACTAGTATGGTATACCGAACGCATGCATTCCAGCATTGGTTTGGAATTTGAAACCACCTTCTACAACAATGGTGGTTCGGTTTGAAGTGGTCCAAAATTTAGGACGAGCTCCCAACCACATTGATGTAGATGCTCTTAATATATGTAATGATTAATCATTATTTATTTTTATTACACTTGTCATCGGTATTTATAAATCTATATTGTTGGATGTTAATTTATGTTTTGGGTTTATTTATTTTAATATGAAAAATCATTAAAATGTAATTAATATATTTTGATGAGGTGTCACATGTTTCATGGATTAAACTTACTTCTTAAAAAAATACGACCACTTTTGTTTTTTCAACGGATGTTTGACCTTATTGTTATCTTTAAACAATATAGCGAGTTACGAAATAGTTCTAAACTTCTAAATTCTAATACATTATTCGTTAAATAAAATATTGATATACTTACACGTTATTTAGTAGGTGAGAACTCCCACTTTTTTTCTAGAAGTTCTTATAAGTTTTAAAGAAGATTTAAAAAAAAAAAAACAAGAAAACATGTTCGAATGAATAAAGTCCAATTTAGATAGTTGTATTCCATTTCTTGTATTTAACTTTTATGGTTTTTTTTTTTCTGTGTTTGGGGTTGCGTTTTGAAACGGATTTTTAGATTATTGCGTTTTAAAAAACGCAAATAATAAGTTTTTATTGTTTGTGTGGAGTTTTAAAATGAATTTTTCGGCTACCAAAACGTAATAATCTCAAACCAGTTCCACCCTTGCTTTTTCAAAACGCATAATGTTTTGAAAAATCAATCTCAAACACCCTCTAAATACGCTTTCCAATTTTCTAAACTATAAAGGTATTTTAAAGTTCAATATCAAAAATTAGAAAACAAAGGTAATCAAACAATGATATGTCGAAATTATAGATATGAGTGTTTCTTTGAAAAATTATGAATTTGGTCCCAATAAATGACGGTGGTGGTTACTGGTTAGTACTTTCTTTGAAACGCAAATTTTTATTTCTTGTAAGACTTAAACGCATGAATGTTTCCGTTTATATGATGAGAAAATGGTGGCTCGAGACTTCGTGGTTCAAGACCCCGTCATTGGAACAAATCTTACAATTGTCACCATTATATAGTCGTCATTTCACACGTGACTTAAACTTCATTTCTTTTTTTTCTTTCTTTTGTTTCATTTTTTCTTTTACGTTTAATATAATCATGAGTCCTTACATCCATGCCATTCTTTTAAAATTACATATTTACATATTTAGGTTGTTCTTGACCCATTTCATATCACCCATCAACAATCAACATGCATGACAAATACTTGTGAGAATTAAAAGCAAGGAAGTGATTAAACAAGCCTAACATCAATTTCACCATGCATGGCCTAGACTGGTTGATGTTCCCTTAACCTCAAATCACCTCCAATATGTTTTGAAACTTTTATATTGCATTGATTTACCAAAACACAACCTCCTTAGCGATCGATTCTTGAAGTGTATGGTGAAAGACAAGGATAAACTTTCTTTTGCAAGATATCATATAACTAAAGTCATTTTTTTCATTAACATCTTAAAATTTCCTTATTTTGAATGTTGCAAGTGTGACACAAATGTTTAGTCAACTAGCTTGTTTTCTTTAAATTTTGAGACTAAGCCCCGCAATTTTTTGTCGTTTTGAGATTTGTGCTTTTTATTTCTTCATAATGTTCCTCTTCTTCTGATTAGGAACAAGGTTGGGCGTCATTAGATTCCTGACATAGTAACATACTAGAAAATAGAGAAAAAAAAATCATTAAACAAATTAAATTAAAGCTGATATACCACCATAAAAAAACTAAATAAATGATATAAGGTAATCACAAGCAATAGTGTAAAGAAATCTAAACCTCTAAAGGCAAAACTAAGACCCAACTTTGCCTTTCCTTAAGAGTCTATAGGACAAATAAGAAAACCTGATACCCCAAAAAATGCCCAATAAGTCAAGATTTTACAATCATAGGCTGCAAATGAACCGAACGAATACGAATAAGGTTTTGTTCGTATTCGTTTGTTAAGAAAATAAGTTGTTCACGAACTGTTCACAAACACTTACCGAACGAGATTTTCTGTTTGTATTTATTTGTTAAGGAAAGGAACGTGTTTGTTTGTTAATTTTAGGTACAGACAAAAGTGAGCTTGAACAAACACAAGTTCATGAACACAAACGAACACAAATGAACATTCATGAACACAAACGAGTGCTCATAAACAGAAGGAGTACATATTAAATTTCGAATAAAATTAGTATCTTTCATCACAAACATTACGTAGATCCGCCCAGAGTATACTAACCCAATTATCCAAACATATGTGACATAACACAAAATTATCGTATTAAACTTAAGGTACTCATTTAATCAAACAAAAACAAATCCTCAAAGTCTTAATTTAATACCAAAATAATAGTCAATCAAAATAAATGAAGTAATAGTAATATTTAATACACTAATATTTATTAAATAATCTATTACTAAGAATTCTAAAGTACTTAAATTAAAGTTAAAAGTTAAAGAACCTAACAAACAATCAAACATAAACGATTCATTTGTTTAGTTAAACGAACAAAATTTCTTTTTTGTGTTCGTATGTTTATTAAATGAGCAAACACAAAACAAAACAAAACAAAAAAAAAAAACCTTTCCACCAAACAGTTCGTTGAACATTTGGTTCGTTTGCAGCCCTTATCATATATGTACAAGGGCTGGCATAACAGGTTACACGAACCTGTTAAGACACGAACACGAAACATGTAAACACGAACACGACACGAAATCTAATTGTGTCATTTTTTCAAACACAAACACGAACCTGTGTATAACATGTTAACACAATAAGACACGATAAGGAATACCCAGCAAAACATGTTAACACGACAAGACACGATAAAACACGACAAGACATGATAAGAAACACGATAAGACATGATAAGACCTGTTAAGACACGAACACGAAATAGGAAAACACGAACATGACACGAAAATAAATAGGTCTTAACGTGTCGACTTTTTATAGACACGAAACCTGTTAAGGCCAAACACGAAACATGTTAAAATCGTGTATGTTCGTTTCAAATTATCATGTTCGTGTCTGAATTGCAAGCCCTAGCCATACCCGACCTATACCGAACGGTTGCAATCCCTGCAATTGTAGAATGGTTGGAGTAGAGGGGCAACCATTACAAAACATTAGGAACTCGTAACTCACATTACAGACTCCCACCACTCTCACAGTCTCACACTCCTCAGTTTATCACCCTTCCTAAAACCCTAACCCTCTAACCATCCCCATAACCCAACAATGTCGATGTCAAAGGGATCAAAGATGCTCCAATTCATCAACTACCGTATGCGCATCACAATCCTAGACGGCCGACAACTAATCGGTAAATTCATGGCCTTCGACCGTCACATGAACCTCGTCATCGGCGACTGTGAAGAGTTCCGTCAACTCCCACCACCCAAAGGCTCTAAAACCACTCAACAACGTGAAGACAGACGCACTCTCGGCCTTGTCTTATTACGTGGCGAAGAAGTTATTTCCATGACCGTTGAAGGCCCCCCACCCCCTGATGAAAACCGTGCTAAAGCTGTTGGAACGATTGGACCCGGTCCGGGTCTTGGCCGGGCTGCTGGCCGTGGGATTGTTACGGCTCCGTTGGTTCAGGCGCAGCCCGGTTTGGCTGGACCGGTTAGGGGTGTTGGTGGACCGGCGCCTGGGATGATGCAGCCGCAGATTTCTAGACCGCCTTTGAATTATCCTCAGGCGCCGGTTATTCGCCCTGGGCAAATGCCGTATCCTGGACAGGGTCCTCCTGTTCAGATGGCGCGTGGACCGGGTCCGCAGATGCCGGTTCAGTTTGGGCAAAGGCCGCCTGGGCAGTATCCGATGCCGCCTCCTGGGCAGTATGGGCAGAGACCGATGGTTCCGCCTCCGCCGAATATGATGAGGGGGCCACCGCCTCCTGGGAGACCGGGAATGCCGCCGCCTGGTGCGCAAATGCCGGGGTATGGGCCGCCTGGACCTGGGATGCCGCCTACGCCAGGGAATTTGCCGCAGCAATAGAGGAGTTATTGGTATGTGTGATCTGTGTTTTATGCATCTTTTGATTAGAATTGCTTAAACTTAAAGGAGTCGGTTTATTAGTATGCTTATCGGTTATTAGAATTACCAGATGTTAGGAGCTTGAGCCTTGGTAGATTAAGGTTTGGTCTAGCATATAGGATGATTGATGATTTCAGGTTTGATTAATATAAAGGGCTGAACAAGTAGTTTGTTGTTTATATCTCGTGTTCATCGATCAGTGTATGTGTGTGTGAGTGAATCCGGACCGACATTTACCTCCATAGAACAATAACAATATGATAGACAGAAATAACATCTTGTCTTCTATGTGGATAAATTGGACAGCTATAGCCTGTAACTTATTTAGAACTTCATACCATGTTTAGGACTTTAGGCATTATATGTGATCTGATGAGAATAGTTTATAGTTGTCATAGTGTTGTGATCAAATTTTAAGCAGATGCTCTACTTTGCCTGTTCAACATTTTGCCTTAACTCCATTGATACCAGATTCACACCTGAATCTTAACCCTATGGATGTTGCTTGATTCTTTCGCAGTCTTTTTTCCTGCATGTATCAATAAGTTGCTACCTGTAATTTCGTAAAACCATGAATTTGGTATCATGTTTGAGAATCTGAACCTTTAATTGCCCAATAATGGTGTTTACCATTTGTATTATATTTTTATGCACCTTATGTGATTGCCCTTAATGATGTTTACCCTGTATATCATTTTTTATCTTCATAAGTTTACGTGTACCCAATTTAATCATTTTTTAACCAACTATGATGTAGTTTGGTGTATCAAGTAGACGTGAAAGCTATATATATTTTTGTTAGTTGAAAAGAACTTGCTACGTATCACAGGCTCCCAACATATACTTATATAGAAGCAATACATAAGCTTCATTTCTAACAATTTATTATTCACATTCACCTGCATGCATGGTAGAGTGACAGACAATTGATGACTGGTCCGTGGTTTTAAAAAGCGACAAGGTCTAAAACCGAGGCGCAAAGCGCAAAAGCGGTGGGATTTTCGTATGCGAGTCGCAAGACGATTATATAATTTTTTTTTTATATATGCTATAGGTTTTTAGCATCATTTACCCAAAATATAGATACAAATAAGGTTTATATATGATTTAACTTAAATGTACAACCTTTTTAGCCACATGTATAACAATTTTAAGCATAAAAACACCTCCGTACAAAAAGCGTGCGCCTCAGGAGCTTTTTTGGCCAAAAAATCGCGCTTTTCTTGCGCTTTATGTACGGTGCTCGCCTTGTGTTACATGAGGCACATGGACTAGCGCGCTCTAGGCACGCTTTTTAAAACGCAGACTGGTCCATAGTTGCATTGTGCCATTATCATTGCCTTTTCTGTTATTCAAACATTGGATCAAGTAAAAAATGTGTGACATTATAATTGCACTGCCAATGTATGGTTTAGATTGCTAGCTGTTTGTCTAAGACACTTGCTTGATACATAATTTTCTTGGTGTAAAACGGGGCAAAGTTGCCAATTTTAAGAGTACTAGTATACTAGCAATAAATATGAGATTGATTGACCTTCAAGGGAGTCTCACGTTCGAATATATAGCTTCCATAGGTTTTATGCTCTTGTGACCCCCCTTGAAGGTCGCCTGCCTAGCGCACATTGATGTCTACCTGATCAGGGTATTAGGAGGGGTCCTGGGTAATGGTTACCCAAAAACAGAAAAAAATACGAGCTTGATTGACCAGGGAAGAACAGTTTAGATATTGTATATAACAGGACTTATGCACATGCACTCATTGTTATTGTTAAGTTGTCATGGCAAGAATTTTAGCATATTGGCATCATCTGCTTTCATTATGTGATGTCTGCAGGTAGTTTTCCATCCAGGCAGCAACAAAAACAAGTCTCACCTGTAAAGAGCAGAGCCCAAATTCATTGTTATGTTGGATTGTTGGTTTAGCACATGTTAAATAGCATTCCGCGCAACTGTTCAATCATGGTTAGCTTTAATAGTAGTTTTTGATCAGTAGTGCGCATTCATTGTTATGTTGGTTGTTGGTTTAGCATAGGTTAAATATCATTCCGTACAAGAGTTTAAACCTGTTCAATCATGGTTAGCTTTAATAGTAATCAGTAGTGTAATTTCTCTTTTGTCCGTATATCTTGTCATCGATTTTTTGAATGTTGAATCTTTTGCTTATTTTTGAACTAAATGTATCAAAGTTGGTGCGCAAAAGTGGGATAAGAATGTTAACTTGATTATGCCGGTGACAAATTTTGTTCTTTATAGTGAAAGCAACTCATGACTTAGGGATGATAAGTTTGATGGGTTTTGGTGATCATTATAAAACCATGTTTCATACCTGCTTGGTACTTGTTATTTCTTGTTCGGTTTATGGGTTTTTTTTTTTTTTGTGCGTTTGGATATTACTAGTGGAATGCCCGCGCGTTGCCGCGGGTATGTATTTTTATTCACATTTTAAATTGCCAAAACTTTATACACCATACTGTCATTTATCCAATCCGATTCGTGCTTGATTTTTATTTGCAACATTTAGTTACACACATGAACCAAAAAGCCTTTAGCCTACTGGTTACAAAGTGTTAAATAAGGCTTAGCCTTTTCTTGTGGTGATAATTCAAATTCCATTGGTAACAAAAAGTTAATCCATTAAAAAAAAGTTCCATGAATTAATCTATTATTTGGTAATGGTTCTAGGTAACAAAAAGTTAATACATGAATTAAATGTATTGAATGGTGCAATTGATTTGTATTAGTGACTTGTACATAAGGGCATAGATGGAAGAAAATGATAAAAGTTAGAGATTTATGCATGAGACCTTTTGTATGCCATCTTACAATGATGGTAAAATTACCTTCTTACCCATCTCTTCTCCTTAATAAGGTAGTAGAGATATATCCTTTTGTGATGCTATGTGGTTGAAAACTATTTATTTGGCTGCGATAACCTTCAAAAAAAAAATTTATTTGGCTGTGATACACATGTTATTTTTACCATAAGTTATGTATTTAACTTTCAATAATTGACTTGCTAACTAGATAACATGAAATTTTAGTAGACATGTTCTTGAAGTCCGAAGATTCTTGCAAAACGTAAACGTGCATGAACATCATCGTTTCAAATGGTGCCACATTATTCGTTTTCTAACATTATGATAAGCCGCTAGCTCACACGCCTTTACTACACCCAATGATATCGCTAGGCTACCCTATGGTTTCTTAATAACTTTACGAATCAGCCTGAAACGACGATTGATTTTATTACTGTCAAAAGCTTTAAATATGCTTGGATAATTCTATAAATTGCCATCAATTCATAGTTACTTATGTGTAGTTTATACCAATGTTATAACGACTTTATAAACGTGTTTAAAATTCCAACTCCATGCATTAAATTACGTGACTAAAAAGCCTAACAGCATGAAAATTACAGGACATACATGAGCAAATCGGGTATGGGGTTGGGATTACCTAAACCAGTCCCAAACCCGACCCATTGTCATCCCTAGTCCCTACCAGTCTTTAAGGCTAATATAAAAAGACAAAAGTCCCCATATCAGATGAACTAATTATCAACATCCAAATAACTATATAATTATCTCAAGATTTAAACATAAACATAACAAGTTCAAGCAACAAAGCCTTTTATAATGTTCATGCTCATATCCAGAAACTCAAAAACATATTAGCAAATACGGAAAGATATATCGACTACTTATCAATTGAACCAAAAAGGGGCATTGCAATTTCAAGATTTTGTCATACCAACCAGATCCTCAAGTGTAAGATTCAAAGTGTCTGCATTTCCCCTCTTAACTTCCTCACCACGAGCAGCCAAGATGTCCTCGATGCTACATTTCTCACCGAAAATCCCCAAGTGATCAGCAATCAGGTGGTAGTTGTTACAACCACCACATCTAGCCACCACTGCACCCTTCTCATACGACTCACGTGAAATTGTCTTCACTGATCTTGTTTCACAGACTTTACAGGTGAACATCATGGCAAGATCATGTCTAGGTGATATCTTTAGATCAGATTTAGCGGTGAATGCGACCCCACTGTTATTGGTCGCAGGGTGATCAGTAGTCATTGAGTTTTCAACTGAATTTGAACTTGCGGCTTCATGTTCTATAGCCGTTTCCACAGCCGGTTGCTGATTTCTGAAAGTGTTCGGGTTTGGCTTTTGTTGAATTGTTCACCATGAAGGAATGAACTGATAGAAGGAAGAAAGTACGGTGCTGAATCTGAGAAAAAATCATGATAACCAACAAAATTACTATCGATTCATTGTATGATTGATAGCCGCGCACAATTACAATTACATCTTATATCCAATTATCATTTCATTCTGAAAAATAAAACGCAAACAAAATGAAACAATAATTCAGGGCCGAACAACTTAACAAAAATATAAGCCCTATCTTTGGGCCTCCAAAAATATATACAAAACACACATTATTCAAAACATAACAGATTAATCAACAAATCTGATGTTTTGGCCAAGTGGTTAAAGTGCATAACTGCTAATTATACGGGGTCCCCTCACGAGAGTTGGAATCTCACAGGCTCCTTTTATTACAAGGTTTGTTTTTCACAGTGCCAACAAGCCGAAAATCATATGCATTAATTCATATATATCACACTTGGATTAGTAGTATATGTAAATTAGACTCGTTTCTAGAAATAAAGATTATAAAAGTTTAAGTTCATATATGAAACATGAGTTATACATAATTAAACAAATCACACTCCTTTGAAAACAAAATTTGTAGCTTATGTACCTGCACATACAGAACACGAAAAATGGTTCTGCAAATTACTAAATGTTAAAAATAGTTGTAGAACTTAAATTTCATCTCTGTCGAACTCTCGGTAAATAAACCATTAGTAAAACTAACTTACAATCAGCTTACTGTAATCAACCCATGGTTATCAAAGGCACTCAAGGCGCTTAGGCCTCGCCTGGGGGCGTTATGCGCACTCAAGGCACAAAAGCCATTATATACCATTTAATATCATCTAATGGTATCAAAAGTTAAAAAATATTAGTGTCTAAAAGTAGTTTTCCTTACAAAATCGGGCTGGAATGTAGCTGTAATCTGCACCTAAAACATGGAGAATTAAAGCGCAATATCCTCGACATAAACCCAATTTCCTAACATTTCCTCGACTTCAAGACTTGACTTAGTCACATTTGTTACATAACTTCTAATGTTTAAACAATTTGTGTGCTAGGGTTTCAGTGTTCGTTGATAGATGATGATGATGATGATGATGATGATAAATAAATAAAGAAAGAGATAACTGACCGTTACGTAAGGAGATGTTAGGTTGCCTTCTGCTGTTGCTTGTGATGAGAGAGAATAATCGCCTCTGCATCCTCCACGCCGCCATGACTAGGCTCAATTAACCCGCTCTGCAAGTAATAATAATAATAATAATGATGATTATTATTATTCAATTGGAATGAAGAAGGTGAATATTTAAAGATCAATTATAGATTACAAAAATGGTCCCTTGATTATTTGGAAAGTTACGTTATCGGTAATAGATTACAAAAAAGGTGCGTGTAATGGTTTAGTGAAGGGTGTATAATGGACATTTATATTATCTTACTAGGTTAGAGTCCTGTGGGGACCACGGTTCACCCGAAAGTAAAATGAAAAAAAAGTAGGAAAATAAGAATTGTATTATACGATTTGTTTTGGTTACTAAATGTTTAATAATGCAATATATATGATTTTTGATGTTAAATGCAAAATGTCATCTAACAGTTTAATGTAACGAAAGAGTTAATTGCCAATTTAGTCTCTGAGGTTTGTCAAAAATTGTTACTTTTATCCAAATCTTTTTTTTGTTACATCTGTGTCCCTGAGGTTTCATTTTTTTGCCATTTTAGTCATCAGCACTAACTCAGTTAACAAAAACCCAGTTAAGTCAAGGGCATTTTTGTCCATACACACCAAACTTTTTTCTTTTGCCATTTTCATCCAAAACCCTTTTTAATTTATTTTGATTTTCTTTTAGATATTATATTGTAACACCCCGCCGTAACACGGGTCTTGTTAACGGGTCGGGTGTAACACCCCGAGTGTTACGGGTCTCGTTAAACGAGTCGGGTCGTACCCGACCACCCGATTATTAATTTATAATATTTAGTTGGTCCCAAGTCTGCAGCCAAACGCTCCAATTCTACTATTAAACTCGTTGCCAAACGCTTTTATTATGATCCTATACCTGTTCCCAAACACCCTGAGTTCTAGCTGTTATCCCTGTTGCCAAACACCCTTTATTTCAATTATCTTATAAAAACCCTTCACTTTGGTTCTTCCTCTGCTATTATCGAACACATACACTCAACACTTAAAGAGAGCAGCCAAGGTCACCACCGGTCACAAACCTCTAGTCGCCGCCTCCATTTCCGGCGCCGCCCCTTATCCGGTGAACCTTCTTCTCCTTTGTCCCTGTTATAAACCCCGATAACCCATCTACCTTCCTCATCATCATCTCACCATCGAACCACAACTCTTTTCTTCTGTTTCTGTTATGAATTCCAGTAACCCATCTCCTTTGTTTCCGTTAATAACCAGCGGCCACCCCTTTTGTTATCAACCGGACAGTCACCGGGTTATGGTGACTGTCGTGAATCCTTATGTTATCAACCGGACAGTCAGGTAACCCAATAGATATAAAAGCCCTCATCTTTGGATCACCTATAAAAGCCCTCTTTTTGGATCACCTATTAAAAGCCCTCATCTTTGGATCACCTTCAGTTTTGTAACCAGACAGTCACCGGAGTTATGGTGACTGTCTTGGGTTCCTTGTCTGATTCAATAATACAGATAATATTTCCTTTGGTTTCTATTACGAATTGTACCCGGTAACCCTCAAGTTGAACTCCAAACTGTGACCCTGTTCTCATGTTTGGGTTATAAAGTTTGACTAATTGATAACTATCGTTCTGATATAATAACCGGACAGTCACCAAATCCGGTGACTGTCACCGGAGTTTGTGTCTTCAGTGATTATCGTATGTGTGTTGGTCTCCGATTTCATCTAATCTGACGCTGGGTTGACGCTGTCGTTTGGTGGGACCGGTTGTGGGTTCGGTCGGGACGGTGACTGGATCTATGGCGGCGGGGTGTTACAATAAAATATCTAAAAGAAAATCAAAATAAATTTTAAAAGGGGTTTTGGATGAAAATGGCAAAAGAAAAAAGTTTGGTGTGTATGGACAAAAATGCCCTTGACTTAACTGGGTTTTTGTTAACTGAGTTAGTGCTGATGACTAAAATGACAAAAAAATGAAACCTCAGGGACACAGATGTAACAAAAAAAAAGATTTGGATGAAAGTGACAATTTTTAACAAACCTCAGGGACTAAATTGGCAATTAACTCGTAACGAAATGATGGATATATCGAGTAAGTAAAGTTTAATTTGACAACTGCAAACTACATAGCATACTATCACAATATCACACATTACATCATTTGGGTAATATCTATATTCTAATCATAACTAAGCTTAAGCATAGAACACTTATCATTTAGTTGGGGCTTAGCGAACTTCAACCAATATCACACATTACATCATTTGGGTAAGGGTAATATCTATATTATAATCATAACTAAGCTTAAGCATAGAACACTTATCATTTAGTTGGGGCTTAACGAACTTCAACCAATGGTCCATTTTCATTACTTCAATCAAAATCTTCCAACTCTTGCTCATTGATAGCTGATTTTTCACCTTCGAAGTTGTTATCATTGTCATCACGATCCTCGGAGTGCAGCTCATTTTCAATAATTTATGAAAACCTCTACCATTGTATTCCATATTTGTGTTCTACATAAAATATAGTTGTTGTAAAGATATGGATACGGTGATAAGTAAATCAAGAAACAATCCTTAACCCACTTACTTGAATGGGTAGCTTAAATTTTCATGTTATCTCTCCAATGGTTCAAACCGATTACATAGCTAAAAAACAACTAATAAGAAAATGGGTCCAATGTCACATGCTGTAATATAAATTTCCTATATTTTATTAAAAAATAGACACCAAAAGGATCAACCCCAGACCATTTCAACATGTAGCCAAAAGGACCAATTGTACACACACTTTAGGCAACTTTTGACATGTTACAAAAAGCCCGCCAAAAAAAACGTCATTATTTAAACTGTGTAAATATAGTACTTACCAATACGTGATGTTTCTGTATTGCCTTGTTGCTTTTTATTGTTTAAACTTTCAACTGTATCACTTCTAAGCATTGTTTGCTGACTACGTATGTAAAATAATCTCTCCATTTCAATCATTGTATACGAGTCAACTAAAAACTGTTGAAAAAGTCGCCTTGCATTTAGAATGAGGGAGAATCTGTTCACCCTATCTTGAAGTCTATAAGCAAAAAACTCCCTCATTGTTAAATTTTCACGCGGAATCTTTTTTTTTCATTTTTATTTGCACTTGTACTTGTACTCGCTGATGTATCCGGAACATCTTTGTGAAGAATGTCCACTTTATATCCATCTTCACCATATGGAAGTAACAATGGATATTGAAGTGCAAGATAAGAAGGATGCAGCTCACTAATTCGTTGAAGGGTGCCTGTTTTGGTTTGTACGATAATATCACGATTTTCAACTTGATCACCAATATCGCCAACAATTAAAGCAGCAACTTCTGAAGCAGATGGTAAGTTGAATGTCCTCCCATCTTTGGGCCTCCTACCCTTCAATTGCAACTTAATTCTTTCATTAGGATTTGAATGAAAACAATCCCTAGCCATTCTATAAGATTGTACCAACGAATTAGTTGAATCCAACATAATTTTCAATTGTTTTATAAGCTGAACTTCAATAATTTTTTCTGATTCCGGACGTTTGGATGATGAACTAAAAAAGTAAAAAAAAAAATACGTTAAAACCTTATTAATATATTGTAGGGTTGAGTTATTCTACAAAGGCTATAAAAAATGAGAAGGGTGAGAAGGATACAAAAAACACAATAGATCATGAAATATGACACAATGAGCCACAAAATATAACACAGTGCCAAAAAATATAACACAATGCTGAAGAAAAAAGACACAATAAATTGAAAAAATGACACAATGATGAAAATAAGAAAAAGACACAATGGTACATAAAAGACATAATGATATAACGCATATTTGTAAAAACTACAAGCTAAAACCCCAAAAAACAAAGACCTAAAAACTAACTTTGTAGGGTTCGATAAGACGATTCCAATGCCGCTTGAATGAGTTCAATCGGAGTCCGTTTGATACCCTTCCTACGACTTCCTATTTTTCTTTCACTGTGTATTTGATCCTAACCCATATATTGTAATAAGATGTATAATTAAAGTAATAATAGAAAAACACTTACCCAATATTGTTTATTCTATAGGAAACTTCATTGTCAGTATCATAGATGTATAGCTGGCAGAATTTTGGTTTTTTCTCCATCGGTAGGTAACAAACTACCCATCGAATGATAATTCTCACCGCTTATTCTAAACACCGAAGGGCCTTTACCTTTATTAACTGAAAAATCAATTTTGCCGCCCATAGATGTGAATGAGAACATTGAATTGTAACGTCTAATGTTCTTGAGGAAAATTTTACTCCTTGCATCAACGCCATTAAATAGTTCTTTATAGGTAGGGGAGGTTCCTTAAAATCAGGGAGCTCAACTTTGGCATAAGCACAACATAGATAAAAATTTGTTTTAGTGTTGCTTTTATTTCCTCTAAGAGCTTCACTTTTCCATAGCTTAGCATCACATTCTTGACAAACAACCGTTTGGTCACCATGGTCCAAGTAATCTACAATGGTTAATATATGATAAACACAAATACGATTGGATTGGTATTAGAAAATACCTATTTAGAAATATTCATAAATGTTGGCTACCTTTGGATATGCCTTTTATAACGTTATCAGTATTTGATTCAACGGTGTCTTCTAAACCTTCGGACAAATCAGCCATAGGTATTGGAGTAACTGTTCTTCGAGTATTACGATTGACAGAAGAGTTTTGTAAACCTATAAAATAAATTACGAATTTTTGTTTTTTTTATTATATGTTATGTAGTAATAAATAGAAAGTAACAACAACTTTTCTTAATATATATAAAAATCAATTATTAAATTATAATACTAATAAAATAAATAATATCATTTTGTACCTGTTTGCGTGTTCTTGCACCTTTTAGAATCCAATGTATTTTTTCTATGTTTTCTTCTCTCATAAGAATCTATAAAACAATAATAGGAATTATTAAAAAATTAAAGTATAATAATTTAAAATGAAAATTTAACTAAAATTAAAGTATACATTGTTTTATATATAATACCTTCAGTATTTATTGAAGATTGGTTTCTCCGTTTTCGACTCGCAAGATCATCATTAAAAACTACAAAGGTTAGTATGATTAAAAATATAATTTAGTCAAAATGAAGTATAAATATGTAAAAAAAAATTAATTTGGAATGAAAACATACCATTTGAAATGTTTGACAAAGGTGTTGCAGATGTATTAACTAAAAAAAGTGAAAAAAAAAATTGGATTTATAAATAAAAATTAAAATTGGTATATGTAATGTATAATGTAAATAGTTAATACTTTCACCTGTATTAGCAGTCAATAAAATTGAATTAGATGTTGAAGGTGTTTGGACTCCTTTTGATCTTTTTGTATCCAAATATATCTTTCGTCGCTTTCGATTTTCAGCAGCTAAGTAACATTATAAAAGAATATATATATATATAATCATATTTATGGAAAATATTTAAAAAAAAGGCGAAGACTACCCCCGGGTGTGTTTTGGGCTCACGTGTTTAGCGACTTCATCCAACACGTGGGCACCAACACCATCAAGACCATCTGAGACCTCTAAGTCAAGTGGGAGGATCTCACTTTCAAGTGTGCGAGGTGGACCACCCTCTACGAGCAAACGATGAGGAACGATCCGGACCTCGATGACGAGTTGGCTATCGGCTTCACAAGCTACGAGTATGAGGCTCTTTACGGCCAACAATTCGACAATGTTGAGGCATGGCGCTTGTTGCGCCAACCTTAAGTTTATTTTTATTTAGTTTATGTAATTTTAATTTTTATGTTTAATGAAATGTCCTTTATTTATGTTTTTGATTTATTTAAACGGTAAACATATGAAACAAACGGTAAAATTAAATAAAACTAAAACACACGGGGTAAATTGAAAATTTTGCATTTTATAAAAACCAACAAACCAGCCAGTACCAGCACGGTAACCATAACCAGCAAAACGGTCCACGGGACCACTACCAGCGTGTATTGCGACGATGATACCGTGCTGGTTGTTGGTACCCGTGAACATTTCGGTAGGCCTAATAATCCTTATTTTAACCAAAAAGCGAAAACATGCACCGGATTGGATAAGAAAATTATCCAAAACTAGGTTGAAGACCCGTGGGTACCCACGGTGCAAACCATAGAAAATTAAAATTTATAAAGTTAAAAAGTATAATTAAATTAAAAGTTTTAACAATACGGTAAAGTTGAACAAAATATTCTAGGTTTCAATAATGACGTAAGTTTGGCATGTTTCGTTTTTTCAAAAATATTGAATCTTACCTAAAAAAAATTATAATTTAAAATTCGTCAACTAATTAAAAAACACAATAAGGTAAGTAATTAAGAATTAAATAACCATTCAAAGTAATCAAATCATACCATTATATTGAAAAAAAATAAAGCAAAGATTATGTCAAACACAAAAGTATAATATCAAAAAACCAAATCCGGAAATAAAACATAAAAGATTACTAAAATAAAAAATAATCAAATAAAATTAACAAAGCCAGCGTTCTGCAAAGCCTTCTTATGCTTTCTTCCATCAAAATGTGCGTTCAAGTTTGGTTGACTGGTACATTGGACATGGCATAGACCACAATAGAACATATCATTTCCGTTTGCATGCGCAACCTACAAAACAAAAAAAATACAAAAATAAGTTATTTATATTTATATAAAAAAACGTATATAAATATATATATATATATATATTAAATCTAATACCTTGGATTGATGTTTTTTACCATTAACATGTTGTTCAAACTGAGATTTGTCCAGACATTGGACATCACAAAGTGGACAATAATTCGTTTGTTGGAGAACTGCACCGTTGGCAACCATATGCGAGAACCTTATATCCATGAGTACCTATAAAAACAAAACAATTTTTTTTATTATTTCTTAATCATTTAAACAAACTTGCAAATCTTATATTGTATTGGTATGAAAATAAGTATATACAAAAAACAAAAAAACAAAAAATTAATACAGAAATAAAAAAAATGCAGATTTCGTAAACCTTGTTTTGAGAATTAAAAAGTTTGAACGTATTGAGCAAAATGACAAAGACAATTATGATCGAAATTTATATAGACTAAAGGTTTAAAGTATTTTTGTTAAGTTCATATTTTAAGTAATAACTAATGACAATAAATATTAATTATATATTAAAAGAATAGTATTTTCGGTAATGTTTTAAAAAAATAAAAAAAAATAAAAACTTTAACTTTAAAACATATAAAAAATAATAATTACCATTGTAGCAGGGTTACTTCCTAGCATCTTGAGATGGAAAACTGAAACAAATAAAAAAAAATAAGATATCGACATCAATTATTTTTCATTTAACATTAGCATAATAATAAAACTTGTAGAATTACGATTGCAACATGGTAACTTCAGTAGCATATTGAAATTGAAAAGTAAAAAAAAAAAACATATCGAAATCAATTATTCTTGATGTACCATTAGCATCATAATAAAAATTGTAACAGAAAAAATAAATAAATAAAACAAACAATAAAAATGCCGCTTACAAAAATTTGTCATAGCTGTCCAAAAATTTCCTTGTAAACAACATTTAAAGTACGGTTAGTCATGCTACCATCCTTGTCTAATATTAATAGCTTCAATCCATTCCTACTTTTGACTCTTGATAATGCAACATACAATTGTCCATGTGTGAAAACTGGATCTTTCAAATATAACCCAACTTTAGATAGCGACTGTCCTTGACTCTTGTTTATTGTCATAGCAAAAGAAACAGAAAGGGGAAACTGTCTTCTTTTAAACTTGAAAGGAATCTTTTTATCAGTCGGCGTAAGACTAATTCTGGGAATAAATGTACGCATTCCAATGTTACTACCTGAAATAATTCTGGCTTCTATAACACGATTTCCCAATTGAACAACTTGTAGTCTTGTTCCATTACACAAACCACTTTTTTGATCGATGTTTCTAAGTAACATGACGGGAACACCAACTTTCAAAATTAATCTGTGGTTTGGAATTCCCGAAAACTTAAGGCTATTAAGAACATCAGGTGAATATAAACTCTTATCAACTTCTTCATCAATATTTTCTGAATGGCATACACTGTCTGAACTTAGATATTCCATTTCTTGACCAGGAAACAAAGCAAGCAAACGATCATTAATATCTTCAACAACTTCATTCTTTGGTGCCAAAATAGCTCGTTCTTGAAAAAACCCTGGAATACTAAAATTCTCTAAAATCGATGGATAAACAAACGATATCAAATCAGAAACAGGATCCAACGATTGAGTAATTAATAAGTCATCAGGTATATCAATCATATGTTGATCCTCATATTCTGATCCAACCTTGCCTTCACCTATATCCAACAGCCAATTTGCAAAATTCTTTGTTTGGTCAACCTCGGTTGCAGTGTTGCCAAAATTTAACCGCATATTTTTGGTTAACTTAAGGACTTTGCATTCATGCCAAATGTATGAAGAACTTAATGAAGCATTAACGATATCATGTCTACTTCCATTCGGAACAACTGGTAGAATTTGTCTGAAATCACCCCCAAAAACAATTACCTTTCCACCAAATAGGACCTTTGAATTGTTATCATTGTCAACACAAAAAACATCTTTTAATGTTTGATCTAAGGCTTCAAAGGCATGTTTATGAACCATTGGTGCTTCATCCCAAATAACCAAATATGTTTTCTTAAGCAATTGCGCTATGTCACTATCTGGTGTTATGAAGCATAAAGAATCCTCCGTTAGGTTGATTGGTGTAACACCCCAACCGATGGCGGAATCATCGAGGTGTCACGTAGTGACGATTGTTCAAAAGCTCATGGTACTAAAATGTAAATATATTATCATTGAATATTGTTTTACAACATGTGAAATTAAATACAAGACAACAAATAAAGATAATTGATTGATTTAATCTAAGTCCAAAGTCCTATGTGAAGCGTCAAGCAGCTCATCCTGAAACATGCACGAAAATAATTTTGTCAACATATGATGTTGGTGAGTACTACTTAGTTTTGTACATATAGTATAAGTTTTGAAAAGTAGTACAATTCATGTGTCTAGCATCACCAAGGCATTATGTAAACACGCAAGTAACCAAACAAGACAAAGATCACATGTAAAGTTGTACAATGTAATTGATAATGAGCACCTCAACACGTGTGAGTCTAAAAGAGCACCATAACACAAAGTTATGTCTAAATGAGCACCGTAACATAAGTTACGTCTAAATGAGCACCATAACATAAGTTATGTCTGTATGTAAAGAGCACCATAACATAAGTTATGTCTGTATGTATGATTTTGTATGTAAGCTACGTTCATGTTCAAGCATAAGCACAAAGATAATCAAGACACGTATATGAATTGTAAATGAATAAAAATGTATGTGTAAATGAATATGAACACTTTGTATAGTTGTGCATGAATCACCCCAAAAATTGTAAAAACGAAAAAAGGGGATAAGTAATACTCACCGTTCACGTAGTAACTTGAATTTGGACTGGACAACGAAATATGAACTTGAGATTTCTCCCAAATGATTAACCTAAAGTAATTGATAATGTGTGAGTGAAATAACTCTAGGCTACATGTATTCCTAGGGCTTCGAATTGGGGATAAACGTTTATTTGATTAATAAACAAATTGTTTATTAAATATGAGAAATTTAATAAATAAATAAATAAAAGTCTCTTTGTAAAATTTTTAAGTGAATATAGTCACAACATAAGGTTTTGAGTATGAAAATAATTTTTATAAAATTATTTTCTTGAAAATAGAATATTTAATCTAATTATTTCAAATTGTCAAAATATGACTTTAATATCTAAAAATATTAAAATTAAAGAATTTTTAAATTAAAAATTGTATTTCTGTTCCAAATGAAAAGAAATAAGTTATGTAAAGTTTTGGTGCAAAAATGTTGAAAAATGAATTTATTATGAATTATTTATGATTAAAAATAACAAAAATTAATTAAAAATATAAAATTAACGGTTTTTCTGAAATAAAAAAATAAATTCTGGAATGTTTATTGCAACACAAGTTTAGGATAATTTTTGTGGGATTTAATAAGATTGATTAGATATTTTTATTAAATTTTACAATTATAAATGAATAAACTTGTAATATTTATAATATATATTAAATAAATTATTTTTGAAAAACTAAAAATTGGATGATGAACTTTTCCATCAGATTAATACAAAATAATTTTTGTAGAATTTTTAAAAGAGTTTTAATATTTTAAAACGAATTTATAAGATATAAGTATTATATATAATTAATTGTGATGGTTTGATAAAAAAAAAAACAAAGCAAAAAAAATGAAAAGTTTTGCCACAACCGGGACTCGAACCCGCGTGGCTTGATTGAAAGGTACCAGACACAACCACTTGGTCCAGACCAGTGGTTGTGTTGATTTCAGTTTAATTAATAAATAATATATGAAATTCGTGTTCTTCCCCAATATTAATCAAACGAAACCTAATTTCTAAATCAATTGATTGATTAGACAATAACCCCGAATTGTATGGGGTTATTGTTTGACATAAGCATATGAATCAAGATCAAAGCAGAAATCAAACTTACAAACCCAAGAATGAAGCAGAAAGGTCGGTCAACCAAAAAGTCAAAGAATGCGAGGCATATACTTGATTACGAAAAATTATCAGGAATTGAAAGTATAGGTGTGTTAATCGGCCCCTTTAGTGTTTGTGTGTGGGTTTAATTGCGTTAAAACATTCGTTATATATAGATTGATTATTGGGTTTGGAAGCTTTAAAAACGAGTTTGAATTGACAAATTTGGCCGCTAATCAAGCATATTAGCGTGTAATCATCAACAGTCAAACGCGTGAATGAGGTGTAAATTATTAGGCGAATTTAATTGGTCAATTGTTTCCAAAATATATGGGTTTAATGCTGCTGCGGGTCTGCAGCGACTAACAAGGAAGGAGAAAGAAACTTGCTTGTTTGTGTATAAATATTTAGAAGGCTGGGTAAGAATCAAAAGTCCCGTGTGGCCTAGTGGTGATGCGCGTGTCTGTGTGTGTCTGAGGTCTCCGGTTCGAATCTGGGCAGGGGGCGGGTTTTTTTGTTTCTTTTTCTTTTTAAAGGGAAGGAGCAAGGAAGGTGTTTGGGCCAGCTGCTGATGGGCTGAAGTCTGTTGGGCTTCAGCTAAAAGCTTTGGGCCGAGAATCTTAAAAGGGAAAGGTTGGGTTTGGATTTGTATGGTGTTGGGTTGGTTTAGGGATGGTAAGTAAATAAAAAAAAAATGTATATATAATAATATCTAAATTTTATTTTTATTATTTTTATTATTATTATTATTATTATATATAAAAGAAAAAGTGACGGATGTCACAGCATCCCCTACTTTTAGAAACTTCGTCCCGAAGTTATTAGTAACATAGGGTTATGGATGCTTGGGTAGAAATTAAAATAACTGTGGTTTGGAAAATTTGGGTTAAGGCACGACGTAATTTATAGATAACAAAGAGAATTGTTTCGAATGATTTGGATAAGAGGTTTGATAGGTGTGAGTTAAGGGTTAGGTTCGTCTCGAATAGTAAGGAAAAATAAGAATCTAGTAAATCACTAAATTTCAAGTTTTAGGAATCCTATAATGTACGGGTTGGTTGACTACAGTAACACTAAATGAACTACCGAGTAGGCATAGCTTGTTCCTGGTCCGACTTCCAGTCCACTTTCAATGCATCATTAGTGTTTGTATACAGGGTGTACCGCAGCTAACCCACCACACCTTTGATACCTCGAAAACGTACTGGACGCCTACCAAAAACTCTAATAGAATTTCACACTACCCTAACGTACCTGTAAATTCATGATTACGTTCCGGACCGGAATCATCAATTTACCTTACATTAGGGTTTTATGTCCTTCTATGATCCCACCGATTGTTGAGCAGGTTCGATAGCCTCCACCAGCCGTGGAGTAGGTTGTAGGGCCTCTCCCGACTGTTCGAAAAGGCATAGTGACCTCTACCAATCGTTGAGTATGTTTGATAGCCTCCACCAGTCGGGGAGCAGGTTGTAGGGCCTCTCCCGACCGTTGAAAAAGGCATGATGACTTCTATTAAGTGCAGCAATTATTATTCACACAAATTGCAAAATGATAGCATGTTTATGCAAGCAAGTTTGTAAGTACTACAACCATTAAGTGCAAGTGTTATCATGAATAATTAAATGTTTACGAGTATCATAAATAATTAGATGTTCAATGAATAGTTAAATTAAAAGAAAGATCAAGCATCAAGTCCAAAGGTTTCAAATAAGTGTAATGTAGAGTCTTGTACGATTAAAATAAATGTAATCAACATGATAAATTTCCAATCTGTGTTAATACACAATAGTATGCAAGAAAGTTTCTAGATGTTGTATGAGTGCGACAAAATTGGGTATAAAATGAAAAATGAGAATGAAAACACGGGTATTGGATTTCTCGAGTCTTGGGAAGATTTCATCCATGGCTTAACTAGTGGGATTAACGTCATCCTGATCAGTTGTTTCGTTGGTATTGATATTGAAAGCTCGTCCATGTGCCACCAGGTTTACATTATTCAACTTAGGGCATTGAGGTCGCATGTGGTTAGGGTCTCTACAATGATAACACGCCCGACCGTTAGTAATCTGTAGTGGTTCCTGAGCAGTTGTTTGATGATTACCCTGTGTTCCAACCATTACTCGACAAGTGGTGACAAAGTGTCCAAACCTTCCACATCTAGTGCATTGACGGCATGGAAGATTTGTAGGGTGATGATACCTGCAAGTGTTACATTGAGGATGGATTCCCGTGTAGGCTTTCTTGACAGGGGTTGAGCCACATGATCCACAATAGTATGGTTCAGATTATCGCCCATTCGTTTCTTAGAGTTCGAAGCAGTAGTGGCGGCCTTTGCTAAAATAGTCTTAGATTGTTCAACAACATTGGTGGTTTTCTCAGTAGGTGTCTTGGTGCCCTTCCTAACCAAGTTTCCTTTCCTTACGTGTTTGTCTGTTAATGTGGCTGCAAGTTGGATGGCTTCTTCTACCGTAGTGGCTTTGCCTCCAGTGACAACGTCTTGAATCAGGTCAGGTAATCCCTCAATATATTTTTCGATTGCTCGAGAGACCGGGGTGACCATGTGTGGAACCAGTATGCTAAGTTCATGATATCGAGTATTATACGCAAGATTCTCACCACTGTCTTGTTTCAACCCATGGAATTCTTCCTCTAGTTTCCTGATTTCGTTCCTAGGGCAGAATTTGGCGATCATGAGTTCCTTAACCTCAGCCCAAGATAAAGATAAAGCAACATCAGCTCCTCGATTGCGCTTTTCGCCATTCCACCAGGTTAACGCTCCCTTTTGAAGGACACTGGTAGCATAGCGAACGCGGAGTTCATCAGGACATTCACTGTTCACAAAAGTACTCTCCATGCTTTCAAACCATTGGAGGAGGCCAGTAGCACCCTCCTCGCCAGTGAATTTTGTGGGGTTGCAGGAGTTAAAGTGTTTGAAAGTGCACCGAAATTGAGTCGTACTCCCTGTGTTGGCACTGTTACTATTCTGGGTTATCTCACCGACAAGGTTTGGGATCACTGCAGCAATTTGCTCGGCGACTAAAGATGCGAGGCGACGATCAGAACGTCGTCCAGAAGCACGAACAGGGCGTTGGCTGGCATCACGGAGCATGCGGCGAGCAGACATCTATGAGGCAGTCAATTAATAATCATGAGATTAGAAAATGTAAGTGTATAATCGTACAGATGATTATGAAGATGTGATCTTGTAAGCAATCATGATATGCAAAGTATTGTATATGAAATGAGAGGGTATTATTGGAAAAACTTGTACAAAATGCTTGGAGTGCCCTTGTCTAGCTGTAAAGCTCAACAAGAACGTTGACTTTTCAAAGGAATTGAACCCAATGGTGATCAAAGGAGACATGCTTTAGCCTATAAGTGGACACTCACTCCAGGAATCCCCAGGTAAGCATAACAGGTCCGTAAATGGATTTATGCGCTATGCTTGCCTATGCCAGAAAACCCAGTGTACAGGCGTCCACCCTTCCAGATTGCACGTGTCCTTATCACACTCATTAAGGTTCAACAACTTCGAAGGAGTAACAATAAGAGTAGATATTGTATCTAAGAGTGTCTTCATAAAAGGTACTGTTCCCGTTCCATGATGGTGTAAACTTTCCACTCTCTGTAGGACTCCATCTCTATGCACCATGATGAAAGTTAAGAAGAAGAGAAGAAGGGAAAGATAGAAGAAGGAAAGTAGAGGAAAATGAGGGGTAGGGTAATTCAGGAAATATTATGCATGAAAATTGAAGTTCGGTTATAGTCTAGGCCATTTTATCTAATAACCTAATTCCCTATAACCATGGCTCTGATACCAATCTGTAACACCCCAACCGATGGCGGAATCATCGAGGTGTCACGTAGTGACGATTGTTCAAAAGCTCATGGTACTAAAATGTAAATATATTATCATTGAATATTGTTTTACAACATGTGAAATTAAATACAAGACAACAAATAAAGATAATTGATTGATTTAATCTAAGTCCAAAGTCCTATGTGAAGCGTCAAGCAGCTCATCCTGAAACATGCACGAAAATAATTTTGTCAACATATGATGTTGGTGAGTACTACTTAGTTTTGTACATATAGTATAAGTTTTGAAAAGTAGTACAATTCATGTGTCTAGCATCACCAAGGCATTATGTAAACACGCAAGTAACCAAACAAGACAAAGATCACATGTAAAGTTGTACAATGTAATTGATAATGAGCACCTCAACACGTGTGAGTCTAAAAGAGCACCATAACACAAAGTTATGTCTAAATGAGCACCGTAACATAAGTTACGTCTAAATGAGCACCATAACATAAGTTATGTCTGTATGTAAAGAGCACCATAACATAAGTTATGTCTGTATGTATGATTTTGTATGTAAGCTACGTTCATGTTCAAGCATAAGCACAAAGATAATCAAGACACGTATATGAATTGTAAATGAATAAAAATGTATGTGTAAATGAATATGAACACTTTGTATAGTTGTGCATGAATCACCCCAAAAATTGTAAAAACGAAAAAAGGGGATAAGTAATACTCACCGTTCACGTAGTAACTTGAATTTGGACTGGACAACGAAATATGAACTTGAGATTTCTCCCAAATGATTAACCTAAAGTAATTGATAATGTGTGAGTGAAATAACTCTAGGCTACATGTATTCCTAGGGCTTCGAATTGGGGATAAACGTTTATTTGATTAATAAACAAATTGTTTATTAAATATGAGAAATTTAATAAATAAATAAATAAAGTCTCTTTGTAAAATTTTTAAGTGAATATAGTCACAACATAAGGTTTTGAGTATGAAAATAATTTTTATAAAATTATTTTCTTGAAAATAGAATATTTAATCTAATTATTTCAAATTGTCAAAATATGACTTTAATATCTAAAAATATTAAAATTAAAGAATTTTTAAATTAAAAATTGTATTTCTGTTCCAAATGAAAAGAAATAAGTTATGTAAAGTTTTGGTGCAAAAATGTTGAAAAATGAATTTATTATGAATTATTTATGATTAAAAATAACAAAAATTAATTAAAAATATAAAATTAACGGTTTTTCTGAAATAAAAAAATAAATTCTGGAATGTTTATTGCAACACAAGTTTAGGATAATTTTTGTGGGATTTAATAAGATTGATTAGATATTTTTATTAAATTTTACAATTATAAATGAATAAACTTGTAATATTTATAATATATATTAAATAAATTATTTTTGAAAAACTAAAAATTGGATGATGAACTTTTCCATCAGATTAATACAAAATAATTTTTGTAGAATTTTTAAAAGAGTTTTAATATTTTAAAACGAATTTATAAGATATAAGTATTATATATAATTAATTGTGATGGTTTGATAAAAAAAAAAACAAAGCAAAAAAAATGAAAAGTTTTGCCACAACCGGGACTCGAACCCGCGTGGCTTGATTGAAAGGTACCAGACACAACCACTTGGTCCAGACCAGTGGTTGTGTTGATTTCAGTTTAATTAATAAATAATATATGAAATTCGTGTTCTTCCCCAATATTAATCAAACGAAACCTAATTTCTAAATCAATTGATTGATTAGACAATAACCCCGAATTGTATGGGGTTATTGTTTGACATAAGCATATGAATCAAGATCAAAGCAGAAATCAAACTTACAAACCCAAGAATGAAGCAGAAAGGTCGGTCAACCAAAAAGTCAAAGAATGCGAGGCATATACTTGATTACGAAAAATTATCAGGAATTGAAAGTATAGGTGTGTTAATCGGCCCCTTTAGTGTTTGTGTGTGGGTTTAATTGCGTTAAAACATTCGTTATATATAGATTGATTATTGGGTTTGGAAGCTTTAAAAACGAGTTTGAATTGACAAATTTGGCCGCTAATCAAGCATATTAGCGTGTAATCATCAACAGTCAAACGCGTGAATGAGGTGTAAATTATTAGGCGAATTTAATTGGTCAATTGTTTCCAAAATATATGGGTTTAATGCTGCTGCGGGTCTGCAGCGACTAACAAGGAAGGAGAAAGAAACTTGCTTGTTTGTGTATAAATATTTAGAAGGCTGGGTAAGAATCAAAAGTCCCGTGTGGCCTAGTGGTGATGCGCGTGTCTGTGTGTGTCTGAGGTCTCCGGTTCGAATCTGGGCAGGGGGCGGGTTTTTTTGTTTCTTTTTCTTTTTAAAGGGAAGGAGCAAGGAAGGTGTTTGGGCCAGCTGCTGATGGGCTGAAGTCTGTTGGGCTTCAGCTAAAAGCTTTGGGCCGAGAATCTTAAAAGGGAAAGGTTGGGTTTGGATTTGTATGGTGTTGGGTTGGTTTAGGGATGGTAAGTAAATAAAAAAAAAATGTATATATAATAATATCTAAATTTTATTTTTATTATTTTTATTATTATTATTATTATTATATATAAAAGAAAAAGTGACGGATGTCACAATTGGAATTGAAAACCTTGAGTGCGCAGTCCTACCGCCTGTTAATAGTAATGAAGCAATACCACTCGAAGCGACATTCAAAACAATTTTACTTTTTGATCTTAGGGATGAAGCTAATGTTTTCCATAGAAAAGTTTTACCCGTGCCGCCTTATCCATAGACAAAAAATACACCACCTTTTTTTATCATCAACAGCTTGTATTATTGAGTTATAAACATTTCTTTGCTCATCTGTTAGGGAACCAAACATTTCTTCAAATTCCCCTTGCAAAACATTTGTGTCATATCCCAATTCCTCATTAATCAATCGATTGTTTGAAAGGTATATTGAGTCATCATCAGGATATGGCATATCTGTAAATTTTCGAAGAGAGGAACTATTGCGCAACAAAAAGTTTTCAATACCAAGCAAAGCAAAGTTCTTAATCTGATCTTCAGAGAGTCTCAAATCTATATAAATTTGTGTAAGAAAAATATAGTCAGGAATATTAAACTATTTGATTTATGACAAAAATTAAGAAAAATTTTAATAATTAATTAACTTAACTGAAAGAAATAGAAAATCATACCTGGACAACCAGTGTCTTTTCTTCATTTACGTAGAATGTCTTCAGACAACTCTTTCCATGTGCTTTCCCATACAAAGTTTGGTCTAGATAGACTATTAGATGTTAACATAGTGGCAAATAAGTTTCTCAAATAATCACCAGATCCTGCATGGAATGCTTCTTGTATTGCTTCAATATACTCAGAATCATCATCCAAGAGTCCCATAGCATAACACGCATCTCTATATGTACCGTAAAGATGTCCATTCACAGTACGAATATCTTCAAATGATGTTGGCCCTTTAACTTTATTTAAAAGAATTCTTAAAAAGTAAGCTTCACCAACAGCAGGCGACACAGCATGAATACGACCAACTGACTTGTTTCTTTGCCTTGGTTCCCAACATCGCTTGTCACTTTTCCAAACATAGTTTAACGGGAATTGAATGTAAGTAAGTTGTCTTGCATTGTCATCGGTCTCATTGCGTTTCATCCAACCTAAAAACATTGACGAAGCGACAGATGGCTTGTTAAGAACATCATCAATATCTTCACCAGCACCATAAACAATTTTTTGTTGTCCAGGAAGATGGAAAGGTAACCTCATTACAGGAGGTGTCCTATAATGAACGTCATAAGAGAATATTCTCCATGCAGCTTCACATGCAGATATATACCGACATTGATAATGTCCTTTTATTTCGTCTACTTCCTCCTCTTCACCATCTACTTTGTTACTATGGACAACATTTAGAGTAATTCTATCTGGACCTTTGTTAATATATTTAAATAAATACTTTATAGATCCAGCTTGATTACACCATTCGACATTGATATGTGCTTGATATCTTTTAAGAAGAGTTTTGTTATATGGCACAACGTATCTGTTATCTAGGTCTACATTAGACTTTTCAGCGAAGTAACCATTGTCTCTTCTTCTATAGACAGGAAAACCTTCAGAATCAACAGATGTTTCATTTTGAAATGTTCTAGGAAAGTTTTTAGAACATTTTCTATCGACCATGCAAGGACAATTCATATTATAACGACCGCAAGGACCATGAATCATATATTCACGTACAAGAATGTACAATTCTAGATCTTCATTCTTATCTGGAATTTCAGCGGATATAAATTTATCAATATGGTCAACGGTAGGGAGTTTATATGCAGACTTCATAAATAAACAAATATGTGCATGAGGTAATCCGCGCTTTTGAAACTCTACCGTGTAAACAACTGCATATAAAATTAAATACAATTAGTTTGCTACATAATAACAAAATATTCAAAAAACAATATGCTAAGGTATTTAAATAGTTATTAATAAATAACTTAAATTGAAATGTGACATTGAAGAAATAAATTAACAAAATGAGATGACTTTTGTGAATTACCTGCTCTAACCTCGCCGAATATTTTTTTTCCTTGATTTCTTTAATGATACAATCAAGTTTAATTTTAAACACCCTACATAAGATGTCTGGTCTGTCTTCTGCATTAAGAATGGTGTCATGAAGATACCTTCTGATCTCTAGCCATTTAGGGTTACATGTTATTGTTATAAAGTAATCTGGATATCCACACCACTTACAAATTGCCATGGCATCAAGATAATTTTGCATCATATACCGAGCACCACCTGTAAAAGAAGACGGTAGGATAACACGTTGACCAATACGTGATGTTTCTGTATTGCCTTGTTGCTTTTTATTGTTTAAACTTTCAACTGTATCACTTCTAAGCATTGTTTGCTGACTACGTATGTAAAATAATCTCTCCATTTCAATCATTGTATACGAGTCAACTAAAAACTGTTGAAAAAGTCGCCTTGCATTTAGAATGAGGGAGAATCTGTTCACCCTATCTTGAAGTCTATAAGCAAAAAACTCCCTCATTGTTAAATTTTCACGCGAAATATTTTTTTTTCATTTTTATTTGGACTTGTACTTGTACTCGCTGATGTATCTGGAACATCTTTGTGAAGAATGTCCACTCTATATCCATCTTCACCATATGGAAGTAACAATGGATATTGAAGTGCAAGATAAGAAGGATGCAGCTCACTAATTCGTTGAAGGGTGCCTGTTTTGGTTTGTACGATAATATCACGATTTTCAACTTGATCACCAATATCGCCAACAATTAAAGCAGCAACTTCTGAAGCAGATGGTAAGTTGAATGTCCTCCCATCTTTGGGCCTCCTACCCTTCAATTGCAACTTAATTCTTTCATTAGGATTTGAATGAAAACAATCTCTAGCCATTCTATAAGATTGTACCAACGAATTAGTTGAATCCAACATAATTTTCAATTGTTTTATAAGCTGAACTTCAATAATTTTTTCTGATTCCGGACGTTTGGATGATGAACTAAAAAAGTAAAAAAAAAAATACGTTAAAACCTTATTAATATATTGTAATAAGATGTATAATTAAAGTAATAATAGAAAAACACTTACCCAATATTGTTTATTCTATTTGGAAACTTCATTGTCAGTATCATAGATGTATAGCTGGCAGAATTTTGGTTTTTCTCCATCGGTAGGTAACAAACTACCCATCGAATGATAATTCTCACCGCTTATTCTAAACACCGAAGGGCCTTTACCTTTATTAACTGAAAAATCAATTTTGCCGCCCATAGATGTGAATGAGAACATTGAATTGTAACGTCTAATGTTCTTGAGGAAAATTTTACTCCTTGCATCAACGCCATTAAATAGTTCTTTATAGGTAGGGGGAGGTTCCTTAAAATCAGGGAGCTCAACTTTGGCATAAGCACAACATAGATAAAAATTTGTTTTAGTGTTGCTTTTATTTCCTCTAAGAGCTTCACTTTTCCATAGCTTAGCATCACATTCTTGACAAACAACCGTTTGGTCACCATGGTCCAAGTAATCTACAATGGTTAATATATGATAAACACAAATACGATTGGATTGGTATTAGAAAATACCTATTTAGAAATATTCATAAATGTTGGCTACCTTTGGATATGCCTTTTATAACGTTATCAATATTTGATTCAACGATGTCTTCTAAACCTTCGGACAAATCAGCCATAGGTATTGGAGTAACTGTTCTTCGAGTATTACGATTGACAGAAGAGTTTTGTAAACCTATAAAATAAATTACGAATTTTTGTTTTTTTATTATATGTTATGTAGTAATAAATAGAAAGTAACAACAACTTTTCTTAATATATATAAAAATCAATTATTAAATTATAATACTAATAAAATAAATAATATAATTTTGTACCTGTTTGCGTGTTCTTGCACCTTTTAGAATCCAATATATTTTTTCTATGTTTTCTTCTCTCATAAGAATCTATAAAACAATAATAGGAATTATTAAAAAATTAAAGTATAATAATTTAAAATGAAAATTTAACTAAAATTAAAGTATACATTGTTTTATATATAATACCTTCAGTATTTATTGAAGATTGGTTTCTCAGTTTTCGACTCGCAAGATCATCATTAAAAACTACAAAGGTTAGTATGATTAAAAATATAATTTAGTCAAAATGAAGTATAAATATGTAAAAAAATTAATTTGGAATGAAAATATACCATTTGAAATGTTTGACAAAGGTGTTGCAGATGTATTAACTAAAAAAGGTAAAAAAAAATTGGATTTATAAATAAAAATTAAAATTGGTATATGTAATGTATAATGTAAATAGTTAATACTTTCACCTGTATTAGCAGTCAATAAAATTGAATTAGATGTTGAAGGTGTTTGGACTCCTTTTTAATCTTTTTGTATCCAAATATATCTTTCGTCGCTTTCGATTTTCAGCAGCTAAGTAACATTATAAAAGAATATTGCGACGATGATACCGTGCTGGTTGTTGGTACCCGTGAGCATTACGGTAGGCCTAATAATCCTTATTTTAACCAAAAAGCGAAAACATGCACCGGATTGGATAAGAAAATTATCCAAAATATCCAAATCCTTGGAGAATCCTCTTGGAAACCAAACCAAAGCAGTATAGTCCAGTCCACCATAGTCTAGTCTAGTCTAGTCGAGTCCATGGCTGATGTGACACGTGTCCTCCTACCACAATATTGTCAATGCACCACGTCTATCTGCACCATTTCTTTGAACCTAAAACCTAACAACACCACCCGAACCCGATTCTCTGTCTTCTCAATGGCGAATTCCAACCGTTCCACTGTCCTCGTCACCGGAGCCGGCGGCCGTACTGGTATTATCTCCATTCTTTAATTTAACTTCAATCGGAACATATAGGCTTACCCTATGAGAAGTTTGATATTGATATTGAAATCCAATTGTTTGGTGATTTGATGGTTAAGGTCTAATAATCAATCTTATGTTTGTTCGTGTATAAACAACTTGTGGATCGTACATATATTCATTCACAAAAAGATACATTTAGATAGTGTGTAAGCGGATAACAACTCCACAGCCTATTTGACCTAAATCATCAAATCACTTAACAATTCAACTTCAATATCAAACTTCTAATATTTACCTGTTTTTTATATCAAACTTTTGCTCGTTTGCCTTTTGGGACGGTGTTAATGACCGGAGGGAGTATAGAAAAATTACAAAAAGGATATGATTTTAATATCAAAATTATTTTCTTCGTAATCGTGTATAAGGTAGATATGATTTGGTGATTTAGGTCAAATTGTTTATAAGAAGCTCAAGGAGAGGTCAGGTGAATATATTGCACGAGGTTTGGTTAGAAGTGAGGAGAGCAAGCAGAAAATTGGCGGAGCTGAGGATGTTTTCATCGGCGATATAACAAACGCTGCAACTCTGGAACCGGCTATTCAAGGCACAGATGCGATTGTCATTCTTACCAGTGCAGTTCCTAAGATGAAACCGGGTTTTGATCCAACTAAAGGTGGAAGACCTGAGTTCTATTTTGAGGAGGGATCATACCCTGAGCAAGTAACTGCTTATTGCTGTTCAAAGTATTTGCGCTTCGTTTTGTTTCATATTGGTAACTCAATGATCCATCCTGTGTTTTAGGTTGACTGGGAAGGGCAAAAGAATCAAATAGATGCAGGTAAGTAAGGCTCGTTTAACGTGTGACACTTTAGCCAAATCCCATGCATAGAAAAGATAGCGGCTCATAAGGCTGGGCACCTTGGTTGTGGACAATGTTGTTAAACTGGATTAGTCGGCCAGGCTTGGAACCAGGTCCCTACCAGATTCGGTTGGTATGTGCCGAACTAGCACTTGTTGGACCAGCTGGTTTTTGACGAATGCCGGCTCAATCAGTGAACCGGTTTAGTAATGGGGCAGTTTTGAATAAGGAAACGTGTTTGCCAACTATATATACTCTACTCTCCAAGAAAATCTCTTCAATATATTGTTTTTTTCTGTGTTTATTTTTGTAAAAACAATGTATTTATGTTACTTTTTTAAATATAAGCAACATAACAATGCAGTATTGAAATTTTGCGTAATATAAAGATATTTTATAATATTAATTGTGACGTCATCCGGTTTCTAGTCTGGTTGTGAACTAGGGTCACTGACCAGTTTGTGGTTTTGAAAAGATTTTGTTGTGGATTGTAGGACAACTATATAGGTTAATTTTCTACCCTCATGGTCAAAGCAGACACTGCCGATTAGCAATAGGCTACCGGATGTTACATAACAAGTTTTCCTATATTATCTTTTACCAAATTGCTTTGTGTCTTTTAATTTTGTTTTGGTTTGCAGCTAAAGCTGCTGGTGTTAAGCAAATTGTGCTGGTTGGCTCCATGGGTGGAACAGATATTAACCATCCTTTAAACAGCCTCGGAAACGGGAATATATTGGTTCGTTTAACTTTTTTTTTTTTTTTTTTGGCAAGCAAACGGTTATTGCAAGTGTTTGTGTTAACATCAGTTGTGAGCATGAAGTGAACTGAACAATGGTTTAGTTGAGATAGTTTTGTATGTATGCCATTGTTGGTTGCAGGTCTGGAAGAGAAAGGCTGAACAGTATCTCGCAGATTCCGGGATTCCATACACAATTATAAGGTTAGTCATGAAGTTCCTTTTTCACAGGCATATAATGTGCATCTTTGCGATGACGATGATGATAATGGTGATTAGGGAGTAAACAAGCTGAGGTCGAACTTGGCTTGTTTAGCTAAACAGAGCGCAAAATTGGTTCATTTAGCTTAACAGAGCACAAGCTTGGCTTGTTTAAAATTTAACAGAACTCGAGCTTGAGCTGAGGTCGGCTCGGCTTGCTTAGCATAACAGAGCTCAAGCTCGGCTCATTTATTTTAAGAGGCCTCAAGCTCAACTCAGGTCCAGACTCTACTCCTGAGAAAACTTTTCGAACTTGGCTGGGGGTCAGACTTTATTATTTATTAAATATATAATTATGGTTATATATATTTATAACTTTGTATATAAACTATTTAGTTATTATTATCATAACTATATATGTAATTTATTTATTATCTATCTATACATATAATAAACCAAAGCCATTTTAATGACATGGCATTCAAAGATGCATTCTCTTCATTGGGTGTGCCATGTGTCATCCCATGTGGCATTGAGATATTTTAGGAAAAAAATAATTTAAAAACAAAATTGGATTTTTCACCCTCATGTTTCCTCCCATAATTTTTAAACGTTAATATCTTTAATATACGAGATTTTTTAAAGAAAAAAATTACACCAAATTAATGAGCGTTTATCTTTCCAACGAGTACCATAGTGCTATATAAAAAACGGAGAAATTTTTTGTGAGGTTTTGTTCATACAGGAAAAAAACACAAAGTGTTTAGGTAAATCATTAATCATGTATAGGCAAGTCACTAATTATATTCAAATAAGTAAATATGAATTTTTTTTTTCAACCAGAGCTGAATAGGTTAATAGAGTTATACGTTGTTTTAAGTTAAGTATCAATATTAGTATATTAGAGTTGTACATTTGTTTAGTCTTTAGGATATGTGTTAATATTAGAGTTACATTAAAGTTCTACATTAATTTGTTTTAGGTTAGATATTAATATTAGAATTATACATCAGTCTATTTCATATGTAAAATTGATGTATCATATTAAATTTCTCAACCCGGGACGCTCCCGGGGTATAATCTAGTTTGATATAAAAAAAATCTTCTATAAAAAAAAATATAAATAATAGGCTCGGGTATAAGAAGCTCAAGCTAGTTTATTTAAATGAGCTTGTTTTCTGTCTCAAGCAGAGGCATATTATGTTATTAAGCTTACCCTGATCTGAGCTTTTAGTGAGGCCTACCTAGAGTAGCTCACGAGCAACTCGGCCTGTATAAAATTTAAAACCCTTGATGATGATGCAGGGCTGGGGGTTTGCAAGACAAGGAAGGTGGTATTCGGGAGCTGCTTGTCGGAAAAGATGATGAACTTCTTAAAACTGAAACTAGAACCATTGCCCGAGCAGATGTGGCTGAAGTCTGTGTACAGGTATTACATCTGTCCGTTTGTGACCGTATTAAAAACAAGCTGTTGGTTTGCTGCTTTTTGTAACATCTGGTAAATTCGTTGCAGGCATTGCAATTTGAGGAGGCCAAGTTTAAGGCATTTGATCTTGCCTCCAAACCTGAGGGAAGTGGAACGCCGACAAAAGACTTGAAGAGCTTATTTTCCCAGATCACTACTCGATTTTAATCTCTTGTTCACCGTACTATAATAATTGCCAGTGTCATTTGTTCGATGTATTGTTGAGACTAGTGTCAATGCCGAACAGGGCTGAGATGTAATAATTTCGGATTTTTTCAAATGTTGCAAACGCCTTTATATTATATAAGCTATGATCCGGTCAATGAAGGTGATAAGTGTCATTGGTTCTTATGCGGTCTTGGACCTACCTTTGAACATTTTTCGACTACTTACCGTGCTCTTGGGATTGCTTCCTTCCGCGAGTTACTTGCCAAAGCTGAAAACCAAGAAACCTTTATGCAGTCCATTCATCCTCAGCCATCGCCTACAGCCGCATTTGTGCGCAGCAGACTCGCAATGGTAACTCGTCTCGTTCTAATAATGGCTCATCTTATACTAACCGTGGTCGTGGTGCAGGTCGTGGTCGCTGATATTTTGTTAGTCATGTGTATTGTAATATGTAATGCTCATGACATCTATAGACCACCAGAGCCGGACTTCATGTATAAAGACCCTAGGCTCTTGCCTAGGGCCCCCAACTTCACTTTGAGGCCTTCAAATCTAAGTGAGACTTATACTAATTAGTTGATTTGCTAGGTAGCTGCTACTGAGGAACAATTTGGTGAAACATATTTTGTAATTAGGTGCTAAGTTGGGTGAAGTTTTTTAGTAATTAGGTGTTATTTCGGGTTTTAGTCATCATGTAATATTTTAGGTGAACATTGTTTAGTTTATTGTTGGTACCTGGTCCCAAATCTGAAATAAGAATAAAGGTTTACAAAAATGACATGTAGAAAAGGGCCCCGGTTTTTCTTTTCGCTTAGGGCCTCCAAAATGGTTGAGCCGACTCTGTAGACCACAATGATCCTATGAAAAAGAAAATTAAAAAAAGTACTATAAAATATATTATGAGAGGATTGATAAACTAGCATAAAACAAGTGTCGCATTGTAAATTATAATCAACATTGCATCGCGCAAATCTAACATTTCATTATTTGCTTCAATATATGTCGCCCCGCCGCATCGCGCGGGCATCCCACTAGTATTTTTGAAGTAAATTTCTGTAATCTACATATGCATTTTACTGTACCAACCGGACAAATCAGTTATTATAAATAGAATTAAAAAGCAAGATTCTTTGTGAGGGGTTGTTGGGTGCTTAATTATATTTTTAATTTTATTGTTGTTCAATTCCATTAACGCTTTTTTTTTACAACTCAGGTAACTTTCAGTATTCCATGTGCTCTGGCTTCAGTTTTTTCTAAAGATTTGGGAATGGGAAAAGGTAAAAGTCACTAATTTTGTTTATTAATTTGTACCGTTTACAACTCCTTATACAATAAAAAGTTTGTATGTACAACTAATGTTTTTTTTTATTTATACAGGTTTATCATTAGGTGTTCTTAACCTTGCAATTGTTATACCACACGTGCATTAAATGTGAAATTATGCCTTCAATTGAATTGAATTGAATTTGCATGTACAAGTGAGTTTTGCAAATAGGGGTAGTATTGGAAAGTTTTTCATGACATTTTAGGTGTGAAGCATAAAACTCTTCATACGTCATCTTAAAAAGGAGAGTAAATTATCTTATTGCCCATCTAGAATGTATTATATAGTAGTATAGATATAGATGTATGGAAAGAAAGAATGAAATAATGAATGTTGATTTCATTAAATCTATCTTGTTTTGCTGGTAACATGTAATACATGGTTTCACCACTTGATCTTCATGTATCATACTTTTCAGCCTGTTTGCATTCCTTCAAATACGATTTTAAGACTGCATTATTAAGATCGCTAAAACAAAAAGCAACAAGAAAACTCGTGCTAATAACGTGTTGGAAAATAACAATCTAGTAGCAACCTACATACAAGTTATATAAACATGAGAAGAAGACTCTAAACATCATGTATGAAAAGAAAGAATGAAAGAAGAGAGAACTTTATTCATTGATATGTTTCATATATACCAAATAAAAGACCACTATTTATAAGGCTATAAAAATTGAAAGATATGTAAGTTATGTATATGAAGAGTCACCCCATTATTTAGATACCAAATAATATTTATAAGACTATATAACATTGATACAAACAAAATAAAGACATGGAGGTTATGAATGTAAAGAGTCACCACATTATTGTTAATTTCTTCATCAATTTTATAACTATGCTTAAATTAATTTCTTCAACAATTTAATATTTGGGTAGAAAGACAATTTTACCCCCTAAATGACTTCAACAAGCATTGTACTATAAGCAATAAAGGTTGTATTTACTTAAATTTTGCGGGTATCCTTCATTCATGCTTTATAATATAGTATAGATAGTATAGATAGATGATGATCAGAATGTACAACACGGTTTTGCTAGAAAAGGGTAATACTGAAAACATTTTCATGATAAACTGGGTTTTAAGCATGAAACTCTTAGGATGCTATGTTAAAAAAGATGTAAATTTACCTTCTTGTTTATTGAGTTTCTTTAATATGGTAATATAGATATAGATAGATATAGATATGGAGTGGTTTTTTATAAGGAGTATTGAATTTAAATAATCCCAACTATTAGTAATTGGGCGTTACTAGTCTTAACTAATGAAATATTTGCTGGCGGTCATATCTTTTAACATATTGGTTACCGCTACAACAGTTTATTTTTACTTTGACACTCGAGAGGATAACGCCAAATCGTTTCAGGACGGAACTGACTAGCTCGTAAAATCACCTTGTTTGCTTGGAGGATAAAATCGATTTAAAAAAAAAAAAAAAAAAAAAAAAAAAAAAAAAAAAACTAGGAACATTATGGTAAAAACATTTGGTGAGATTACTACGAAGACGACTAAAACCCTAACAGATATTTTTGCTTGAACCAGTTTTTTTTTATTATCGTCCAAAATATCACCAATACAAAATCAAAGATCCAATCATCCACCGACCCACCCGACCCAATTCTTAACACGATTACTCTTCTTCAATCGTTCAATCAGCATCCTCACATCTTCAAAGGTATGTTTCTCTACATTCCATCACTCCTCTAGCCGTTATTATGGTTCGTTGAATTCTTACACTGAATAATAATATTAGGGTTATGTTTATCTAATTATCTGCAACTGCAATTGCAAGTTTTATTAATTTATATGCTAGTTCAGTTTAATATACTAGGGTTTCATATTGATTTTTATGCTTAACCCCCTTTTGATTTCATTACATATATGAAGTAAATGCTCAATAAAGTAAAGACTTAGTTTTGCCGTCCAAAAGTGTTAGCGGCACAGCTTGTTGCCCGTTTGCCTTTACCTTTCGATGTAATTTCCCTGTGATATTCATCTGCATCATACTGTTGGCAAATGTATACGAAACTTTCGATCGGATTCTGGTTGACGTTTTTTATACAAATTATTTTTGTTGGAAATTTCCGGCGAGGTTTTATTTTAATAAAAAATAAAGAAGAATATAAGTTAATTTAGTGTAATAGAATTGATGATTACGGTTTGCTTTCTTGCATGTACTAAAGACAGTACTCGGTCGCATCTAGTTAGACATGCTGAAATGCAAAGAAATCTGCAGTTTTGAGTTAAGAGCAGGTTTACGTATTGATCTCAGAATTCTAATCATCTCTCTTACATGTCCGTAAAGAAATGCAATAATAAGTGTTTTTTGTTTTTATTATAACTCCTTGAGACTGACGAGTTCATACGTGGTTCGTTTTTTTTCACTTGCAAAATGTAATTTTTTTAATGGGTATGTAAGATGGTTTAACTTCTGGAATGGCCATAGTTGTTAATAGCGACCGTAGCGCCCGCTATAGCGAATAGCGTAGCATAACGCTCATGTGTCGCTATATGGTTGATAGCGACAAATAGCGAGAATTTGTATTTTTTTATTTTTTCGGTAAAATATACATATAAAGTATGTCTAAAATTTTCTTCTAGTGTATTGCTAAACATGAAATAGCGCCCGCTATTTCATCGCTATCGCTACGTAGCGTATCGGTAGCTTGTCGCTATCGTCCGCTATTCGCTGTTGACAACTATGGGAATGGGAGTGATTCATTTACTTAAGATATGCTTTTTTAGGTTGTTTTACTTTTGCATGACTTATTTAGCGTGGTGTGGTTGTAATGTTTTTGATCTGTATTGTATTGTAGTATAGATTGGAGGGATATTTAATGGGCTCGCCTGAACGTGTAAAAGGTTATGTGAAAAGGGAGGTAGAAGATGGTTCAGGTGGCAGAGATGATGAAGCATGGGAAGCTGACGAGAGAAGAAAACGGAGGTCAGGAAAGTCGAAGCAACAGGGAAGCGGAGAGGAAAACGAGGGAGGGGAAAATAGTGGAAGAAAGGAGAAAAGTGAGAGTAGAAAGAGGCCAGGTGGCGCCAGCAAGGCGGTTAGCGACGAGGATGATTATGAGTCACGGAGAGAATCGCGAGCAAAACAAATGAAAAAGAAACAAGAAGAGAGTGCTTTGGAGTCATTAAGCAATTGGTATCAAGACGGAGAGGGTGAAAACCGGCATGATGGTGGAGAAAGAAGTGAGAGAAGAAAGTCTACTTCTAAGTCGACTGGACGTGAGAGTTCTCAAAGCAGAAGTAAGACTAAAGATGAAAGATTGCATGATGTAGAGCTGCAGGAAAAGGATGCGAGAAAAGAAGGAAGAAATCCAAGAAAAAGGTGGGATGATGCGAATGTTGCCAATAAGGTAGAAGAAAGTAACAATTATGGGAAAAGTTTGATAAAAAAACTGGCCACGGTGAAGGTGATAAGAATATCAAATACCATGAAAAAGACGAAAAAAGAAGTGAAGCTGACAAGATTAAGAGTAAGGGAGATATACAAGTTCACAATGATGAAAATCCTACGAATCATGATGAAATGTCAGGTAAGGAGAAAATTGATACAGCTGAAAGATCCTATAAGGCTGATGAAGATGGTAGCACATGGAAAAGGGACAGGGGTAAAAAAGACAGTGATCGTTCTACAAGGTCTAGGACGCCTGAGAGAAGCACAAGACGTCATCATGAAAGTGAATACAGTGAATTGGATTCAGACAAAAGTGGCAGTTACAGAAGGAAGGATCTAGAAAAAGACAGTTACAGGGATGAAAGATCAAGAGGAAGAGATGACAGCTGGAAGAGAAGGCAGGAAACGAAAGATGGTGATGCCCCATATGACTATACCAGAGATTGGGAGTCACCATCGCAAAGACGTGGTCGTGATCGGGTCGAGCCGGAACGACATATGGGTCGGGCCAGTGGTAGGAAAGATGGGAACAGGACCTATGACGTGATAGAGATCGAAACTAAACCTTATGATTATGGGAGGAAGAATGAAGTTGATGAGCAATCTGCTATAAAACCCGGTCCAAATGACGAGTACCATAATATTACAAGAAATGCTGATGATCAATCTGTTGAAGACCCAAAAGATCGATATGGGGATGATAGAAACATGGATGACACTGAGGATGGGAAAGGTAGAGGGCAACGCAGTAGTTTACCCAATCGTCCAGGTGGTGGCTGGCAAGGACAGTCTTCAAGTAGTGATTCACAGCCTCATGGACACCAAGGTTCTCTAGGTGTTAAAGGTAACAACAGAATGGGGAGGGGAGGAAGGGTACGTCCTACTGGGAGAGACGGTCAACCAGTGAACATGCAAGTGCCAATGATGGGTTCACCTTTTGGACCACTTGGGATGCCACCACCCGGCGGTATGCAACCACTTACTCCTACCATGTCACCTGGTCCAGGTCCTCCCATGTCTCCAGCTGTTTTTATCCCGCCATTTTCTCCTCCCGTTGTGTGGCCTGGAGTTCCACCTGGTCTTTCAGGTGTTGTCCCACCAGGCGGGCCATCAGGTCCTATATTTCCTCCAAATATGGGGGCCCCACAAAATCCTGCTATGTATTTCAACCAACCTGGACCCATAAGAGGAATGCCTCCAAACATACTGGGTCCTGGTTTTAATCCTCTAGGACCAATGGGCCGTGGGCAGCAACAGGACAAGGGACCTGGTGGGTGGGTCCCTCCTAGAAACAATGGGCCGCCCGGTAAAGCTCCATCTAGAGGAGAGCAGAATGATTATTCCCAAAATTTTGTTGACACTGGTATGCGACCCCAGAATTTTATTAGGGAATTAGAACTCACTAGTGTTGTTGAAGATTATCCAAAGCTTCGGGAGCTTATACAGAAAAAAGATGAAATTGTTGCCAATTCTGCTTCTGGCCCTATGTATTACAAGTGTGATCTGCGTGAGCACGTTTTGTCTCCCGAGTTTTTTGGGACCAAGTTTGATGTTATACTTGTGGACCCACCTTGGGAGGAATATGTTCATCGGGCTCCTGGTGTTACTGATCATATGGATTATTGGACTTTTGAGGAAATAATGAATCTCAAGATTGAGGTATTTTATTAATCGTTGTCATTATTTTTTTTTCATTGAAGAACATTAGTATTTTGCTTGTTTATCACACCTTTAATTTTATTCTTAACGGCATAATCTCTAAAAAAATGTTATTTGTTTTTCACTCCAGGCAATAGCAGACACACCATGCTTTGTTTTCCTCTGGGTTGGTGATGGAGTTGGCCTTGAGCAGGGTCGACAATGTCTAAAGAAGGTATAGCGGGTTTAGACGGTGCCAAAACCGAACCATTTTTTCTTTTGTTTTTCATTTTTTTTTTATTATTTTGAATCCGCTGGATTGGCCAATGGTCAAACTTTCAATCATATTTTTTTCGTGGCATTATTGTAGTGGGGGTTCCGTAGGTGTGAGGATATATGTTGGGTGAAAACCAACAAAACCACTGCAACACCTGGATTGCGCCATGATTCACATACTTTATTTCAGCGCTCAAAGGTTGGCTGTTCTTTTTCTTTCTTTAAAATTTTCCCCCTTTTATCCTTCAAGTGGCATGGAAGTTATACATGTATATAAAATACTGATTGCAAATTTATTTGTTACATTTGTTAAGGAGCACTGTTTGATGGGCATAAAAGGAACTGTTAGACGCAGCACTGATGGTCACATAATTCATGCCAACATAGATACAGATGTAATTATCGCCGAGGAGCCTCCATACGGTCAGTATTTTTGATATCTTATAGATAGCAAAACCATTTTACTTGACATACATGTTAAACTCAATTTTTTACAAATGGGATTGCAGGCTCTACTGCAAAACCTGAAGATATGTACCGAATTATCGAGCATTTTTCACTTGGTCGCCGTAGGCTTGAACTTTTTGGTGAAGACCATAATATACGGGCTGGCTGGTTGACTGTCGGTAAAGACTTGTCCTCGTCAAATTTCAACTCTGAGGTACTTTTTTATATTATATTTGTTTCTGTGCTTAAAACGAGTTAAGAAACACTATACTGTTTATGCAATAGTTGATAGCTGATTACTTTAATACTTACCGTCCAAAATGGAAAAGGTCAAAGGAGTCATTAACGAGTTTGGGTCAAAACGGGCAATCTTGCTATGGGCGGGCTTGGTTGACCAGAAGCACATTTTGTCCATTCTTCTTTATACAGATACTCATCTTCTAAATGCGATTACAAAAATTATATTATCATTAAAATACTTATCTATTATTTTACAAAAGTTAAACCCATTTGTCCAGTTTCCTTTTTTAACTAATTTTTGTGTTTTGGCCCATTTGACTTGTTGCATATCAAACATATCTGCATTCGACTCATTCACAAGTTATATGGGTCAAAATGTCACCTCTGCTGTATCGAGATGCACCTTACATGATGCATAATAGAATAAATGATATAATATGTATCCTCTGCTTCAAATTTTAGGGGTATGTTCGTAATTTTGCGGATAAGGATGGGAAAGTATGGCAAGGAGGAGGTGGAAGAAACCCGCCACCAGAAGCCGGTCATCTCGTGCTGACAACTCCAGACATTGAAGCTCTCAGGCCAAAATCACCAATGAAAAACCAACTCCAAATGCAGCAGCAGTCTCAACAGACAAACACCATATCCCTTACCCCAGGCAGCGGCGGCAACAAGAGGCCAGGTGGCAACGACCCATTGATCCACAATGGACCGGGAATGAACCAAGAAGCATCTAGCTCTAATATCTCTGGTCCGGTTCCGTGGGGCCCTCCAATGGGCGGTGTTATGGGTGGTCCGAATGAAGGGTTTTTTGATAATATGTATGGGTATAATGGTCCTTTTGGACCCATGGGTGGTGAATTCATGGATTTTGAAACTCAGAGAGCCATGAACAATATGATGTAGCTTAAAACAATTTTTAAGTTGTACTATTAATCTTATATTCATTGTTTGATAACTGTGTTTGATTTTTTAGTAGCCGTAATGATTTGGTTCACATTGGTTTTGTGAATTTGTTAAGTGTACATTGGATATTTGATTTTGTTCTAAACTTTTGATGCATTGTTTTGTGATATTTGTTTTTAGTAGCGGTAATAGTTTGGTTATTATTTTAGAGCTGTTTCAAGTTGATAATTGATTGGCAATTTGTTCTTCAGGGGTCTTTTTCCTTAAAAAAATTTTAAGGAAAAAATCCTGGTCGGTGATCACCGCTGCCATAAGGTGGCCAAGTGGCACAACGGCGATCCGTTCAGTTGCTGGTACTGTTAGTGCCACCTGCTTGATCGGATAATTTTCTTCGCACGCTGGTGCCTGTGAGTAGGAGTTGGATCCGTCGATATGGGTATTGTTGGAAACTGCATATTATGTAAATTAGTTTAGGGAGATTAATGGTGGAGAAAGAAGTGAGAGAAGAAAGTCAACTTCTAAGTTGACTGGCTGTAAAAGAGTTCTCAAAGAAGAAATAAGTTTAAAGAAGTGAGAAAAGAAAGTCAACTGGCTGTGACAGTAGGGATGTAAGATCAAGAGGAACATATGGCAGCTGGAAAAGAAGGCAAGAAATAAAAGATGGTGACGCCCTTATGACTGCACTCGAGATTGGGAGTCACCATCACAAAGACGTGGCTGTGATCAGGCTGGACCAGTGGTAGAAATTACGATAACAGGACCTATGATGTGATAGAGATCTCAATCTAGCCTTATGATGATTATGGGAGAAACAATGAAGATATTGAGCACTGTGATATAAAACCAGGACAAAGTGATGAATACCATAATATTACAACAAATGCTAATGAGCATGGTGTGTCCACTATGCTCATTTCCCCAACCTTTTACTAATGGGAATGCAGGCTCTACTGCAAACCCGAAGATATGTACTGTTATATCAAGCATTTTTCACTTGGTCGCCGAAGGCTCGAGCTTTTTGGTGAAGACCATAACCGACGGATCGGCTGGTTGACTGTTCGTAAAGACTTGTCCTCAGAGATACTGTTTTTATTTCTTTTCAATTTTTTTTTTTTTAAAAATGTGTTTATGTGCTTGAAATGATAAATAAATACAATAATGAAAGATGCCTACCCTTGATATAATAATTAAAAGAGTTGAATAAGATTATTGAACCAGAGATTGTTTCATGTTTATGAATCATGACAACTAGCATGGACTTATCTAGATTGATGAATTGTTTATGGGATAGTTGGTAGTGGATTAGTTTACCATCTAAAATGGAAAAGGTCGAAGGAGCTCTAATCATGGTCAACCAAGTTTGCTTGTAATTTTGGGTTTGGTTTCTACGGAAGTCATATTGTTGGTGAGAGACGAGTTTGGGTCAAAAGGGGTAATTTTGGCATGCTCGGCTTGACCTGAAACACCTTTTGTCCATTCCCTTTTGTACAGATACTTATGTTATAAGACCGTCCGGAGTGGGCCGGGAAGAGGGGGGTGGGGGGGGGGGGCTTCTTGGGTGGGAAAATCTCCACCGGCGTGTGGCGTTTTTTTGGGCCACATGTCATTTTTTTATTGGTTCAACTTTTTTTTTTTTAATTTAACACACACACTATTAATAATAATAATAATAATAATAATATTTCTTCCCCCCCTCACATGGAACCCAAAAATGTCACATGACGCTTCATCTTCCTCTTTCCCCACCACTCCTTATAGTCTAAGTACTATCACAAAAATTATATTATCATGACATCCCTTAGCTATTATTTTGCACTATTAAAACTCATTTGATTCGTTTCCTTTTTAATTTTATTTTTTTGCGCATTTCAGTCGTGACATATCAAACTATACTAGCAATGGACCCATTCAGTTATATGGGTCAAAATGTCACACCTCTATCTACGTGAGATGCATTATACAAAATGCATTACAGAATAAATGATATAATATAATATAGAGTAAGATCAAATACAAAGTGTTTTTCGGTAACATATGAGAATTAAAGGGGGTAAAAAAATTTTATTTTTTTTTAGAATTTTTTTTCCCATGTGCTTAAACATACTTTCTAGATGAATAATACAAAAATTTTTTTTAGTGTAATTACGTTATTAAAGTAAATACACTAGTTTACACTAGAGTAATTATGTAATTACTCTACACGTAATTACTCTACACCAAAATTATTTTTTTTTAGTTTTCAATACTATAATACATGTTTAACAATATGGGAAAAAAAATTCAAAAAAAAAATAATAAAAATAAAAAAAATACCCTCCTTTGATTCTCAAAGTTTTTACCAAAAAACTCTTTGTACATGATCTTTCCCCGTATAATATAATATTTCATCTGTTTTTGAAAATAGGGCCATGTTAATAATTTTGCGGATATGGATTGGAAAGTGTGACAAGTAGGAGGAAGAAACCCGCCACTGAAATCACCAATGAAAAACCAACTACAAATGCAGCAGCTAGGCATAGTAAATGAATCGAACGTTTATGAACTGTTCGTGAACTTATTTCGCAAGAATTTTGTTTATGTTCATTTATTAAATAAACGAAAGAATGGGAATAAAAAAAAATTGTTCAGTTAATTAAATGAACAAACATGAACACACGTCTTGTTCGTTCATTTATGTTGGTGAACATTTGTTTATGTTTGTTTAAATTTTAATAAATACATAAGTAGGTATATTATATATAAACAGAAAACAGGCATTCTAATTACTTATACAAATATAACTAATTACTAATTGGACTTTCTAGTAGTAAAAATGAGTTTCCCAACGAATCTTATCATAATTAATCACTAATTATATAAAAAATTGTTACATGTCCGTCTATGTTTGGTCAATTGTGTCGTTTATATTTGTTCAATTATGTTTATTTGTGTTGTTTTATGTTTGTTAAATTATGTCCATTTATGTTTGTTCGTTTATGTTCATGATCGTTTAGGTTTAAACGAACGAACAAAAACAAACACGAACATGCCTATTTTCTTAATGAACAAACACAAACGAAAAATGTGCTCGATTATATATTTGTGTTCGTGTTTGGTTAAAGTTAAATGAACGAACAAGAACATGTCTTTGTTCGTGTTCGTTCGATTCGTTTATAGGCCTAGCAGCAACAACCTCACTAGTCAAATATCATATCCCTTGCACCATGCGACGGTTGTGGCAACGACCCATTGATCCACAATGGACCGTGAATGAACCAAGAAGCATCAAGTTCTATAACTTTTGTCCGGTTCTTTGGGGCCCTCCGGTGGGTGGTGTTATGGGTGGTACGAATGAAGTTTTTTTTTTTTTTTTTTTTTTTTTTTTTTTTTTTTTTTTATGTATGGTTAGAACTTAGAAGGTCCTTTTGGACTCATGAGTGGTAAATTCATGGACTTTGTAACTTTTAAATCCATGAACAATATAATGTAGCTCATAACCATGTTTTAATAGTTTGGAAATCTTATATTCATTTGACATGATTGTAGATCGGACCAAGGAAACCTTCAAGTATAAATCTTTGGATAATCTTAACAAATATCTTTGACTTTTATTAAGTCAAAGTCTCATTAATTGACAATCTTTATAGGCATTATTAATATATTGTTCACCCCTTAATTAACCGTCACTTTTGCTAAAATAACTGAAAAATAAGATGATCTTGACCATTCAAAATTGGTGGTTACTTCTCAAATTAAATCCTGACCACAATAAGTTGGTAGTTATTGCCAAAATTTGGCAGTTTTATTTTATCCGGAGCAGTTTGTAGGTTACAAGAGATTATGAACTTTTCTCTCCATGTTTGTGCGGTTTTGCCCACGATCCCCCTTACTTTCTTCACTCTTATCCTCTCCCTGTATATCACCTGCCCTATCTCCCCAACCCATTCGTTCACTCATATGTGTTCTTTGGATGCCTTAATCGTGTCCGATCGGAAGCATCAAGCAACCTCATCAGCCTCTTCAAGCTTAATGAACGGTAAGCATCAAGCAATCAGTTAGTTCTGAATCTTAGTTTAAAACTGTTTTTTTTTTCCAAAAACATTCATAGATTCATTCTAAATCTAATCACAATTTCCAGTGTCTGAGGTCATGAATCCAATCTGGGCTTTATCTGGTGAATCATGGTAACTTTTCTTTTATGTCCATTCAACACACACATACTAACTCCTCATGTTCATCTTATTCTTTTCTCTATCATGAGTTTTCATTCATTCAAGACGCCATTAAATATGTTGTATGCTTATGGTTTTTGTTTTGGTATCTATCATTTGGGGTTTTCACTTTTCTTTACATTGCCCACCATTTGTTTGATAATATGCCTCAGTGAGAGTTATGTTGAGGAACTCACTGATGTTCAAAATCATATACAACCTATGCTAGGTTTGATTCCAACATTTGAAAAGGCTTTACGGAAGCATTGTTGTGGAATATTTGGGTTGTTTTCATGATCCACTAGGTATAGTTACTAAATGAATATAACCCTTATGTTGGATATCTATTTCATGGTGAAAATTGATGATAATATTTTATATGTATGTTTTTTATGCTTTGTTTAGTGTTGTTGATGCTCTCATACATGAAGTCAATTGTTCAAAGTAAGAACTTTGTTGTTAATGCTTTCCGTGGGATGGCCCCTGTAACTCCCAAATTGGTAATAAAGATCATGGTGGTTTGTTTCTTGCAACCTTTATACTTTTACCATTTAAAAAAATGAAAAAAAGATTATGAAGACTTTTTATATTTCTCCATGCTTTTAACATGATTTTTTATATCTATAGACCAACGTTTGGTGGACTAGCAACATCTTGGTGTCATTGCATCAACTCAAAGACAACATCAAACTGGTTAGTGATGGTGTATTTATAAAATGTAAATACCCAGCTCTTTTGGGTAAATATTTCTAAAAGTTTATCAAAGCATCTTTATACTAAATACTATCGATCAGGCACATGCAGGTCCATGGTTTGTATCACTGTTCTACATTTCAACAGACCCAAGATGCTCTGTATGATTGATCTACATTTCAAACTTTCTTTTACACTTTTGAATATAGGTTTGTATGGTTAACACTTAACACCTTTTTTATTAAATAGTTGGTATTGTATATATGGTGGTTCCAAAGGGCCATGTTTGGGATGGGGTTATAATATATATAGTTTTATGGTTCACGGGTCTTGAGCCTGTTCCTTATGGGCTTTTTCAAGGTTTTTGGATGGTATGTTTTTCTTCTTTTCTTGATATTCTGAATTACGTTGATGAGTATTAATTCCATAGTAATAGATGTATCTATGTATGCATATCTATAGATATGGTTTGCTGGTGCATTTGGATAAATTGGAAGGAGGACAGAAACTCTTGACACCACCTCAAGGTACATTATGTAACAAATTCTACTTCATTATATTGTTTGCCATTGCTGAAGTGTGCGATGCCAAGGTGATAGTAAATATTTTTTTATTTAAAAAAAAATGATTTTTATTTTACAAGTTGTATGAAAGAGATATATTTTAAGATATTAAAAGATATGGTGGTCAAACCAAGATACACCCAATCCCCTCACAAGTTGTAGAGGTAGATACGTGTGGTTTTTTTTTTTTTTTTTTTTTTTTAAGAAAATATGTCTTTTCTAAAAAAATGATACATTATGTTTGATTGTTGTTAGTATTAAAACTTTTATCCTTCACACTTATGTTACTGTACCTTTGTTGCTTTTATGTTAAGAGTATTTTCTATTGATTTTTGTACATCTTTCTATCAACAAGTTGGTTTTATTCCTAAGTTAGTTTTTAAGCATAGTTATTTTATGAACTGGTTGGTCCAATTTCCTGACCAAACTCTAAGTGGCATGATGGACCTTCTAAAGGATGAAATTTGTAAAATAGGAACACTATTTTATAAATGGCTAACGAGTTTCACTTTATACAGGCACATTATTTGCAGGATGGCACGGTTCATATGTACAACAAAGATGTTAAATAAAACACAGAAGTTCCCGGATGTTGTTGCTGCTTAAAGGTGATTTATTAAATTTGCTTTCTCATGTGGCAAGATGGCTAGGTACTCAGGTAGGACGTGGTCATGGGACAAAATGGGCCTTTCTCTAAAAGTTGAAATCGGACAAATGGGGTTGGTTCAAACATTTGTTTTTTCCTTTTTGTTTAGTGTTTACAGTAAAAATAAAGTTTGTTAATTTTGATTACGGAAAAGTATTCTTGCAACAATAATATTAATCTTTGAATGTACATCTTTCATACAGTGATAACTCTGAAACAGTCATACAGCTAGAAAACCTACTGATTTACTGGGTGGTGGGCTTTTTTGTCTAAAGTCTGAACATTGTTGGTATGTAATTTTGATGTCTTCATATTGATAGGCTATTTGAATATCTATTAGAAAATGCACTTAATTTTCCTGTTCTTCACCACAAATGTTCCAAGGGAATTCCCAGGTAATTTACTAAACTGTGTCAATACAAAAAATGTCTTCTTTTTTTTTTTTTACTCTTTATAATTATTTGTTAATTTAAGTATGTTTTATTTATCAGCCGGGATGTTTTTGTTCACCCCTTAATTAACCGTCACTTTTGCCAAAATAACCGAAAAATAAGATGATCTTGACCATCCAAAATTGGTGGTTACTTCTCAAATTAAATCCTGACCACAATAAGTTGGTAGTTATTGCCAAAATTTGGCAGTTTTATTTTATCCGGAGCAGTTTGTAGGTTACAAGAGATTATGCACTTTTCTTTTTTAAGTATGTTTTATTTATCAGCCGGGATGTTTTTGTAATAAAGTTTATGTGGTTTATAAAATTTGATGTTTCTTTAGTATTTTTAGCTTGATTTTAGGTGTATCCATGTCTTTTCCTAATCAGTCCGGTCAGATGTCTCCATAGTGAAACTGGGTAGAGGGAGGATCGAAATCAAAAGGATCTAAAACATGACAAATTGACGAGTGACATTTTGTAAACGCTGCAACAGTTTGCTAATGCAGACTTATAAGTTGTCTCTTCTTTGTGATGTCAAGGTTGCCTTTATCGTCTTCTCGAGCCACAATTACCTCTACAATTTAATTTTTTATTTTTACATCCACTCAAAACAAATTTGAAAACTCACTAAATATTTATTATTTCACAACATTTTGAGTGAAACTTTGGTTTAAAGTGGTGCTTAATTTGATGTTTTTCATGTTTATTGAGGCTGTATGATTCTTGAATGACAATGCGCATTTGTGATAAATAGTGTTAGAGGATTTAAGGGGTTATGTAAATTTTGTGTTTCAAAACAAAGATTCACTTTTTTTTCTCTTTTCTTGCATGATGAGAATAGAACTCCGACTCTTAACTCCTTGTGGGCAAAATGGTGGGATGGGCTGGGGAAAATGGTACATAGACTTAATTGAAAAAAATCGATAACAAAAATACATGTTAGTTTAAGAGTGAATTTAGGTACGATGTTTTGTTTGCACCAAGTGATGCAATCTACATATGTACTTATGCTAATTTATTTGTTCCAGGAGAGTGGAGACTATGGAGTTAATAAACTCATGAAGAATAACAATGTTGGGGTAAGATCATTTTTTATTCTTGAACTAAATTGCATCTTATTCTAATAGTGCAAACATTTTTTGTATAAATTCTGGTTGTATATAGAACATATCATTTTTGTGCAGAAAACGGTACGAGGACATTCCTCTTTTGGGTTAGAGGCCAACTGAATGAAGTCGGCATGTCTTGATCATAGTATGTTATTGTTTCTTCACCCTTTTGGCATGTCTAGATCCATTTTGACTTTGAAGAGAAGTCAATTCTTATTATTGTTTGAATTTTACAAATGCCAACTTTTTGATTATGTAGATTTTGATTGATCCTTGAGTATGATTCTTTTAACTTTAAACTCTTTGCAAATAACCAAAATGACCAATTGGGCTTCTTGGCTATGGTAATTTCTTTGATGTTCATATATGCACCCATTTTATCCTACTATTACATCAAGAACAAAAAAAAAAGCTACAACCATTATGATTTCAACTTTTTGAATGTATTGCATGAAATAAAACATGAGGAAATGAAACTAGAACTTATCGTGATGTTTTTTTTGTTGTAATTTTTTTCTTGGGATAGAAGCTTCCTTCTGTGAATTTTAATCATTTTGATATTCTTGAAGGCATTAAGTTTTTATTAATAATCTTTCATGCTGGAAAATGCAGAACATGTCGGTAGATAGCAATAAATTCGCAACAAAGATTAGAAGTGCCCCTGGTGCATGTGATCTTGAAATATTTAAAAATATCAAATGGAAAGGCAATCCCTTAAAAAGCATACCCAAACTGTCACCATATATAGTCAACAACAGTGATGTTAATTTATCTGATTTACAGTAACAGTGATGTTAATTTATAAAATTTACATTCTCACGTTTTGTAATGTTCTTTCTTACGCCTATCGACGCAAAAGAAGAGGTAATGATTTTATTTATATGATTTTAGATATATTATTTTCTAAATGATCTTCATCCGGTGTATGTTTCGTTTAGGGAATTGTTAATAACGAGCAAGAGAGTGAGTTTAGCCAATCTAAGGTATTAGTACAAAATGGTGACAACAATGTGCCTAACTCAACAGTTGTTGGCCATTCAAATGTTAAACAAACAAGATTGAGCTACAAGAAGAGGCTGAGAAATCATGTCGAAAACATGCAATGCGATTCCAAGAAGTAGATCATGTTTGTGTTCAATTATGTTAACCAACTTTCTATGTTTATGTATTTGACTTTAAAACTACTTGCTATGTTGGTATGTTTTGTGGATTAAGGCAACTTTCGTTTTGTAGGTTTTTGGTATTAATATTAAACTTTTGTAGTAATGTTGGTGTGGTTGGTATTAATGCTGTCACACATTTTGGTTCATAGCAAGATTTCATATAATTTTTTTTAAACAAAACAAATAAATTAGTATTTGTTTTTCAATGGCTAATTTCATAAATAATATATATTAACAAAACTTTTAAAATTGATATACTTTAAGATTATATATAGAGATTAGTTATCGACATTCGCTTACTCAAAATAATAACATCAACCCAAATATACTTTCACGCTTTTCTAATCCCCCGTTCGAAAACCCGTCCCAACGGACGGGTATCTCACTAGTTGTTAACTTGTTAGCACCAGCAATTCTCGACCAATTTGTGCCCAACATATAACATTTATTGGACTTCCAGCTAGGAAAATGACTCTTTTGTCGTCAATTTCGTTCGTTTGTTATGGTTTTGCCATCACTAATGAGGGTGAAGTACAAGTGCCATTAAAATTTATAATCAATTAATATATCTTCAATAAAAGAATAAAAACTAAAAATCTGAAAAATTAATAACCATTTTTATATTGTTTTCCCAATCATTCTTATATTTGTTTATGACTTAACATTTTGAGTTGGAAAATTTTATTTATAGTTATTACAAAATCCATGAAAGTGTAGGCCATACAAATATATAAGTATTGTTACTAAAGATATTTAAGATATTAACATCCAACCAATAATATTCTTTGAATTATGTTCTATTAATTTAATCACGAGGTTTTGGTTGCGTGTAAATCAAAGTTGTCTAAGACTCTAAATAGTAAATACTATTTTAGGTAAAAGAAATCCAGCAAATGTTTTAAATACCGATTCATGGAGAAAATATTAGTAAGAAGCTTTAATCCAAATACACGAATATTTCAAATACGTGTTTTAAGAATCAAAACTCAAGATGCTACAATTAAACTTAATCAAGGGTAGTGTATGGTTTTTAACTTGTAGACAATTTACTAACATTGGATAAAAGTCATTTAACTTGTCTTGTTGGAACACCTAAGCGGGGTCGGGCACTCCCAGTAAAGTTGTCGAGCCACATCCAATACTCCTTGCCAGACGGTGAATTTTTTGACTGTTGTCAAGGGGTGGTGACAGCGGGGTTGTCAATCGGCAATTGTCAATCGGCAATGATAGTTGGGTGAAGCTGCCCGAGTGCCTCGTCCCCCTAATATATTATGCGATTTGAAGACTGATTAAACCTACATTAACTTTATATAAATAACAATTGCTATAAAACATTGTGTTGTACAACTTATTTTATTCTACAAATCCTTATATTTTATCCTTTCTTAAAATCAATTACGAATCATTTCATCTAGTTTAATCAAGTGGTGGCAGCTTGCATATATTTTATTTAGTAATAAGCATCGCGACCTCTGTTACAAAATATACAATCATTTTATTTAATTTGACCAATAACAAGAAAAAAAAAAAACAATTCCAATACTACTTCATGAACAATGCTACCAAATAAAGAATATTTTTTCCCAATAAAAAAATAAATAAATAAAATCATATAGGTTTGTGTTCACAACACACAGGGCTTGTTCAAAAAACAAAGGTCCTCTACGTCATTTACGAAAACTTTAGCCTAATCAATAATCATTGCTATATGGTGTCCAAACCGCTCTCCCCTTTTTGCTTCTTCGATCTTCCACTCGGTTGTAAATTAGCCTATCAGGTCTGTTTAATTTGTAAATAAATTAGGCAAGAACAAAGGTCCGCTCAAAATTCCACTCAGCTCGTAAACAACCCTAATCATCTCGGGGCCATCGAAACCGAGAAATCCACGGGAACCGATCCCATCTTATCCGCCCAACTCTGCGACTCCAAGTAAAGCTTCGAAACCCGACCCGTAACCCAACTAATATCCGGTCTCTTATCCGGATCCTCCTCCACACACACCAGCCCTAATTGCACCATCTTCACCACCACCTCCTCCGGAAACGAATCCTTCAACCGCCTATCCACCCACCGCCGCACACCACCGCTCTCCACCGCCTCCTTCGCCGTCTCAATCAACGAAACCCTAACATAATCCCCACTCCCATCCTCTCTCCTATACTTCAACGGCTCCTCCCCAGACAAAATCTCCAACAACACGACCCCAAACGCATACACATCACACTTCTGCGTCGCAATCCCATTAGATTGAAACTCCGGCGACATATAACCTCTAGTCCCTTCAAATTTTACAAACTTCGTAACCGAATTAACCGAATTCGGTTGCGAATTATAATCTGTTTCTCCACATAACTCAGCGGTTCCAAAATGACATATCTTCGCATTCAAACTCGACGATTGCGTGACGATCACGCTACTACTCTTAATATGATTATGTATAAACTTCTTCTCCAAGCCAGTAGAATTATGAATATAATCAACACCGTGAGCTAAATCAGCAGCTATCTTAATCCTTGACATCCAATCATTAAGTATCGTAAAACTAGGGTTATTAGGGTTGTTCAAACAATGAGAGAGACTTACTCCGTTAACATAATCATAAACTAAGTATATATAACCACCAGACATGGAAGCTCCTCGAAGCTTTATTAAACTCGAGTGATGACTTTTGCATATCACGAGAAGACGTTCACGAAGCTCGGTTTCGTCTATCTGACGTCTAAACTTTCTCTGGAACACAATCACCTCATCACCGCGGATCGTACACCGCCATGCGGATGAAGACGATGATGATGAGTGTTTTGGAGATAAGAAACCGTTGGTAGCGGTGAAGATTTCTTTGAAGTGGTAGACGTGAGGGTTTTCTGGTAGGAAATCACGGAGGCTTGAGAGAGAGCTATGGCTTGAAGCAGAGGATTTCCATGAGTATTTTGTGTTGTAGCTGTTGCTGTTGTTGTTGCTGTGAATTGAACTAGTTGTGGGTAGTGATGAAGATAGTGTTGTTGATGATGATGATGGGGATTTGGTGGCTGTAGATCTAGCAGTTGGTTGAATTACGTTTTTGGTCATTTTTTTGTTGGATATACAGTGGCAAAAATTGGGCATGTTTTGGGGGATTTATGTGAAAGATGTTTGAGATTGTGTCGCTGTATGGAAATGACACATAGCGATCGAAGGTTAATTTGTTGAGGAAGAAGATGGAATTGAATGATCAGGTTGAGAAATGGAGAGGACTGGTGGGGATGTGGTTTGAATAGAGTTTTGTAGCTTTCCAGTGGAGTCGTTATCCACCTACCTTGACGAAATATTCTCACGCTTTCTGGAAAAAAAAAAAAATAATAATGAAATGTTAATCTTAATCTATCTTTTATATACTTTAATTTATTTTTTTAATTTATTTATTTTTTTAACCAACTTAGTTTTTTTAAAACAAAAAATCAAGTTTTACATTCTGTCTTCTCTCTCTCATTTTTACACTGGTGTAATTATTACACCAGTGTTTTTCACACACATATGTAATTATGAGAAAGTGTAGGGTACAAAGTCCCTTATCATACAAAGTGTAGGAAGCCACAGAATGATGCCACGTGTAAATTGTCTGTTATAACTCTATAACAGATTAGAAGGGTAGTATAGTCAATTTGACAAATCAATTAATCGCGTTTTATTATCAATCCCTGTTTTATCGTTCATCAGTATTTTCAAATTTCATAACTGATTCCATAATATACGATTATCAATTCTTACCATATTCAAAAATCTACAAAGCGTAGTCGATCACTGGTTCAACTTTTTCCCCAAAATCATAATCAATTTGCCGAGTTCTTCACCATGTTCGGTATGTACTCTGTTTTATTGTTTTCAAGTATTCGTGAACTTACTCTTAATTTGTGTTTTTAGATCTAAACAATGAACCTGAATTCTTATTCGATGAAGATCATGAAGTTGTTGATCCTCATAATCTCAATTTTGAAGGTTAGTTTCTACTTTTTTTTGTAGTTTTTTAGATCTGTGATGAAACAGAGGTTGAGTACTTCATTAAATTTTTTTTATAGATATTATACATGAAGATGTAATCAACACTGATGAACATATTGGTGAGAAATTTGACTTCATGGCTGAACACAGAAGGATTCAAGGTATTTTTTTTATGTTTTTGTGATTTTGAAGATAATCATTTGCGTTTTAGGATTAGTAAAATGCGTTTTACTGTAACTTGTTGTATGATCGTATTGATAACATTTTCTGAATGCGTTTTAGTATAATCAGTGCATGCGTTTTATGTGTCTGGTGATATTATGTTAGATTAACATTCCAATGCGTTTTAATATATTTCAACATGCGTTTTGCTGTATCTTGTGATATTATGTTACACACAACATTCAAATGCGTTCTATTAAGTGCTAGAATGCGTTTTGAAATATTTTTTGTTGTTTTATGGTTACATTAATAAAAAATTTGTAAATGGTGTTTTTTATCATGTTTTTTGTGCCAGATCTATCTAACAAAGATGTTCCAATTGATGATCAAACTCAATACACATACCTGCTGTTGCATCTTTATTGAAACCAGAAGTTGGTATGGTTTTCCCAAGTATAGATCATGCATTTGAGTTTTATCACAAGTATGCCAAGGCTTCTGGATTTACAGCTAGGAAGAGCACATCATATGTTCATATGAATGTTCTTCGTATCAAATATGTTGTTTGCTACAAAGAGGGTGGGAAACCACAAAAATTAGGGTCGGTGAACGACAATAAAAAAGTTAAACAAAGGAAAAGACCTTCAATCCGTACAGGATGTAAGGCTTTTATTAGATTTGGATCAGAAAATGGAAAAGAGTTTAAGGTGTGTGAATTTGTAGAAGGACATAATCATCCGTTGGTTTCGTCCGAGGATATTCATTTGTTAGCAGGCAATAGAAAGCTTACCCACATTCAGGAGGAAATGATATGTGAGTTGTCCTCATTAAACATGGGACCTGTTAAAGCTTTTAATGTGATGAGGACAAAATATGGCGGTTTTGAGAACGTTGGCGCAACTGCAGTTGATTGTAAGAACTTTAAGGGTGGGTTGAACTCCTTTATTGGTGTGCACGACGCCGACATGATAGTTTCGAGGTTGAAGGATAAGAAAAAGTATCTTCCTGATTATTCATTTGAGTACTCGGTTGATGAAAAGAATGCCCTCACTGGTCTGTTTTGGGCTGATGCTTTGTGTAAAAGGAACTACATGGAGTTTGGCGACGTCATATCTTTCGATGCAACTTTTAACACAAACAAGTATTTCCACTTTTTAATCTTTTTTAACAAATTCATCATCATCTTTAGCACGCTAAACTGTCACATGTTTCTTTTTATAGGTACAAAATGGTTTTTGTTCCTTTTACAGGAATTGACAATCATTGTAGAAATGTAACTCTCGGGGCTGGTTTGTTGTCTTCGGAGACAACAGAATCTTACACTTGGTTATTGGGAGCTTTTGTAAAATCCTTTGGTAAGAAACCAAAAGTTGTAGTCACCGATCAAGATCCAGCAATGAAGAATGCAATTCAGAAGGTATTTGATACCAGCAGGCATAGGTTGTGCATGTGGCACATTATGAAAAAGGTGTTTGATAAGGTAAGTATTCAAAAAATGCTTAATGCGTTTTACTACATACATGCATGCGTTTTACAGTGTGGGTTAAGATTTGTTAACTCATCATATATGTTAATGCATTTTATAACTTATATGTGCGTTTTACTGTCATGTGTTAAGGCAATTATTCTTAAAATTATCCATGCGTTTTACTACATACATGCATGCGTTTTACAGCCTTCGTTAAGATTTTGTTTACTTAATGTGTTGCTGTTTATTTACTTTTTTTAAAAATTTTTCTGTACAAAGTCTTATATTCTTCATGATGTGTTTTTATTTCTAGGTTGGTGGCGTATTATGCAGTGATGATGAGTTCAAGCGGCGAATTTGTAACATCGTCTGGACCGACTCAATTGGTCCTGAGAAATTTGATTTTGAATGGGATCTTGTGATGACTGATTTCAAGCTTACGGATAATACATGGTTGACAGATATGTTTAATTTGAGAACAATGTGGATCCCCGCTTATTACCGTGATGAACCGATGTCTGGTCTAATGCGGACAACATCTAGATCAGAGAGTGAGAATCATTTTTTTTGTCAAGCGGCGAATTCCCAACTGACGCTTGTCGAGTTTTTGAACCATTTTGAGACTTCAATGGAAGCTCAAAGGTTTAATCATAGGAAAAACGACCATGATTCAAGGCATACTATTCCAGATTTTTGGACTAGTTTTCCCATCGAGAATGAAGCATCTCAAATTTTCACGAGGTCTATTTTTCTTGATATACAAGAGGAGATTTATGCTGCATTTGATAGTTCTGTACTTGTTCACACACAAAGGTGTGGTGAATTTTTGAAACTCTTTGTAGATGACCCGAAAGCACATGGGCAAGGTTTTTTAGAAGTAAGTGCGTTTTATCCATCAACATGTGTTTTGTTTATTTTATTAAAACCAGCAGGTCATAAGATTTTACTGAAGGCGTTTTATTATATTAATGAAGGCGTTTTACTGCATAATATGACAGTCTTATCATCAGATTAAAACACATATACTAAATCACAAAACGCATTCATAATAGAAAACAAACTACAACAATGCGTTTTATTATAATGAATGCGTTTTAGTATTATGTATACACTAGGAGATTTTTATACTGTTTTAATGAATGCGTTTTGTGATTTTTTGAATACGTTTTAGTGAATTTCTATATATATTATACATATTTTTATATCAGATTTAATGAAGGCGTTTTATTGTTTATTAGATGCGTTTTAATACCTTAGTATACTTTTCTTTTTACAGGTGCTTTTCAAGAAGGATGGGGATGATGTCACTACATTATGCACGTGTAAAAGGTTTGAACAATATGGTTTACTATGCAGGCATATATTTCTCGTTCTTCGGTCATTTAGAATTCAAAGATTCCCGAAGAAATACATTTTGAAGAGGTGGACAAAAGATGTTGTCCCGAATGAGATAAATCATTCATTTGAGTTACACGAGTTTGGTGATGACAAAAGCAAAGAAGCTAGAAAGATTGTCAGGGAAGTTGCTTTTGCTGGTGAATACCTTGCAAATAGTTTAATAACAGACTTGGAAGAATTAAAGATTGTCAATGAGAAAATGAAAGAAATGATCAACAAGGTGGACAAACGTCGGTTTAGTAGACCAACTCAAAACAAGTACGATCGGTACTCTAGTTTACTCGGGTATGACAAGCCGGCGGAGACCATTGTCCGTTTGCCAAATGGTATCAAAAATAAAGGCCGTGGTTCACACAAGCGAATTAAGTCCAGCAAAGAGAAAGCGATAAGTCGTATGGGTAAGAGGAAAAGGACATGCAACATTTGCGGGGAGGTTGGACATGATCGACGGAAACACAAGATCAAAACCACAATGTTACAAGATGAGAATGATGAAGATGAAAATGCAGAAGATCAAGTAGTTGATGATCAAGGAGTTGAAGATCAAGTGGATGAGCAATGAATTTTATTTTTTTAGTGCATGCGTTTTAGGTTTTGTGAATGCGTTTTAGTATGCTGTAAACATTTTGAATTTTATACTGGTTAGTAAATGCGTTTTGTGTTTTGGTGAATGCGTTTTAGTGCATTTTTATACATATTATACATATTTTTATATCAGATCAATTGAATGCGTTTTATTGATTATTAGATGCGTTTTACTAACAAACACTTATATATATATAATCATTCAGTACAGACAGCCAAATACTTTTGTACTCCCTTACATATGGCATACATCACCATCCATGCCCATTTTTAAACATCCAAACCCCCCCCCCCCCCAAAAAAAAAAAAAAATAAAAAAAAAAAACAGAAAACCACATCCATGAAAACATACCAACTCAAAAGCCAAAAAACTAGCAACAAACCACCCACCCCATTCATAAACATCCAACCCCATTCAGTCTTTGTTATTTAAGATTTCATCCCTCTTCTTCCTCTTAGTTTCCATGTTTGACCAGATGGTTTCTTCTGTATTTTTCAGGCTGTGATAGATCAAGTCATCAAAAGATTCTTGTTGCTTGATGATTTCTAAAGCTTGATCCCGGAAGTTGGATGGTGGTTCACCTAGTAGCATTTCATGGGCATCTAAGTTTTTTTTTAGACTGCCTGAGCACCTCCTTCTGAACACACATAACCGAAGAAGATGCTTTGATATCACTCCTTACCTCAGTTGAAGAATCAACAACGATTACTGTCTTTACTTGGATGTTGTTTATTGCATCTTCAATGTTGTTCGCCATTTTTTTGTGTTACTCTGTTTTTCTTATCTTCTCTTTATATAGAGAATCAGACTACCACATATGGTAGTTGAACATATTAAACATTCATTTAATTTTAGTTAGATATCAATCAAATCGTTTTTACAACTTGCGTTTTATAATTTAAAACAAAGGAATGATTAACTGTGTTCATGCTCTGTTTTTTATGCTTGTAGTTAACATAGAGTCCAATTATAACTAGATTTGGTAGTTGAGTAATTAATTTATAGTAAATGACCATCACATCAGATCAACTTGCAAAGTATAATAATGGTCTTTTATTTATTTATTATAATAACAGAGTTTTATAATTACCCATATTAAACTATTTTTATTAAAAAAATAATAATTTAAAAACATCCAAAAACCTGCCAGTACTATACCAAAAATGAAATATTCAAAAAAATTCCCAAAACAGTAAAACATGTGAGCCTGGATTGTCTTTTTTCAGAGTTTTTTTACAGGCATGCGTTTTAACAAATTATTAATGCGTTTTAGTCTTTTTTCTTTTAATCATAACCTGTTGCACACAGTATTGCATGTGAATATATTTTGTCATTTTATATAGCTTTTTTGTATATTATCCTCAACATGTTCACTTTCATTTCACACCACAAAAGATTACATACAACAACCATGTCATCTTCATCATCATCCAATACAAGATCCCTCTTTATTAAGAGGATTGAAGAACAAATCATAAAGGATCATTCTTGTGAGAGTGCTTTGATGGATGATTTGAATAATATTCATGAACGCATGTCCAGAAAAGATGAAGTTTGCAACATTCTCAAGGCGATGCCAGATTCTAGTCTTCACGAATTGGCATTGATGTTCATGATTGATGCAAAACAAAGAGACACGAATCTTGTCGAAGAGCTTACTAAATCCATTGCACTTTTGAGGTGTTCAATGGAAATGAAGATCAAATTTCTCAAATCACTTTAAACTTTGCTTATATGCGTTTTGTATGTTTGAATAACAATGTAGGCGTTTTACTGTAATAATGAAGGCGTTTTACTGTAACTAGTTGTATGATCGTATTGAATAACATTTTCTGAATGCGTTTTATATAATAATGAAGGCGTTTTAACAAAAACTGTTAAAAATAAACCAAAGATTAAACTGAAAACAAAGATGATCAGATCCATGCATTTGACAAAAAGAAATAAACATATGTTGATGTCTATCATAACAAACTTTAACTAACACTATTTACTCGTCTCAGCATTTTGTCGAAAGCATTTCGAATCATATTATCCTTGTAAGGTCATTTGCTAAATTTATGAGCTTCTTCGATAGCGTCATCCCTTGCCCTGTTGTGCTCGCTAAGTATCAACTTTGCAACATACTTGATTCTTAACGAATTTAGCTGCTTGTTTTGTAGTTCCGACTCGTTAACAAATCCGGCTTTCCACACTTTACTCCCCTTATACGTTTCCATGTGCCGTATTGCGAATATGCCGCAGTCAACTATGTTATTCTCAGTTCTCCATGGCATTTCTCTCCTATGTATTGTCCCCCCTTCAATCCGCTCGATCCCTATGCTCCTTTCACACAATGTTCTCAAAGTTAAGTAAAAAGTGTGTCTCTGTAGGCAATAAAGCAAAGGCAAAGTCAAGTGATTCCCAATAACATATTATTTCTTATTTTTAAACTAGTAATTTTACATACCAGGACTTCGGGCACTCCTCCATATCTTGCCTGAAAATCTGGTTCATTCTTTGAGTTGTCAATTAACTCAATGTAACCATCCTTTATATCGAAGCACATTAGATAAAAATGACCCTTTATTAGCAATGGAACTATAATGATGTTAAATTCATCCAGACTTTTGATATTGAACGTCTTCATAATATGTTGAAAATTGCTTTTGAAAACCTTCACCCTATCATGCTCAGAAATTCCTGCTTCATAGTAATCTGCTGGCTGTGTTTCAATAAACAAGAAAAAAAAATATTAAAAAACCACATGCGTTTTATTAAATTATTCATGCGTTTTACTATTTTCTATTACCATCATTGTAGTGCTGCAATAAAGCTTGTACACTCCATCTTCATGCGTTTTTTTCTCCTCATAATTGAGCAGCTCTATATATGCATCCACTGCGTTAGTGTGCAACCAAATACCAGGGTAGAAACTTTCAAGAATAGCCTTATATATTGATGTACCCGCATCCGATTTGTAGACCACTTTCCTGAAAGATAAAAATGAAATTTTAGTTGTTTACAAACTATAATCTAAGCTAATACATATCACTTACATTTTTTGCTTTGTTGGCGCCATCATGTACTCTGCCATCATCTGTTCATCTTCTGTTAGAGGCTCAAACAGTGAAACCTTTCTCCCGATGTAAGGCGATCGTAAAGCCCAAGACGGATTCTTCTTTCTGACTGGCCTACCACCATCAACATCACCAACCTTTGTTTTCCCCTTTTTTTCATGAATCATTTGATCCTTTGGTGTTTCTGGATCCTTTTCCTGCTCTACCTGTACAAAAGGCACATTGGGTATAACTTCAGCCAAATTCACTTGTTCTTCGACTTGTTTTTGTTGTTCATCCCCAATGCTTGCATCCTTTATACCATATACGCCTGGCTCTATTGTTTGTAGCATAGCAAGTGCTGTATCACTTATACCATCGTCGTCAAATACTTCTTCAATGACAATACCCTTATCAACGTTATCTTCCACCACCTTCGTTGACCCCCCACAACATTTTCACCAGGCCCCACTACTGTGTTGTCTTCATTATTCACAATCTGTGAGATAAAAAAATAATAAAAAAAAACACATGCGTTTTAGACAAAATCAATTGCGTTTTAGTTCTAGTTGCAGAAAAATTCAGTTTTAACAATCCATGCGTTTTGTTAAATGACATATGTGTTTTACCTGTTCAGCCACTGTTTCATCAGGCCCCACCACTGTGTTGTCTTCAATATTTACAATCTGTAAGAAAAAAAAAATAATAAGAACAAAAAACACATGCGTTTAGACCTAATCAAATGCGTTTTAGTCCTAGTTGCAGAAAAAGTCAGTTTTAACAATGCATGCGTTTTGTTAAATGACATATGCGTTTTACCTGTTCAGCCACTTTTTCTTTTTTGCCACCTTGATCTCCAGCCGTCTTCTTCCTACCATGCCCAAATCGTTTGTATCCCACCAATGTTTTTTTGGTCACGGTTGGGACCGTCCCCGCGGCCTGTGCTTCTTCAACAACCCTATCATACTCACCACCCAATTGCGCACCCGAGTCTTCAAAACCTTGATCCTCCCCTAGGCCGACCACATGTTCATCGGCTTCTTTTTGTTTAACAACGTCGTCTTCTTTTGACGACTTACCTCTAATGCCGTCCCATTTCTGGCATCTATCGATCAATTCCCTAGACCAGAAATACTTCTCTCTTGCTTGTGAAACCATATCATCCATTTCCTCCTGGATGTCTAGATACTTCTTCATGTTTCTGTCCATTTTTTTCATCCAAACCTGCCATGAAAAACATCAGAGGCGTTTTAGTATTTTCCAAGTGCGTTTTACAAATAACTATACACCTTTACTACAAAAAACAACTGTCATGACATATTTACCTTTTTAGCTTTCATAGCTGCGTCGAATTCTTCTTTATCACACTCAACCCCACTCAACTGAATAGGCGTTGCACAATACTCAAACATTTGCTGGGTTTGTGTTCCCATGTCAAAATCTCTCCAATCTAGGTTGTCATAATCTAGCTCCTCCTCATCAACAGCGGGTTCTTTTTCATGCATACCCACCAAAACATCCACAGCGTCCTTCACCGTTTCGCTTACACCCTTTTCAGAACTTCTTTTTTCACTATCTTCATTCCCTACAACATTATCATCACCATCTTCTTCGATATCTGTTAAAGGCCCGTTATCGTATATATAACTTTCCATATCGTGCAACGACGAAGATGTAATGTAACTAATTGCAGGATTCTTCACAAGTGTTGGATTATGCCTTTTGTTGTATTCATGGGTGTAAAGAACCTGCATATAGTAACAACTTAAGTGTTTAATTATTAAAAAATTGTATAAACAAGGCATGCGTTTTATTAAATTACACATGCGTTTTAATATAGGTATGAACAGAGACTTAACACAGGTATAAACAATGCATGCGTTTTGTTAAATAACACATGCGTTTTAATATATGTGTGAACAGAGACTAAATACAGGTATAAACAAATGCATGCGTTTTGTTAAATAACACATGCGTTTTAATATATGTATGGACAGAAAACTTACAGTTAACATTGCTATCGGCCCATTGTACTGATCTTGCTTCCAGCCTGCTTTTGTTCTGTTTAGACACTCTAGTAGGTATGAACACCACTTCATGTTCGGTATATCATCTTCTTTATCAACACTAATCAAAAATCTCTGGTTAACTTTTGTTGACTTCGTTATCTCGCCAAAGACTGTGTTCCACAGTACCAAGAAATTTATCTTAAACATTCTCCCACCATTTAACAGTGTTTTAACCACTTTTAAAACTTGCCCAACAGTTGGGGTAGATGTGTTGAATTGAGATTTGAATTCATCTATCGTTGAACCCGATCCTTTTTTTGGCCTCCCGTGCTCCAACATAGGAATTGTCCCTACCGGGATCCCGAAACACTCTTGCACCAAGGAACTTGTTATCTTTATCTTCCAGTTCCCAACATTAACTGTTCTGGTTGTTTCGTCATAATTCGAAAGCAACCAGAAACCCAGACCAGTTTGAATTGAGTCTATATCTATTTCTAACACTGATCCAAATCCCATACTCCTTACTGCCTCCTTTTGTTCATTTGTGAACTCTTTCATCTCTCTTACAAATTCCCCGGGAGAACACCTTAGTTTCAACTTTGTATCCCGGTATTCAACAAAAGTCCTTGCTGCTTTTTCTTTCCCTACTTTTATTTTTAGTTTTTTTGCTGGTTTAACGAAATCATCATCTGATTCACTCTCTGAAACTTCCTTATTTTGTTTCTTTCTCTTTTTGTCTTTCTCTTTATGGGCATTTTTCTCCTGAACACCCTTATTTGTGTTATCTACACCTTTCTTTAACTTTCCCAAATCCTTTAAAGGAGTTTGGAAATCATCATCAGCCCCTGGATCCCTTGTTTGTTCTGCATAATTTTACATCACAATTATATTTACTGAAGGCGTTTTATTATTTTAATGAAGGCGTTTTACAGTAAACAAACAACAACAATGCATAAGTCATAAAACGCCTTTGACTAAAACTTTAAAACGCCTTCATTAAAATATAGATAACCAAAACATCTTACTTATCAGTAAAACGCATATAGTATTATTATATACATGCGTTTTGAGAATCCCCTATTTTCTCAGCAGTATGATACTTCCATAACTTGTATATCAACAAAACATTATCCTAATAACTAAAATTAATAAAACGCATACATGAACACTTAAAACGCCTTTATAATCATACTCACCCAAATTTTCAAACAATCAGAACCCTACAACATCATATCTATCTCTATTATTCCTAAAACGCCTTCATAAACCTATAAAAATCCTTTTGTAATCTTATTTGTTCTACCTTAAAACACATACATCATCAAATCATTTCATGTATCAATGATCAGATAAAACGCCTTTATCATAAGATCTAAAACGCCTTTGAAAAATTCTAATCAACCATATAAAAACTACTAAAAACGCCTGTAATAATTCAATCAACCTTCTAAAACGACTAAAACGCCTTTAATAGATACCTGTAATCCTTGGTTTTGAAGGCCTATCATGATAGTTCTTGCTTCTTCTTTCTCGGCCGTCACCTGTTTTTAGGTTTTTAAAATCAATGATTAACATCAATTAAGAAAAGACGATCAAAAATTAAGTGAAATCATCAACAATTGCTTACCTGATTTGCGTTTTGGAGGCATATTTCTTTGCTTCTTCGTCGATGCTCTGTTTTTTTCTTTTTTGATTTTTCGTCTGCTGCAGCGGTTTTCAAGTTTGGATGGAGAATGAATTGGGTGCTAGGTAACCGTCAATTAATGTGGTATTTTTTTGGGCGCTGGATTAAAAATTTCAAAATGTTTTAGTTTGTAATTTGCCTGTTTTGCCCTCGACTTAATAACTGCAATTAATGAGGAACGTGGTTAATAAATGTACGAGGTCAAACGCAGATGGGGAAGATGGACGGCCAGGATGGCTTCTCACACTTTGTACGTTAAAACGCCTTTGTACGTTAGCCGGCCTCTGTAATTATTACTATATTTTATTTTTTAAATCCTTTGATTTTTTAAAACAAATAATAACATAAATTTGACGAGGATAATTTACGCTGGTGTAATTATTTACACCGGTGTTAATCTACCATGATTTACGCTGGTGTAATTATTTACACCAGTGTAATCTACCATACACAACCTACTACACAAAAATACTCTAGTGTAAAAACCATAACAAGCATGAAGCATCTATACATTCGTATTACACCACTGTAAATGCCCTAAAAACATTTATACATCCGTATTACACCACTGTAAATGCCCTAAAACATCTATACATTGGTATTACACCACTCTCATGCCCTAAAAACAAAACCAAACATTTATAAAAATCATACTACACAAAATTGTTATTTAAAAAAAAAAACCTGCTGCCTGCAAAACACATCATCATCATCATCCATCAAGAAACATCTTCTTCAAAACAACAATAACAAAAAAAAAAAAAAAAAAACACTTGAACCCGTGTTTAAAAAAAACATAATGGCTAAATGGTGATATTGTGCTTACGTTGCCATTAACATTGTTGTTGATTTTCTTTTAGCCCTAAATACTCCTTTGCTCTCATTCCATTTTCTGTTGTAGTCACTGCAACCAAATTCAACAACATTAACATCAATTAGATAATAATAATAATAATAATAATAATAATAATAATAATAACAACAACAAACCTGTTCATCCCGGCCGTCCTCCGCCGTCTCGCCACCATTCACCACCCCTCCGCCCCTACCCCCACCAACAACCACCCCTCCGCCTCCCAGATCTGTTCAGATCCCAAACCCCACCACCAAAAACCGACCCCTACCTCCACAGCCACAGATCTGTTCATCCCACCTCCAACCACCGTCGACCACCGCCCCATAACCAGACCCGTCGTCGTCTGTTCATCGTCCAACCGTCAAAAAAACCCACAACACCACCGTCGAACCACCGTCATCATCATCGAAACCACCGTCGTCGTTTTTACTCGGATGAGAGAGAGATAGAGAGAGAGAGAGAGGAGTGTGTGTTAGAGAGAGAGGTGTGAGAGAATTCTGAATTTCATTAAAAAAAAATCAGTAAATATAAATTGGTGTGTTGGGTTGGGGGTGGGGTGGGGTGGGGTTGGGGTGGGGATAAATTACTTTGTTGCCCTTAAATATTATAATGATAGGTTGTGTATGTGTCACATTGTCATTGGTCTAGAGAGGTTCTCAAGTTCTTGCAACTCAAGGGGGTTCTCATATGAACCCATTCCTATATATATATATATATATATATATATAGGTAAAGTATATGGAGGAAACCCTCCTTATTTGGTAAACTCTGGAAACTCTGACTTCCCAACATTTTTTTTTTTTGAAAAAAAATAGGGTATGTAATATACATTTTTTTAAGCATTTCGAGCCAAAAAAATCGAAGAAGCGCCGAACGGTTTTTTTAAAAAAAATAAAAAAACGTCTACTGTTTACATATAGTTAACACATTGTTAACACCTGTTATTAGCGCTTAACATGTGTTAGTCAAAATTTTATTTTATTTTTTTAAAAAAAAATACTCGGCGCTTTTTTAATTTTTTTGGCCCAAAATGCTTAAAATCATGTATATTATTTGCCCTATTTTTTTCAAAAAAAAAAATAATATTGGGAAGTCAGAGTTTCCAGAGTTTACCAAATAAGGAGGGTTTTCTCTAGAACCATTCCCTATATATATATAGGGGAAAGAGATTATGGAAACCCAAAATTTTGAAGAAACTCCCGCAAACCCATCTTGTGGCCCTCATTGTTCCACATCACCAATCAAAGCAATTTTTTTTTGTCTAACACTTGTAGCCTAGTTGGTTGAGAGCCTAAAGTTTCTTATGGGAGGCTTGGGTTCAATTCCCACTAGCTACATTTTGAGGACATTGGTGGATGGGAAATGAGGGATGACCCGGCCATTGGCTTGGGTTCGAGTCCTGATCCCGACCGGTTTTACCGACTATTTCACCGTCGTGCCTTCGGGCGGGTGAGTGGTTGGGTTTTCCCGGGAATTGGTGGCAATTGGTGGCCCGGGTACTCTCGAGTACCTGATTCGCCAAAAGGGTGCCCGAGAGTGCTCGGAATTGATTCGTTGGCCGTTCAAAAAAAAAAAAAGCAAATTATTTTTTTATTAACCCAAGGGTGTTTCAGTAATTTCTCCCCTCTCTCTCTATCAATTGTCAGGTATATATCTTCCTCTCTCTCTCTCTCTCTCTCTCATTTTTCAAAAATTTGATTTCTCTGCATTCCCTCTCTCCTCTCATCTCTTTCAAAACTACACCTGCAACAAAAACTCCCATCTAGAAACCAGATCTGTGACAAAAACCTAGGGGTGTAAACGAGCCGAGCCGAGCCCGAGCCTGACTGGGCTCGGCTCGGGCTCGTTAAGGTTTTGTGAAGCTCGAGCTCGAGCTCGGCTCGGTTCGAGCCTACAATTTTGAGCTCGAGCTCGGCTCGCTAGCAAAATCTAAAGCTCGAGCTCGGCTCGGCTCGGCTCGAGCTCGCAAAAGCTCGGCTATAACTTAGGCTCGCGAGCCCAATCGTTAAGGCTATAACTTAGGCTCGGCTTAGGCTCGCGAGCCCAATCGAGCTTTGTATCTAGGGCTCGAGCTCGGGCTCGATAACTAAACGAGCCCTATTTCAGGCTCGGGCTCGGGCTCGTTAAGGCTCGGCTCGTTCGAGCTTTTTACCGAGCCGATCCTGAGCCGCTACGTGTCATTTACACCCCTACAAAAACCCTCATCCAAACTCTCCTCTGTTCACATACAAAATTCAAACCAGAGGAAAAGAGTTTGTTTGTTCGGTCGCCGGAGGAGACACCGGCCGGTGAGGACAACCGAGGAAGAACACCGGTGGGTTTTTACTTTATAATAATAATAATAATAATTAATAATAATAATAATAATAATCCACATCAAGATGACGTCACCTTCCCTTTCAATAATCTTCCCATCAACACCAACAATAATTCCAATCCACAGGACCTGATTCCAGTGTCTTCAAAAGCTCATGATAACGAAGAACAAGACGACGATGAAGATGATGATGATTTTACGTTTGTATGTGTAGGCGATAACGATAACGATTTATCGGCTACTGATGTATTCGAAGACGGCCAGATCCGTAAGGCGTTTCCGTTATTCGACCAGAGTCTGTTATTATCCGGCGATTACGACGACGGAAATGGAAAACGGCGGTTACCGAGAGACGTACCGGTGGATAAGGTTTTTATAGTCACCTCGTAATAATAATAATAAGGTTGGCTTTTGTGTTAACTGTTGCTATGGATTTGATTTTTTAATAAGGTTTTGTTTTGTGTTAACCGGTGGATAAGGTTTTTATCAGCTATGGATTTGATTTTTTAAATATATCAGGTTTTGTTTTGTGTTAACTGTTGCTAACACTTAGAAACATGATCATCCTTTATCAGTGCTAGGTGTTTTGAATTTGAGCTAATTAGTGTTTGGTAATAAGTTTTTTGTGATGGTTTTGAAAATCCATGTTTGCATCTGTTTCGTATGTAACACCATAACTAATCATGTTTACACGTAGGTTTACATATTAATTAACCTTTTTTATATGTTATTATTAGTAATATGTTTTTTAATCAAAATTGGTGAATTTTAATGTCTCTTAACATATGCAACAATATGTCTGATTTGTTTTTTACCAGTATGTGCATGTTTGTATGAGTATTATAATGTCTGGAATGTATGTTTGCATCTGTTTCCTATACTGCGCTTGTTTCGTATGTAACAACAAAACTAAGTTGGTATAAATTAGTTACCGATTTTTTTACCAGATACAAAGGTTTGATTTTTTGCATATTATAGAGGAAGAATTGGGAAAAAACTCTTGAATGGAATGTCATTGATCATGGGATTAAATCTATGTTTGCGTCTGTTCCGTATGTAACAGCACCACTAAGTTGGTATAAATTAGTTTCGGTTTTTTTTACCACTAAGTTGGTATAATGTCTCTTAACATATGCAACAATATGTCTGCTTTGTTTTTTTACCAGTATGTGCATGTTTGTATGAGTATTATAATGAGTGGAATGTATGTTTGCGTCTGTTTCCTATATTGGCGTCTGTTTCGTATGTAACAACAGAACTAAGTTTGTATAAATTAGTTACCGATTTTTTTACCAGGTACAAATGTTTGATTTTTTGCATATTATAGAGGAACAATTGTGATGAAATATATGTTTGCGTCTGTCTCGTATGTAACAGCACTACTAAGTTCGTATAAATTAGTTTCTGATTTTTTTTACCAGATGCAAAGTTTTGATTTTTTTAGTTTGATAATCTTGATAACTAAATGTATAAAACAATGTTTTTTGTATCAGTTTCGTATGTTTTTTTGTAATCCAGTTGGTTAACATACGTTAAGACGGGGGGGGGGGGTGGCTTTACATTTAAATTGATGATTTTTGTTTTATTTTTGCAGGTGAACATATTTTTTGCATTAAAGATGAAGATGATTATCAAGAATGAAGTGTAGAAGATTTTTTTTTTTATTTATGATACTTTTTTTTTAGCATTTGTTGATTTGTAATGACCGCTTTGTTTGTTTTTAGCATTTTGTAAGAAACAAATTCTTGTGTACATTTGAATGTTTTTTGATCTATAAAGTTTTTAGCACTTTGTAATGACCGTTTTGTTTGTTTTAGCACCTTGTAAGTAACAAAATGCCTATAACCATATCAATTCTCGTTACGTATGCAACAATTCTGGTGCTGGTACAATAAAACGAAAAAAAACTATGGTCTAATAAAAAAAATAATAAATCAACATTTTTTAAATAATATAAACTGGCAACTCAGTTTTAACCTACGTAACACAACACATGTTACATATGTAACACGGGCATCTGGCAGATTTAGGACAATGATCACAAAATTATGAGAGAGATGATGTGACATGTGTCAGGTCAACTTGTCATAGATGCTTTTTCAGAAAATGTCATTTGACCCTTTTGCCCTTTTTTTGTCATCTAGTCTATTAATTAAAATCAAAAAGCATGGATTAAATGTGGACCATTGATCTAGTTTGATTAATGGTTGTAAGAGGGTTTAGTGGGTTTCTTCAATTTGAGTGGGTTTTTATTTTAACCACCCCTATATATATATATATATATATATATATATGGGAAAGGGATACTAGAAAACCCTTCAAAATGAGTAAACTCCCACAAACCCATCTTGTGGACCACATTGCACCACATCACCTATTAGAAAATATATTATTTTATGTCTTGAGGGGTATATTAGACATTTTATCTTTCCCCCCATTTATAAGTTTAAATATTTTTGGTCTCCCACCTATATAAACAAGATCTCTCCCTCTCTCACACACATACTCTCTCTCTCACACTCTCTTTTCTCTCTCTCTCTCTCTAACAATCAGAATTCTTTCACCCCCCCCCCCCAATACCACAGCTGCCACCCCTCTCCTCCCCTCGTCCCTGGTCATCACCGTCGTCGTCGTCCCTGTTTCCACCGCCACAGCCACCACAGCTTCATAATATTATCACCCCCTGTTCTATATCATGGATCAAAAACCAGTTTCGAGGTTACAAAGCTTAATCGGCTATGGCATCCATTGGATACAAAGGAAGTTGAGTTCTTTACGTTAAGTGATGTCTGGGACCAGTTCGATGAGTGGAGTGCTTATGGTGCCGGTGTTCCGGTCAACGTCGGTGCCGGAGAAGATGATGAAATGATTGTTCAATATTATGTTTCGTACTTGTCTGCCATCCAAATCTATACCAGTGGTTCGACTTTAAACTATTTGAGGTAACAATAAGTGATCAAATCAGTAGTAATATTAGTTATTATTAACTTGTTATTGGCTCATTGCATTATTTGTTTATATGAAGTAATTTAATTGATGTGTTTTTTATATATTTTTAATCTGGGTATTAATCCACACGCTAAAATTGTTTTTTTTTTACGATTTTTTTATGTTCAAGTACAATAATAAAGAAATAATAATTCTGTCTTTTTATGTCTGAAATATGTTTTTTTATTTTTTATTTTTACCTTTTGTTTATTAAAAGTAGTGGGTAAGGGTTTTATTAGTTTGCGTAAAGAAAAAAATTCACATGGCTTTTGAAGTTCATCAATGAAATATTATTATAGGTGATTAATGAAAATTAATTTGATGTTGAAATTGAGGTAGGACGTACATAATGTTTTCTATAAATAAGTTATGTAATTTGCAGTTAAAAAAAATAACAATTTGCAAATTTTTTGTAGTTTTTTCTTGTTGTCACAACATACAATGTTTATGTAGTTATAGTGTTTTGGTTTTTTTTTTTTTTTTTTTTTTTTTTTAGTTTGTAAAAATTTGTTTTTTTTTCAAGTTGGTGGTTTAAATTTTTATTTTTTTCAAGTTGGAAATAATTGTTGTTTTTTTGCGTGTTACTAGCCTCTTTTTTTGGGTGATTGATTATGGTAAACATCGAAAAAGATTTTTCGTTTTGTGTTTTTATGTTCGTAGTATGTTTGTGTTTTATTTTAGGCTGTTTTTATCGTCTACATTTTTTGTATGGTCTTTGTGTTTAGTTAGGCTGTTACATGTGTAGCCCATCTGTTTTTTTGCAATCAAATTAAGTTTTATGTTTAATACCATATCAAATTCTGTTATATGTTTACTGCAGAATACATAAGAGTTGTCTGTGTTTTTCATGTTACACATGTAATACTCGTCTATTCTTTGCACCATGTCTGTCATTTTTTTTCGTTTTCTGATGTATGAGTTTTTTTATGTTACGTATGTCTTTTTTTTTTTTTTTTTTTTTTTTTTACAGAAAATGTATGTTTTTGTGTTTCTTATATAGGCTTTACGAATTAGAGGATGATTTGTTTTTTACCAGTATATGCTTGTTTGTATGAGTATTATAATGTGGGCGGAATGTATGTTTTGCATCTGTTTCCTATATTGCGTCTGTTTCGTATGTAACAACAGAACTAAGTTGGTATAAATTAGTTACCGATTTTTTACCAGATAGAAAAATTTGATTTTTTAACTTTTCATGAGGTACACATGTTTTACTTTCAATAGCAGTTGCATATGTTAATAAAAAAAAAGTCACTTATCAGGAATGTATTGCATATGTCTATTAACATATGCAACAATATGTCTGATTTGTTTTTTGCCAGTATGGGCATGTTTGTATGAGTATTATAATGTGTGGAATGTATGTTTGCATCTGTTTCCTATATTGCGTCTGTTTCGTATGTAATGTCTGTTAACACATGCAACAATATGTCTGCTTTTGTTTTTTACCAGTATGTGCATGTTTGTATGAGTATTATAATGTGTGGAATGTATGTTTGCATCTGTTTCCTATATTTTTGCACATGTTTCGTATGTAACAACAAAACTATGGTATAAATTAGTTTCTGATTTTTTTGCCAGATATGTGACACCCGGCAAATTCCGGTTAACAACGCTGTCTAGATTAAAGTCTACCTTAGCAAGTCACGCGTATATTATACTTAACTGGGTTAGTTGAGTCGTGTTATGGTTCGGGAACTGTTAGTTTAGTATAGAGGCTCATTAGATGTCAGTCCTTAACCAAGTGTACAAGGGGTGACGATTCGTAAAAATCGTCAGAGCATAGGGAACATACAAGTCTCGAGTCCCGGGAATTGGTGAACGAGTGTGAATGTGTTTGTTTGCAAGTATTATGTGTTTACAATCATTATGTGACTTGTCGGTATGTGAAAATGTGTTAACATATGTTAAAACGGGGTTTAACGCGCAAAATACGCAGAACCAACCCCTATAGGCGATTAGGGAGGGCTAATCGCCTATAGGAGAGGCGACTGGGACATGCTTTAGGCGAATAGCAGGCTAATCGCCTATAGGGAAGGCGATTAGCAACCCTAATCGCCTGTAAGAGCTGCATAATCGCCTGCAACGTACCTGGCGACTAAAAACGACTATAAATACAATACTTGACCTCCTAAACTTCATTATAACAACCCTAGTCGTCCCACAACTCGTCCCAACACACACACAACCTCTGGAACACGATTTTGGATCAAAATACAAGATTTCAAGCCTATTACATCAATCTATCATAAACCTAAGGTGTGGTTTTCATTCATGCAACCTTTAGTAATATTTTTATTGAATCCCTAATGGTCCAGACCTGGTTATAAACGTATGTGTCTTCTGAAATTCGTTAATAATCGTTGTTAATTGGATTCTAGCTATTATGCATGTTGCATGTGTGTTTATAATTAAATGATAGGGTTTTTGTGATTCAAGAAGGATTGTTAACATGATATTAAGGTAGTTACAGATTGATGATGATAGCATGTTGATGAAATCTGAGTAATTGTTCATTAGGGTTACGGTTATGCATGTTAATGTGATGTTTCATGCTATGTGTATTGTTTTTGGGATACATGGTTGCATTCAGGGCTGATAGAACGAGGTTAAACGAAGGATTTTGATTGAAATATGTTTGATATGGTTGTTTGATTGATATTTGATGTGTACACACGTTCTGGATTTGATTTGGAGTGTTAAAACCGCGAAAAACCGGAACAGCTGGGCTAAAGGCGATTATGAATCCTAATCGCCTATGCTATAGGCGATTAGGAGGCTAATCGCCTGATAGGACACCCTACTCGCCTATAGTATAGGCGATTGGGGGGCTAATTGCCTTCGTTGCATGCCTTATGACCCTAATCGCCTATAAACTCATGATTTGCATACCACATGACCCTAATCGCCTATAGTATAGGCGATTAGCCTTCCTAATTGCCTGTTGACCCACATAATCACTAGTTGACTTTTCCTAATCGCCTGTACTGCTGCTGTAAGTGTAATTTAGCATTCCGGGACCCGATTGGACACCTAGGAACATGTTAGGAACCCCGTAACATATCTAATAACTTGGTAACATGTGCTCAGACTTATTTATGAGATACTTGAACTACGTGCTACAACTTGTTGGATTTTAACGTATGTTAAGTGTGATTGCATGATTGTATGTTTGAGAGTGCAAGTATAACACGGGGAGTCTCGGCTCACCAATGGGATGTCGAGTCTTGTACATTGGGTTAATTTAACAGTCACAGTGTTTTCAAACGAACTTGGTTATGGTCTGGACATCTAGGGACTAACTAACCTACGGGTTATTAGTCTAATTACTTGTAACTGTCATATGTTAGGTCGCCGCCTTACGGGGCTAGCATAGCTTGCTGATTTTATTCGTATCACGAAGTAACGCAACCTAAGGTGAGTTCACGGCCCCACTTTTAACTGGTTTCACTTTTTGGGGGAGAAAACATGTGTTAAACTTATGTTTTGGTAACAACTGTCATACTATGGGTTTCTATGGTTTACTATACGATCTTTGGAAGTCCCGGGAGGGAAACCATGAATGTGCGGGTTAGCACAACGGGGAAATGTGAATAGATCTATTGGGAGTGACCAACCCCGCTCGTCGGCTTCGAGGGCCGGACGAGTGCATATTGTCTCAAACAGGAACAGGTTTACTATTCGGGCACAACATCTGGTTTGCGAGTTAGTAATGGTTTTCCAATCGTAGTAGTAACAAAACATACGCCTAGCTAGCGTACTTTGGTTTACAAATTGATATAGTATGCACAGGTTGAACTTGGTACTTTAATTACAAACCTGTGAACTCACCAGCATTTTTGTGCTGACGTAACTCTTACATGTTTTCTCAGGTCGCTAAGGTAGCACTACGGAACTAGGGCGCACGCGTCTGCACGGCGTCTAGTTAGGGTTGCATGGTTTTCGAACGTTGAACATTTTGGTTTACTTTTGGATTATGTTTTGAGAATAAGCTTCCGCAGTATTTGGGGATTTTCAACTATGTTTTTGAAATTGCATATGTTCATTTAGATTTGTTTATTGTGATCGTTGACTTGGATCCTGGTTTGTCATGCGCCTCGCGGTAAAACTCCGCAAGTGGATTTTGAGGGTGTGACAGATTGGTATCAGAGCCAATGGTTATAGTGAACTAGGACTGCATGTAGAGTCTAGTCTATAGCCGAGTCGCACACACTAGACGATCACATAGTACTAAACATTATGGTGGGTTACGTATGGGCTTGTCGGGGTGTCTCTAAATCATCTGACCTTCCTATGTTACATCATCCGTTCTATCTTAGGTCAGGTTACTTGCTTTCTAGGCAGTGTGGAAAAATTGGGGTAAATCGTGTACTCTTGAGATTTGTCCAGGGTTCGGACATCTCCCTTTCATACTCCAATAGAAACACTTGCCGTAAACTACCGTAGCATTACGGTGTATAGCTAAGAGTCTATGTTCGGTGATTTGAACTTTGAACTAGGAGAACACTTGGAGGACCATGTAGAGCGGTTTATCATTTTGGGTGCACACAAAATCATAAACCGAAATGCATGAAAACCCTAGTGAGCTCTAGGTTTGAATGGATAGTCCTGGGTTGGATCTAGCTTTGATCTTGTGAACGCTAGTGGTTACCATTAGCTGTGAAACTAAAAATTCTCTCGTCCTTTCTGTCAGAATCATGTCTGGAGTACGAGGATGTGACATCCACCCCTTTTAAATTATCAATATTACAACTTTTGTCCTTGTAATTAAGTATTTTAAATTCAGTCCTTTCGTTTTTCCCAAGTTAATAACATTTTGAGTTATACTAAATCGTTGTATTTTTTTTCTCTCTATAAATATGTTTTCTTAATATGATACAAATGAATGAACCATATTAATAATAATTTATACCACTTTAACCTTGCTTTAAAATCATAATGACCTCTAGAAATTTAAAACCAATGAAACCGTAGTTGCTTGGTCTTTCGAAACCACCACCCATCATTTACAACCATTAAATGGCAATCAAAGAAAATACTAGGGGTAACCGACACTTTAGTAGTTCAAGGTTAAAATCATTTGGGGTCCTTCTTGTTAGATATTATTGTTTTATATTTCTACACACCTTCACTTTCACTATCCTTCTGTACCAAAACCCCATGGCAAACTCAATCTAATCAAACTCCAATTGACATTTTAGCTCTTGAACCATCTTCCTTGACTTACCCATTCCAATGAACAACAACCAACCCCACTGGGAGTCCGACGCCATCAACCACCTTCGTCGCCTTCAACCCACTATAGTTGACCATCGTTACTGCCACCAAACATCACCATCTTAACCACAGTCACACCATTCGATACCCATGTCTCTATTTCGAACCACCTCTGTTTTACGACCACTTCTCTAGCGAGCCTACCGTCGTTGGGCAAACACCTGTTGGAGGTATTAACTTCAGACTTACTAGTTATTTATTTTTATTTTTATTATTGTTATTATTATTATTATTTTTTGGCAAAATGGTCATCTAACAGTACCTGATCTTGATTTTAAAATAAGGATTCGAACATGATTTTTTATATAATCATTGTGATGGTTGTGAAAGTGAAAAAAAGAATTTAGTCAACATGTTTCTTTGGTCAGTTTGATGGTCAGAGAGCTCATGGCAACATCAAATGAAATTGTCTTTTTTCTTAATTGATTTAATCTTTATTTTAATTACTTATTTTTAAAATACTTAGTCAAATGCCATTGAGTTAATTATTATTAAATTGTCATCTTTAATACGTACATATGTAAATGTAACTTGCATATGATTTGGAGCCAACTTTTGTTACATTTTTTTATAAAATTATATGCACATATTTAATTGGTTCATATGTATAAATTCTATATTTCAGGTTACCAATAAAGATAATTTATAAGTATAAATTATTTTTATAAAGTAACCCTCCAATTAAAACTCTAATTATTCGTAAATTAAACCTAAAATCCCTAGCTGTCTATAGTTTTAGAAACCCTAGACTTAATCCAATCATTCTTAGACTTTGTAATTACATTATAGGTTGAATCTACGTAATTCGTTCCGCCTACAATTTGTACATTCGGATACTAAGACTACCTCGCTAACTGTGAGTATATCTTTCCCCTTTTTACTGTTTTACTATTCTGGGGTGACTCATGTACTTACTATCAAGTTTCTATTTTTTTTTACTAAATGCAATTCTCATATGTGTTTGCTTTATGTTAATTGGTGTGTCTATGACTTGTCAAAATCATTAACCGCTGGGCGGCCTAGCTTTTCAATGAATAGTACTATGGTATACCCCCTTGAGACTCTGTTAAGAGAATCTTGGTCATTGTCTTGTTAATTCATTATTCAGTTGGTTAGTCATGTGTTAGTCATTATTCTCAAGTTTGGTTTTGGACGGATATTACCTATTACATAATTGCAAATGGTACCGCACATGAATTGCTAAACACTTTTCCTACTATATTTATTCAAACAGGGTATGCTCACCAATACATTTTGTATTGACCAAATCATTTTCGTACATGTTTCAGGTTGTTTTGAGACGCTTCTTTTAGGCTTTTGGATTTTATATTTAAGTCTTGACTACATTGTATTTTAGCTAGACTTGTCACTTTAGAATTATTGTATCCTGTAATTTCATTTTAATGTAATAAATTATTTAATCAATGTATTCAAACTTACACTTTAGTACCATGAGCTATTGAGCAATCGTCACTACGTGTGTAACACCCCAACCGATGGCGGAAACATCGGGATGTCACGTATTGATGATTGTTCAGTAGCTCATGGTGAATAATAAATTTCATTAAATAATTTAAAAAAGTTACATACAATTGTTCTAAGAACTTGTACATCAAATTGAATAAAACTATACACATATCTTCAAGCATCAATTCAAATCTTCAAGCAAATAGAACCTGAAACATGTTAATTTGAAAATATTTTGGGTCAACAAAAGTTGGTGAGAATTACATAGGTTTTTGATAATTGAATAAAAATGTTGTGCAATTCATGTGTCATGTCAATCTAGTCCATATGTGAGAACATACTAGAAATAAATCGAGTGCATAATCAACCCTGATGACTGTTATAATATGATACATACCATACGCTCATGGTCCACTTGAATATGTTATACGATAACAAACACCCACGCTACCTTTGTAGGAGGCACGTATCCGGGTGGGATTGTCAGTCCAATAGATCTATCAATGTATACCGCCGGCTTGTACGGAGTTAATGATTATGCTAGAATGGTGCTTACTCTAATCATGCTCAAGACATAATGCAACATAGAAAACACATAGACACATTGATGATTGAATTGCATAAATGATGTTGTAACATGTTTCACCCCAAAAACGGTGATAAATGGAAAAGGGGCTATGTAAAACTCACCTTAGCAAAATGTTATATCTGTTGAAAAATTGAATAATGGTGTTGTGAATGTATGCGAGGCGAATCCCAAAGACTCAACAACGTAGCTAGTCCAAATTGAAGAAAACGAAAAAGAAAGAATATCAAGCTTCCAATTCGCCAATTACAAGAGCTTATAATCAAAGCTTCAATTGTAGAAGTAATAGACCATAGAAGAAAGGTATGAGGGAAAGTTTAATCGGATTGAAACAATCGATTTAGAGGTGCAAAGTATAATGGGTCATAGGTGGGTTTTTATACTAGTTTTGGAGTCAATTAGCCATTAAAATTGGTCAACACCATAAAGTAAGGTTTTATGATGAATTGACTATTTGACTAAGACTTTGACTATTTGACTAAGACTTTGACTAGGACTTTGACTATTTGACTCAAGGCTTTATTTAAAAAAAAAAATCTTGTATGTGAAAAAAAATAAAATAAAAAATTAGAATCATATTATTATTATTATTATTATTATTTATATACATTTATGTATGTATATAAGTTGTGAGTTAGGATAAATAAAGACTTAGGCACATTTGTATAATATTAATGATAAAGGTGTAATAAAAATATATATATATATATATATATATAAGAGCTTTTTATGTATTAAAATTTTGGGGAAAATTTTGCGATGTTACAGTCTCCCCTACTTTTAGAAACTTCGTCCCGAAGTTAAAAGAAAAACACCAGGTATACAATTGGTCGACTACCGAAAACCTTGATAAAATTTCTCACTACCTTAACGTACCTGTAAATTCATGATTACGTTCCGGACCGTAATTATCAATTTACCTTACATTAGGGTTTTGCGTCCTTTTATGACTCTACCGATTGTTGAGCAGGTTCGATAGTCTCCACCAGTCGTTGAGCAGGTTGTAGGGCCTCTCCCGACTGTTGGAAAGACATGATGACCTCTACCAATCGTTGAGTAGGTTGTTTGGTAGTCAACTAATTGTTGTACAAGTAAGCAAGTATGATTATAGATATAGCAATTAGTTCACATTCAAACAAGCATGCACTCAGATGTTATGATAATACTTGAATTTATTACGTGAATCAAAAAGTGTCAATGCATAGAATTAAAAAGTAGACATCATTCAAATGGTGGGGTTTGCTGTTAAGTAGTTGGAGGGTCTTGATCTCGATTTAAGTTAGGGCATCGGTTACGGAAATGATTTGGGTTTCCACATTCATAGCATTGACCATAGTTGTATTTACCAGGACGATTAAGATTAGCAACCTGAGCAGGGTTGGTTGGTTGGTTGGTGTTAGGGTTTGGGGACTCATGACATGTGTTGACCAGATGGCCATACCTACCACAATTGGTGCACAGGCGACACACTGAAACAGTGGGGTGATGTCGTTTGCATGTGTTACACAATGGAAAGTTTCTTGTATAGGGTTTCTTGTTAGAAGCTTGTGTAGTGAGGTTTACATTAGGATCCCTGGTCTTGCGCTTCTGGTTCTCGGTAGTTACCGCGGCCACAATACTTGTTTTCTCGCCTTTCCGAACTAAGGTCCCGTTCTTTATGTGATTTCCATCGCCATTTCCATTTCCATTTCCGTTCCCATTCATTGGGATGACTTGAGCCAACAAGTTAGAAACCAGATTTGTGATTTGTTGCGCCATTTGTTAGGAAATAATCGCAGCCAGTTGGGCATCAACACCTTTGTTGTTTTTGTTGTTGTTGTGGTTGGTGTTGTGGTTGTTGTTACTTTCCTCTTGGTTTTCACCACTGTTATTGCGAGTGCTGCGACGTGGAGACATGATCTGTAAGGGACACAATGAAGGTTCAATGTGGCATGAAATGAATGAGGTGATATAAGGAATGTAATCATTTATTCATTAATTAAAACGAATAAACGAAAACGTTGACGTATCAAAGATTCCAGATTCCAACAACATAGTGAAGACATGCTTTAGCCTATAAGTGAACACTCATCCCGAGAATTCCCAGGTAGGCATCCGGGTCCCTCGTCTGATTGGGATATATGCGCAATGCCAGCCTAGACAGAAGACTCAGAATACAGGCGTTCACCCTTCCAGATTGCACGTGTTCGTTATTAAAATCTAGAACTTTGACGAGATCTCAAGGTGGTTCAGGTTAAACCTGAGGGTTTTGCCTTATTAGTCTAAGAGTGGATCCAGTGATGGAGAGCAACCTTCTCGTAGGGATTAATGTAGGGATAAAAAGTAGGAGGGAGATAGAGAATAGCAAGTAAAAGAAGCAAGTACTGGTTAAATCCTATGGTTATAGACTAGATTATTTTTCTAATAACCTAATTCCCTATAACCATGGCTCTGATACCAATCTGTAACACCCCAACCGATGGCGGAAACATCGGGATGTCACGTATTGATGATTGTTCAGTAGCTCATGGTGAATAATAAATTTCATTAAATAATTTAAAAAAGTTACATACAATTGTTCTAAGAACTTGTACATCAAATTGAATAAAACTATACACATATCTTCAAGCATCAATTCAAATCTTCAAGCAAATAGAACCTGAAACATGTTAATTTGAAAATATTTTGGGTCAACAAAAGTTGGTGAGAATTACATAGGTTTTTGATAATTGAATAAAAATGTTGTGCAATTCATGTGTCATGTCAATCTAGTCCATATGTGAGAACATACTAGAAATAAATCGAGTGCATAATCAACCCTGATGACTGTTATAATATGATACATACCATACGCTCATGGTCCACTTGAATATGTTATACGATAACAAACACCCACGCTACCTTTGTAGGAGGCACGTATCCGGGTGGGATTGTCAGTCCAATAGATCTATCAATGTATACCGCCGGCTTGTACGGAGTTAATGATTATGCTAGAATGGTGCTTACTCTAATCATGCTCAAGACATAATGCAACATAGAAAACACATAGACACATTGATGATTGAATTGCATAAATGATGTTGTAACATGTTTCACCCCAAAAACGGTGATAAATGGAAAAGGGGCTATGTAAAACTCACCTTAGCAAAATGTTATATCTGTTGAAAAATTGAATAATGGTGTTGTGAATGTATGCGAGGCGAATCCCAAAGACTCAACAACGTAGCTAGTCCAAATTGAAGAAAACGAAAAAGAAAGAATATCAAGCTTCCAATTCGCCAATTACAAGAGCTTATAATCAAAGCTTCAATTGTAGAAGTAATAGACCATAGAAGAAAGGTATGAGGGAAAGTTTAATCGGATTGAAACAATCGATTTAGAGGTGCAAAGTATAATGGGTCATAGGTGGGTTTTTATACTAGTTTTGGAGTCAATTAGCCATTAAAATTGGTCAACACCATAAAGTAAGGTTTTATGATGAATTGACTATTTGACTAAGACTTTGACTATTTGACTAAGACTTTGACTAGGACTTTGACTATTTGACTCAAGGCTTTATTTAAAAAAAAAAAATCTTGTATGTGAAAAAAAATAAAATAAAAAATTAGAATCATATTATTATTATTATTATTATTATTTATATACATTTATGTATGTATATAAGTTGTGAGTTAGGATAAATAAAGACTTAGGCACATTTGTATAATATTAATGATAAAGGTGTAATAAAAATATATATATATATATAAGAGCTTTTTATGTATTAAAATTTTGGGGAAAATTTTGCGATGTTACAACGTGACACCTCGATGTTTCCGCCATCGGTTGGGGTGTTACAGAGGAGGACGTGGAGGTGGCCGCGCTGGTGGGCGTGGTGGTGGTCGTGGTGGTGGTGGTCGTGGAGGTGTAAACATAACACAAGAAGATCTGAACAACTTACTGCAAGCTGCCTTTCAGTTAGGGCACAATGGTGGTGGTAAGTTGACTTATCCACTTTTGCCTCATTGGTGAACCTTGTTTACATCTTTCGTGGTTTCTCATGCGTTTCATTTCAGGTGATCCTGTTAACCCACCCCCACCTATGTGTACCTACAAGATGTTTCGGGACTGTAAGCCCCAGGAATTCTCTGGCACTGAGGGTGCGGTGAGCTTGCTCAGGTGGCTGGAAAAGGTGGAGTCAGTGTTTCTGATGTGCAACTGTCTCCCTGAGGATCGAGTCAAGTATTCTGTCGCGTTATTCCAGGATGTTGCTTTGACCTGGTGGAACAATATCACCCAGAATATGGGTATAGGGGAGGCTTATGCTATGCCTTGGGAAAATTTTGTTCAACTACTGAAGCGAGAGTACTGTCCAAGAGAAGAAATTCAGAAGCTAGAGCATGAGGTATGGAACCTCAAGATGACCGGGTCAGTGATTGAAAGGTATACGGTAAGGCGTAATGAGTTGGCAGTGCTGTGTCCTGATCTGCATGTGCCAGAATACAGAAGGATTGAACACTATATCTCGGGGCTAGTACCAGAGATCGCAGGGTTGGTGGCTGCGGGGAATCTTCCTACATACTCAGAGGTGGTTCGATCGGCTCACAGGATGACAAACTTGAAGGTGAATGGGGGTATCTTGCCTGCTAAGGGTTCGACTGTCAAGGCCCCGGAGAATAACAAGCGTAAATGGGATAATGAGGGGAAAGGATCTGTGCCAACACCAGCACAACAGGGTAAGAGGTTCGATAACGGGGGTTCTTCTTCTTCTGGTACCAAACCGGGTGGTTATGCGGGGAAATTACCTAAGTGCAACAAATGTGGGCGTCATCATCAGGGGGACTGCGACCGTAATCGTTGCCATCGCTGTCAGCGACTTGGGCATTTTGCTAAAGAGTGTCGGGCGACACTTCCATCGACCCAGACCCCAATTACCACCTCGGCTCCTACTGCTCAAGGAACTAGGGGGAAACAGGGTTGTTACAACTGTGGGGAGACTGGGCATTACAAGAAGGAGTGCCCGAAACTGAAGCAGGGCGGGGACGTGAGGGATAGAAACGGTAACGGGAATAACGGGGGCGGTGGCAGGAATGCACGTGCCTTCGTCATTGGATCCGCAGAGGCTAGACAGGATCCTGACACAGTTACCGGTACGTTCCTTCTCAATAATCGCTATGTTAGTGTTTTATTTGATTCCGGTGCCGATAAAAGTTTTATATCTATGGAAGTTAGTCGACTGCTAGATGTAGTACCCGTACCATTAGAGGCTAAGTATGTAATTGAGTTGGCTGACGGTAAAAAGATTGAAGCTACTTGTATCCTTCGGGAGTGTCAACTAGAGTTGTCGGGTTTGTCGTTCCCCATCGACCTTATGCCGGTACCTTTGGGTAGTTTTGACGTTGTCGTAGGCATGGATCGGTTGTCTTTGTATCGCGCTGAGATCGTTTGTTACGACAAGATTATTCGGATTCCCCTCCCTGATGGAGAATTCCTTTCTGTGTACGGTATCAAGGGCGGCGCTCCGCTAAATCTCATCTCCAGCATGAAAGCCCTTAAGTATCTTCGAAAGGGTTATTCGGCCGTTTTGGCACTTTTGTCTGTTTCCTCTACCGATGAGAAGAAGATCGACGATATTCCTGTTGTACGCGAGTTTCCTGATGTATTTCCCGATGACTTATCTGGTCTTCCTCCCCATCGTCAGGTTGAGTTCGGTATTGATCTTGTACCGGGGGCTGCTCCTATTGCTCGGGCCCCCTACCGTCTTGCACCTCCCGAGATGCAGGAATTGTCCAGTCAGTTACAGGAACTCTTGGACAAGGGTTTCATCAGACCAAGTTCTTCCCCTTGGGGAGCCCCGATTCTGTTCGTTAAGAAGAAGGATGGAAGTTTTCGATTGTGTGTGGATTACAGAGAATTGAACAAAGTGACCATCAAGAACCGTTATCCTCTTCCACGCATTGATGATCTATTCGACCAACTCCAGGGTTCTAGCTACTACTCTAAGATTGATTTGAGGTCCGGTTATCACCAGTTGCGCGTAAAGGAAGCTGACGTTGCAAAGACTGCCTTTCGTACACGTTATGGCCATTTTGAGTTCTTGGTCATGCCTTTCGGTCTCACAAATGCACCGGCGGTTTTCATGGATTTGATGAACCGCGTTTGCAAACCGTATCTTGACAAGTTCGTCATCGTGTTTATTGATGACATCCTGAGTTACTCCAAGAACAAGACCGAACACGAGGAACACCTGCGTTTGGTTTTGGAACTTTTGCGACGGGAACAACTTTACGCTAAGTTCTCAAAGTGTGACTTTTGGTTACGCGAAGTTCAGTTCCTAGGACATGTGGTTAATGAACTAGGAATTCATGTCGATCCAGCTAAGATCGAAGCGATCAAGGACTGGGGAGCACCAAAGACGCCAACTGAGGTGCGGCAATTCCTAGGCCTTGCGGGCTATTATCGTCGTTTCATTAAGGGGTTCTCGAAGATCGCTCAACCCCTCACCACTCTTACTCAGAAGGATAGAAAATTCGCCTGGGGTGAACCACAAGAGTCAGCATTTCAAAAACTGAAGTCTAAACTTTGTTCTGCTCCTATTTTGTCCTTGCCTGAAGGCCCTGATGATTTCGTTGTTTACTGTGATGCTTCTATTCATGGTCTCGGTTGCGTGTTGATGCAACGCGAGAAAGTGATTGCGTATGCTTCTCGTCAACTCAAGGTGCACGAGAGGAACTACACCACCCATGACTTGGAGTTGGGTGCAGTGGTTTTCGCGTTGAAAATTTGGAGACATTACTTGTACGGTACCAAATGTACCATCTACACCGATCACAAGAGTCTTCAACATATTTTCGACCAACAACATTTGAACATACGACAGCGTCGTTGGGTTGAACTCCTGAACGACTAAATAGGGGATAAAATTCATAATAATGGTCTTTTTTTATCTTCCGATTGATTCAAATTCCGAAATCAATTACAAAAAGATTGCGCCATTAAGTACCATCCTGGCAAGGCGAATGTAGTAGCAGACGCCTTGAGCAGGAAGGAATCAATTAATCCTCGTCGCGTTCGGGCGTTGCAGCTCACCATTCATTCCTCTCTACCCGACCAACTCCGTTCTGCTCAGTTAGAAGCTTTGAAGGAGGAAAACCTTAAAACTGAGACTATGCACGGTGCCGACAAGCACCTCGAGCGAAGGCCTGATGGCCTGCACTACTTCGCAGAACGCATATGGGTTCCTTTATTCGGGGGACTTCGGGAGCTTGTCTTAGATGAGGCTCACAAGTCCCGGTATTCTATTCATCCTGGTTCGGATAAGATGTACCAAGATCTAAAGGTGCTTTACTGGTGGCCAAACATGTGGTCGGATATAGCCTCATACGTGAGCAAATGCTTGACCTGTGCTAAGGTCAAGGTGGAATACCAGAAACCGTCGGGTCTCTTGCAACAACCTGAAATTCCGGAGTGGAAATGGGAACGGATTACAATGGATTTTGTCACGCAACTACCTAAGTCACCGAGCGGGAATGATAAGATATGGGTGATTGTTGATCGGTTGACAAAATCAGCCCATTTTCTCGCTATTAAGGAGACCGACACCATGGATCGTTTGGCTCGTCTTTATCTGAAGGAAGTTATTTCTAAGCACGGGGTGCCGGTTTCTATTATTTCGGATCGTGACTCCCACTTTACTTCTCACTTCTGGAAGTCTTTGCACAAGACTGACGGTCAGAGTGAACGCACGATTCAAACCTTAGAAGACATGCTGCGAGCATGTGCGATCGATTTTGGCAAAAGTTGGGAAGCTCACCTACCGTTAGTAGAATTCTCTTACAACAACAGTTACCACACGAGCATCAAGGCAGCTCCGTTCGAGGCACTGTACGGGCGGAAATGCCGGTCTCCTCTTTGTTGGGCTGAGGTGGGTGAGAGTCAACTCACTGGGCCTGAGCTAGTGTACAAAACTTCGGAAAAGATCGTACAGATTCGTAACCGGTTGGCAGCGGCACGGGATCGGCAAAAGAGTTATGCCGATCAGCGTCGCAAGCCATTGGAATTCCAAGTTGATGACAAAGTACTTCTGAAGGTTTCACCGTGGAAGGGCGTCATACGTTTTGGGAAGCGTGGCAAACTCAACCCTCGGTATGTCGGCCCATTTACAATCCTGGAACGGATTGGACCGGTGGCATATCGTCTTGATTTACTGACGGAGCTCGGCAACGTACATAACGTCTTCCATGTGTCCAACTTAAAGAAGTGTCTGGCTGACGAGTCTCTTATTGTTCCACTGGAAGAGATCAGGGTTGATGATCGTCTTCGGATTGTGGAGGAACCTGTTGAGATTCTTGATTACAAGATTCGTAGTCTACGTCATAGCAAGATTTGCATTGTGAAGGTTCGCTGGAACTCGAACCGGGGACCAGAGTACACTTGGCAACGGGAGGATCAGATGAAGTCTAAGTATCCTCATCTCTTTCCTAAGGAAGCGTTCGAATCGAGATATGTTACCACTGCAGCTGAATGAATCTCGAGGCGAGATTCCTTTTTAACGTGGGGATGATGTGACAACTCGGGTAAATCTCTTTCTTCGTTTCTATCTTTTGTCTATTTCTTTTGTTATCCCTTTTGGTACTTGTGCAATTTTTGGGACGAAATTTTTTTTACGTGGGGATGATGTGACACCCGGCAAATTCCGGTTAACAACGCTGTCTAGATTAAAGTCTACCTTAGCAAGTCACGCGTATATTATACTTAACTGGGTTAGTTGAGTCGTGTTATGGTTCGGGAACTGTTAGTTTAGTATAGAGGCTCATTAGATGTCAGACCTTAACCAAGTGTACAAGGGGTGACGATTCGTAAAAATCGTCAGAGCATAGGGAACATACAAGTCTCGAGTCCCGGGAATTGGTGAACGAGTGTGAATGTGTTTGTTTGCAAGTATTATGTGTTTACAATCATTATGTGACTTGTCGGTATGTGAAAATGTGTTAACATATGTTAAAACGGGGTTTAACGCGCAAAATACGCAGAACCAACCCCTATAGGCGACTAGGGAGGGCTAATCGCCTATAGGAGAGGCTACTGGGACATGCTTTAGGCGAATAGCAGGCTAATCGCCTATAGGGAAGGCGATTAGCAACCCTAATCGCCTGTAAGAGCTGCATAATCGCCTGCAACGTACCTGGCGACTAAAAACGACTATAAATACAATACTTGACCTCCTAAACTTCATTATAACAACCCTAGTCGTCCCACAACTCGTCCCAACACACACACAACCTCTGAAACACGATTTTGGATCAAAATACAAGATTTCAAGCCTATTACATCAATCTATCATAAACCTAAGGTGTGGTTTTCATTCATGCAACCTTTAGTAATATTTTTATTGAATCCCTAATGGTCCAGACCTGGTTATAAACGTATGTGTCTTCTGAAATTCGTTAATAATCGTTGTTAATTGGATTCTAGCTATTATGCATGTTGCATGTGTGTTTATAATTAAATGATAGGGTTTTTGTGATTCAAGAAGGATTGTTAACATGATATTAAGGTAGTTACAGATTGATGATGATAGCATGTTGATGAAATCTGAGTAATTGTTCATTAGGGTTACGGTTATGCATGTTAATGTGATGTTTCATGCTATGTGTATTGTTTTTGGGATACATGGTTGCATTCAGGGCTGATAGAACGAGGTTAAACGAAGGATTTTGATTGAAATATGTTTGATATGGTTGTTTGATTGATATTTGATGTGTACACACGTTCTGGATTTGATTTGGAGTGTTAAACACGCGAAAAACCGGAACAGCTGGGCTAAAGGCGATTATGAATCCTAATCGCCTATGCTATAGGCGATTAGGAGGCTAATCGCCTGATAGGACACCCTACTCGCCTATAGTATAGGCGATTGGGGGCTAATTGCCTTCGTTGCATGCCTTATGACCCTAATCGCCTATAAACTCATGATTTGCATACCACATGACCCTAATCGCCTATAGTATAGGCGATTAGCCTTCCTAATTGCCTGTTGACCCACATAATCACTAGTTGACTTTTCCTAATCGCCTGTACTGCTGCTGTAAGTGTAATTTAGCATTCCGGGACCCGATTGGACACCTAGGAACATGTTAGGAACCCCGTAACATATCTAATAACTTGGTAACTTGTGCTCGGACTTATTTATGAGATACTTGAACTACGTGCTACAACTTGTTGGATTTTAACGTATGTTAAGTGTGATTGCATGATTGTATGTTTGAGAGTGCAAGTATAACACGGGGAGTCTCGGGTCACCAATGGGATGTCGAGTCTTGTACATTGGGTTAATTTAACAGTCACAGTGTTTTCAAACGAATTTGGTTATGGTCTGGAAATCTAGGGACTAACTAACCTACGGGTTATTAGTCTAATTACTTGTAACTGTCATATGTTAGGTCGCCGCCTTACGGGGCTAGCATAGCTTGCTGATTTTATTCGTATCACGAAGTAACGCAACCTAAGGTGAGTTCACGGCCCCACTTTTAACTGGTTTCACTTTTTGGGGGAGAAAACATGTGTTAAACTTATGTTTTGGTAACAACTGTCATACTATGGGTTTCTATGGTTTACTATACGATCTTTGGAAGTCCCGGGAGGGAAACCATGAATGTGCGGGTTAGCACAACGGGGAAATGTGAATAGATCTATTGGGAGTGACCAACCCCGCTCGTCGGCTTGGAGGGCCGGGCGAGTGCATATTGTCTCAAACAGGAACAGGTTTACTATTCGGGCACAACATCTGGTTTGCGAGTTAGTAATGGTTTTCCAATCGTAGTAGTAACAAAACATACGCCTAGCTAGCGTACTTTGGTTTACAAATTGATATAGTATGCACAGGTTGAACTTGGTACTTTAATTACAAACCTGTGAACTCACCAGCATTTTTGTGCTGACGTAACTCTTACATGTTTTCTCAGGTCGCTAAGGTAGCACTATGGAACTAGGGCGCACACGTCTGCACGGCGTCTAGTTAGGGTTGCATGGTTTTCGAACGTTGAACATTTTGGTTTACTTTTGGATTATGTTTTGAGAATAAGCTTCCGCAGTATTTGGGGATTTTCAACTATGTTTTTGAAATTGCATATGTTCATTTAGATTTGTTTATTGTGATCGTTGACTTGGATCCTGGTTTGTCATGCGCCTCGCGGTAAAACTCCGCAAGTGGATTTTGAAGGTGTGACAAGATACAAAGTTGGTATAAATTAGCTTCTGATTTTTTTGCATCTGTTTCTGTATGTTTGCATCTGTTTCCTATATTTTTGCATCTGTTTCCTATATTTTTGCAACAACAAAACTATGGTTTAAATTAGTTTCTGTTTCGTATGTAACAGCAGAACTAAGTTGGTATAAATTAGCTTCTGATTTTTTTACCATATATTGATAAAAACAAAAGTCACTAATCATTGGATCAAATCTATGTTTGCGTCTGTTTCGTATGTAACAGCAGAACTAAGTTGCTATCAGTTTCGTATGTTTGATAATCTTTGATAACTAAATGTATAAAACAATGTTTTTTTGTATCAGTTTCGTATGTTTTTTTGTAATCCAGTTGGTTAACATACGTTAAGCGGGGGGGGGGGGTCTTTTACTTGTAAATTGATGATTTTTGTTTTATTTTTGCAGGTGAGCATATTTTTTGCATTAAAGATGAAGATGATTATCAAGAATGAAGTGTAGACATTTTTTTTATTTATGATACTTTTTTTAGCATTTGTTGATTTGTAATGACCGTTTTGTTTGTTTTTTAGCATTTTGTAAGAAACAATTCTTGTGTACATTTGAATGTTTTTTGATCAATAAAGTTTTTAGCACTTTGTAATGACCGTTTTGTTTGGTTTTAGCACTTTGTAAGTAACAAAATGCCTATAACCATATTAATTCTCGTTACGTATGCAACAATTCTGGTGCTGGTACAATAAAACGAAAAAAAACATGGTATAATAAAAAAAATAATAAATCAACATTTTTTAAATAATATACACTGGCAACTCAGTTTTAACCTACGTAACACAACAAATGTTACATATGTAACACGGGCATCTGACAGATTTAGGACAATGATCACAAAAGTATGAGAGAGATGATGTGACATGTGTCAGGTCAACTTGTCATAGATGCTTTTTCAGAAAATGCCATTTGACCCTTTTACCCTTTTTTTTGTCATCTAGTCTATTAAATTAAATCAAAAAGCATGAATTAAATGTGGACCATTGATCTACTTTGATCAATGGCTAGAAATGGGTTTACAAGTAGGGGTGTACAAAAAGCTCGCGGCTCGAGGCTCGCTCGAAACTCGCTCGAAAAAAGCTCGAAAAAAGCTCGGCTCGAAGAGGCTCGTTTTGTTTTCGAGCCGAGCCGAGCTGGCTCGTTTTGTAATCGAGTCGAGCTCGAGCCAGGGGTGTTCAGCTCGTGGCTCGGCTCGATGGCTCGACTCGATGGCTCGACATATGGCTCGACTCAGGCTTGTGTATGTGTAATTAATATATAGATGAAACTAATATATTTTGGCTCCAAACCTAATTCTAAAATTCAAAATTTGAAAATCCCGCTCATACTACCTATCTACCCCATCTTTTCATAATAAATAAACCATAACTTAGAAAAAGAAAAAAAAATATACATGATTATGTGTAATTTTATTGTTTTTGATTTAATAAATATTTGTAAAAAAAATAAAAAAATAATAAAAAAATATAACGAGCTGGCTCGAGCCAGCTCGAGCTCGGCTCGAACATTTACGAGCCGAGCTCGAGCTCGACTTTTCAGCTCGACCAGAAAAACGAGCCGAGCCGAGCTGGCTCGGTTTAAGTTCGAGCTCGAGCTCGAGCTCGAGCTGGGCCTGGCTCGGCTCGACTCGGCTCGTGTACAGCCCTATTTACAAGGTTTACTCATTTTGAGTGGGTTTTTATTTTAACCATCCCCTATATATATATATATATATATATATATATATATATATATATATATACATACACTAGTTTTTATCCCGGGAGCGTCCCGGGTTGAAATATCTAATATGACATAATAAAATATCTAATATGACAACATAATTAATGACTTGCCAATATATGATTAATGAATATTATTATTATTATTATTATTATTATTATTTATTTATTTATTTATTTTAAACAAATCTCTGCCATAAGTTATCATATTCTAATATAAAAAAAGAATCTCTGTGTCGGGGTATAAATCTAGTTCCATTACAAAATATTATATAATGTCAAATGAATTCGGAAGTTTGTAATCGATCATTCTAAAAAGAACTAACATGAAATAAGGAAAAAAGGTATTTATTGAAATATCGAACGCATTATATAATATTGCGTTAAAAAATTCATGGGTATATGATCGGGTATATAGTTCGGGTATTTGGGTATGTGGTTTCGGGTAATTGGGTCGGGTATCACCTAATCCCAGGCCTGACCCAAACCCACAATTTTTTTTTTAAAACTAATCCCAAACCTAACACAATACCTGTCGGGTTACAAAAAATAGTCGTTTTGTTTCTCCATTTTTTTATATAACACTATGGTACTCGTTGGAAAAATAATAAAACGCTCATTAATTTGGTGTAATTTTTTTCTTTAAAAAATCTCGTATATAAAAGATATTAACGTTTAAAAGTTATGGGAGGAAACATGAAAGAGAAAATAATAAAGGCATAATATTTAAATTTAGTAGATTAGATATTTAATTATTTAGGTTAAACCATATTTTTTTTAATTGGTCTAGAGTTGCCACATCACATCCTATGTGGCATCTCTCAAAGGAGAGATTGCATAAGATTATGACATGTAGGATTAATCTCTTTGCAATATATATATATATATATATATATATAGATATAAAAGAAAACGTATATGCTGACGTGGCGTGCAATGGAGGCCTTAACATCCCATTAAAAGTGTCACGTGGCATCATAATTAAAAGATTTTAGTGTTTTTGAACTATTTCCTTTTTTAATTAAAAAAATAAATTTAAAATTTTCTCTCTAATGTTTCCTCCCATAATTTTTAAACGTTTATATCTTTTATATACGGGATTTTTTAAAGAAAAAAATTACACCAAATTAACGAGCGTTTTATTATCTTTCCAACGAGTACCATAGTCCTATATAAAAAACGAAGAAAAATCGACTATTTTTTGTGGGGTTTTGTTCATACATGAAAAAAACACACAAAGTGTTCATGTTATTCATTAATCATGTTTTTTCTTTTAAACCATGTTCTTATCTACGATGTTGAAAATCAGCCCAATCGCCATGTTATCATTGGAATTTTACTAGGTATACTTCATCAAAAGAAGTTAGGAGAAAAAATCGCGCAACACTGCAACACATGGTGTCACCTTATAGCAAGGTTATTTTTTTTATTTATTTAATTACAAGAGTAATAATTATTACTATTAGTATTAGTATTATTAGAATGGTTATATTTTTCAACCCCGGGACGCTCCCGGAAAGAATTGATAGTTGCTGACGTGGCGTTCAATGGTGGTCTCAACCATCTCTTGATTATGCCACGTGGCATAATAAGATGCAATGATTACAACTTCCAACTTAAGTGTTTGTTTAGTTGATTAGGTTAGGAATTATAAGAGTCATTAGAATGTGAGAAATTAGAGAGATGTGATGAGTTTTTTAATAGTTGCAGCTTACATAAGTGATTCTTTAGATGATTACTGATTAGGTTTTAGATTAGGGAATATGAGTTATTACTGATTAGAATACTTTGAATATGCAATGATTGAGAGATTTTGTGGTTAGTTAACTTGAGCCATTTGCAATAGGTTATCACGTAAAATTAGATTTTTCAACCCCGGGACCCTCTCGGGGTAATCAGCTAGTTAATATAATTATAGCGTTCACATTAGGTTCTTCATTCCCATTCACTTATAACCAATCACAACTAAGGGGGTGTTTGGGATTGATTATTCAAAACATATTATGCGTTTTGGAAAAGCAGGGGTGGAGCTGCTTATAGATTATTGCGTTTTAGTAGCCTAAAAAACTGATAATATGCGTTTTCAAAACGCAATCCAAACACTAAAAACTGATTATCTGCGTTTTCAAAACGCAATAATCTAAAAATCAAATTCAAAACGCAATCCCAAACACCCTCTAAATATTATACTAAAAATTACATTATTTCTCTCACATTTTTAATTAAATAATATTTTTTTATAATTTATCTACTTTTTATCTTTTATTCACTCGTAACCACTTTAAAAAATTATAGAGAGTGAAAAGTTTCGTATCAAATATAAAGATGAATAGTGACTTTTCTCTCTCCTCCACTCACAACCATTAATACCACATATCCAAATATCAAGATTTCACTAACAAAAATATAGAGAACCAAATGTGAATGCTTAGAAGAGTTAAATGCAATTTTCCTTAATTTGGTTTGCACGAGTTAACAGGTTCAGTCAAGCTCGAACACCTTTTTTTTGTTTAACAGAAGCTCGAACACCTTGAGCCCCTAACTTTGTCGGGTTAACACGTTACATTTCTGGACGTAACGGTCTTTGATTTTTTTGTTAGTTTTTGGGTGAAATTACTAATATAGTAACCTCACCTTAAAAATGCATAACCCTTTACTTAGGGCTGGCAATTTAGACACGAACACGATAACCTGATACGAACCTACACGATTTTAACAGGTTTCGTGTTTGGCCTTAACAGGTTTCGTGTCTATAACAGGTCGACACGTTAAGACCTGTTTATTTTCGTGTCGTGTTCGTGTTTACATGTTTCGTGTTCGTGTCTTATCGTGTACGTGTCTTAACAGGTCTTATCATGTTTCTTATCATGTCATGTCGTGTCTTATTGTGTCTTATCGTGTCTTATCGTGTCTTATCGTCTCTTGTCGTGTTAACTTATTTTACTAGGTGTTCCTTATCATGTCTTGTCGTGTCTTATCGTGTTAACCTGTTATACACAGGTTCGTGTTTGTGTTTGAAAAAAAATGACACGATTAGATTTCGTGTCGTGTTCGTGTTTACAAGTTTCCTGTTCATGTCTTAACAGGTTCGTGTCTTAACAGGTTCGTGTAACCTGTTATGCCAGCCCTACCTTTACTGAAGGGGTGAACCCGGCATTCTATATATAATTAAAACTTGTCGAGCCTTATCAACAGTGTTCGTATCTATGTATAGTTGGATACCACTCATAACCAAAAAACCCTAATTCCTCCGGAAAGTTCGGAGGCGATTGACGGCGATACAAAGGCGAATCGGATTTCAATGGCGGCTAAGGAGAAATACAAAGAAGATACATGGTACGATGCTCCTACCAGAAAAGGAAGAAGACAGTTCCATGCAGAATCATCGAAACAAAGTGAGGTGAAACCCATGAAGTTCTTCGTGTCCAATTTACCGGGAGGATGTTCGTCTGCTGATCTTGTAGAGGTGATGAAAGGGTTCGGGGTCATCCATAACACGTACATTGCAAGGAAGTTTGATAAACTTGGTAAGCGTTTCGGTTTCGTTTCCTATGTGAATGTAAGGGATCCGTTGGGTCTCGAGAGCCAATTGAAAGACGTGTGGATTGGTTCATACAAACTGTATATTGTTCTTGCCCGTTTTGTGGATGGAGAAAAGGTAGACTGGAGTGGGGAGAAACAGCGGGGGTCGGGGCCAAAGGAGAAGGAGCGGCCTGTGAATATAGGTGGAGAGGAGAGTAGGGAGAGGGTTGTTGACAATATTATTCTAGAGCCAAGTAAAGGTGATGGCCGAACGTTTAGAGAAACCCTATTAAACCTAGAACCTGAGAAGAAGAGGATGGAGTTTAAGGTGAAGAATGATTACAAGGGAGGTCTTCTTTGGGATGGTTGTGGAAGTATTGGCAAACTTGCTGATTTTCAGAAGTTATTGAAGCTTAGGGTTTGGTTAGACTTGTTGGGTTACTCGAAGGTGGGAATTCGCTATGTGGGTGGGTTGTGGGTGGTTTTAATTTTCGAGTCTGACGTCTGCATGGGGGAGTTTTTACGTGCATCTGCGATGTGGAAGGTATGCTTTGAGAGTTTGGATAAGTGGGAAGGTCAAATTATAGAAACAGATAGAGTTGCATGGGTTCGGATTCATGGTTTGCCATTGGGTCTGGTTGATAATGATATTGTTAATGGTATTGGAGGTCTTTTTGGGTCGGTTATCCAGCCAGCTGAGATTACTCCTGCAGAGCCAGATTTGTCTTCGGTTTTGGTGGGAGTTTTATGTAAGGTGGGGAGCCGAATTAACCAAATGGTTGCAGTTAAGTGGAAGGATAAAGAGTACAAAGTATTAGTGGAAGAGGAGTTGGGTGAGTGGGCTCCGGAATGTGTGGAGGAATCGTTGATGGATGAGGTAGAAACGCGTGAAGATGAACATATGGTGGAGAAGGAGAATGAGGCGGTAGACGATGATCAAGTTGAGGTGACGGGTAATGGGGTGGAAAAAGAAGTTGAACAGAGTTTGCCGGTGGATACTAACGCTACACAAGATTCGACTCCAGATATTATGGAGGATAGGGTCTTGGTTGATGAAGCTCAAAAAGTTGATATGGGATATAATGAGAGCAACAGTGGTGGAGTTATCCATGGTAAACCAAAGAAGGCTAAGGGGTACCGGAAGAAGAATAGAGCTCAGAAATCTCCATCTCCGACTGGACAAGAAAGACCGAAGAAACGTGCTAGGGAAGGGGAGGATATCTTTGATTTGGATCGCTTAATTTATAATCTTAATGGGGAGGAGGCAGATAGACTTCATAATTCGGCCAATACTCGAGCTGAGGAGGTTGAGGTAAGTAATGTTGATACTTCTAATGCGCATCCGGTAGTGGGTCTGGATCTTAATGTAGAGGAGAACAATATGGGTCTTGAAGTTGAGGTCCAGGAAACTGTGAAGCTGGGTATGGCGCTCGGGGTTGAAAATTTTGATAGTTTTAGCGGTTTGGTGACTAAGGAGATTAGAGAAGAAGGTTTTCAAGTTGTTGATCAATGAATATTCTGTGTTGGAATATAAGAGGGTTGGGTTCGGACTTTAAAAGTTCGTGGTGTAGAAGACTGAAGGCGGAAAATGAGATCGGCTTCATCCTTCTTCAAGAGACTCAATTTGAGTCCTTGGAAGGAGTAAATGTTAGTAGGTTCTGGGGCAGGGGAGAGTTGGATTTTGATCATGTTGATGCGACAGGTCGCTCGGGTGGTCTTCTTTCTATTTGGAATCCTAGACTTTTTGTTAAGGTTTCGGTAGTTAAAGATCGAAATGTGTTAGCAGTGTCTGGTTACCTTAAACAAGATGGCAGGAAGATTACTATCATTAATGTTTATTGCCCACAAAGGTTGAATGAAAAGCGTTTAGTGTGGGAGCGATTGAAATCGTTGATGATGGGCGATGGAGGGTACTGGGTGGTGGGTGGTGATTTTAATAGCGTTAGAGATCCCATAGAGCGCCGCAATTCTAACTTTAACAGGGTGGACTCCGAAGCTTTTAATGAATTCATTGATGACGTTGGTTTGGTTGAGTACACGTTGAAAGGTCGGAAATTTACTTTTCTGGTTGGGGATAAGATGAGTCGGATTGACAGGTTTTTGGTTGATTGGTTATTCTTAAACGAGTGGCCGAATGCGGAGTACCGGGTTTTAGATAGGGGCGGTTCGGATCATAGTCCTATTTTGTTGAAAACTAGCTCAAGAAACTTTGGTCCGAAACCATTCAAGTTCTTTAACTCGTGGCTGAATCGGGAGGGTTTTGATGATTTGATCAAGTCTACGTGGGCTGGGATAGAGGTTCGTGGTGCGCCAGATTTAAAGTTGATGCAGAAATTCAAGATTTTGAGGTGTAGAATTAATGCATGGAAACAATCTCTGCTTGAAAATGAACTCGAGGAAGCCAATTGTATTTCTAAAGAAATTCATGAGTTAGAGTTGGTGTTGGAAAGTAGAGACTTGACAGAGGAGGAGACATGGGTGTTAGAGGAGGCGAGAAAGAGAACCAGGCAATTAGAGTTTTTTAAAATTAAAGATTTAAAACAGAAGTCACGGGTGAAATGGGCAAAAGACGGAGACGAGAACTCTAAGTTTTTTCATGGGGCGATCAATTGTAGGATGGTTTCGAATTCGATTATGGGGCTTAATCGTAATGGCGAGTGGGTTAGTAGACCTAAAGAGATTAAGAAGGAAGTGCTACGGTTCTTTAGAAACAAATTCGTCGAAGATTGTCCTAACCGTCCTTCTCTTCGTTGTTATGAGTTGAAGACTTTAACTGAAGGGCAAGCGGATGATCTTATTAGGCCCTTTGTGGAAAAAGAAATAAAGGAGGCAGTTTTCGAGTGCGGTAGTGATAAAGCTCCGGGGCCAGATGGTTTCAATTTTCAATTCATTAAGAGGTATTGGGATTTATTGGCTGCTGACCTCATTGAGATTTTTCGGTCTTTTTCTTCTAATGGCATAATTAATCAAGGGGCGGCGTCTTCTTTTATTACGCTTGTTCCTAAGGTTAAGGATCCAGTTAGGTTGGAGGAGTATAGACCGATAAATCTTATTGGGGTGATAAGTAAAGTTATTTCGAAGGTTCTGGCGAACAGGTTAAAACCGGTCATGGATAATATTATTCATGAGACTCAATCAGGTTTTGTAGCAGGGAGATATATTCTTGATAGCCCGATGGTGATTAGTGAAATTCTTACTTGGTCGAAAAAAAGTGGAAAGGATTTATTTATGTTTAAAATCGATTTCGAGAAGGCCTATGATAATGTTAATTGGGCCTTCTTGTTATCGGTTTTGAGGCAGATGAACTTCCCGGTCTTATGGTGTAAATGGATTGAAGGAGTCCTGAAGTCGGCACGTTCGTCTGTTCTGGTTAACGGGTCGCCGACTTTTGAATTTAATTGTGGGAAGGGCATTAGACAGGGGGATCCAGTTTCGCCCTTCCTATTTATTATAGTTATGGAAGCTTTATCGGGTTTAATCAGGAAGGCGTGTGATGTGGGGTCGTTTAGGGGGGTTTCGTTGCCGAATGATGGTCCCACTGTCTCGCACTTGTTATATGCTGATGATGCTATTGTTATGGGTGAGTGGGCAGAGGATAATTTTGATTGTCTTAGGCGTCTTCTTCGGGTATTTCATATGTGTTCGGGCTTGAGAATTAACATTCATAAGTCCGTATTATATGGTGTGGGGAAAAGTATTGAGGAGGTTACTACTAAGGCGGTAAACATGGGGTGTAAACCAGGAGTGATGCCGTTTATGTACTTGGGGATTCAGGTGGGTGCAAATATGAACCGAATTAATAGCTGGGATCCTGTGATAAAGGTGTTTAAAGATAGATTGACAAGGTGGAAATCGAAGGTTTTGTCTATTGGAGGTAGAGTGACCCTCATCAAATCAATTTTGGAAGCGCTTCCTTCATACTATTTCTCCTTATTTAAGGCTCCCTTAGGAGTTATTAATGTGTTGGAAGGCTTGGTTAGAAAGTTTCTTTGGGGTGGTTATGAGGATGTGAGAAAGCTTCATTGGGTTAGTTGGGAGGTGGTCACCAAACCGGTGCGCCAGGGTGGTTTGGGTATACGCAAATTGGAAGAAGGTAACAATGCTTTGTTAGTCAAATGGATGTGGAGGTACCGGCAAGACACGGGGGCTTTATGGAGGAGGGTTATTGATGCTTTACATGGGTCGCATAGAAAGTGGGATCCTTATCCGCACAAGTCGGTATTTGCTGGTACTTGGTCCAAGATTGTGTTAAATGGGCAGCGTTTAAAGATCGGTGACCGGCCTAGTTGGTTCATGATTCGGGGTCGTCTTGGTAATGGTTCGGGTATCCACTTCTGGACTGATCCTTGGGTGGATGTCATCCCTCTAAAGGTTAAATTCCCGGAGTTGTTTCGGCTAGAAAGATTCAAGTGGTGCGTTGTTAGTGATCGGATTAGCGGGAACAGCTTGGTTCCTATGTTGCAGTGGAGTTGGAGCAGGCCTCCTAATTCAGCTACTGAGATACAGCAATTGCATGATTGTATTCGGCTTCTAGATGGGCAAAGAATAGGCGCTAATGAAGATCAATGGGTGTGGGATTATGGGACAGTGAAGGCCTTTTCTGTATCAGCGGTTCGTAGATGGATTGGTTCGGAGATTCCGGTGCAGATTCAATCGCAATATGTTTGATGTAAATGGCTTCCGGGAAAATGCAATATATTTATGTGGCGTTTGTTACTGGATAGAATTCCAACGAAGATCGCGCTAGCTAGACGGCACATAAATGTTGGGAATATGTTGTGTTCGTTTTGTGGTGACCAGGAGGAAAGCGTTGAACACTTGTTTACAGGGTGTGTGATGGCGTCTGCAGTTTGGATGGCTATTGCGCATTGGGTCAAGTTGTCGATGTTCTTTTTCTTTTCTGTTAATGACATCATGCAGGAATATACAAAGTCCTGATGATCTGATATGAAGAAATCGGCTTTTCATGGGGTTATGGTTATTACGTGTTGGAGGATTTGGAAGGCTCGAAACGAAAAGATATTCCAAGGAATGGATCGAAAGGTGGTAGCTATCGTCGCTGACGTTAAAGCTTTGGGATTTCTCTGGTTTAACTCGAGATACAAGAAGGGCTCGGTGGGTTGGAATGAATGGAATAGTTTTATTTTTGATGTAATGTAGATGTTGGGTTTTTGGGGTCCCCGTCTTGGGGATGTTCCCTTGTTTTGGTGTGTTTTAATAAAAGTAGCCTTTCAAAAAAAAAAAAAAACAGTGTTCGTATCTCCACCGTACATTTCTCATCCAACGCTGCTTTCTCATCCACGTATACTGGTTTTCCAATTGTTTATTACTTCTTTAGCTTTCTTCACTGGAAGCTTCATTCGTATCACCCCCATCTCTCTCTCTCTCTCTCTCTCTCTCATCTATCTAAAACATTATCACCACTCTCTTTCTCTCCCTCTAGATACGATGATGATGGTGTTGCAGGGGAAAACGGTGGTGCCGACTACCCAACGTCATCCTCCACCACCAAACCCGTTAGCGGCGCCCGTGACTGTGCACAGGAGCATGAAGGCGATTCGAGGCCGATCAGATAGCAGAGCATAGTAGCAGCAGCCGAGACAGCGGTTAGATGAATAGATCTATTGTCTTCGATCTCGAATCGGCATGTGTTTACTTTAAGATCTCCCGTCTATTGATCAGCTCACCGGTTGTTTCACCGCCAAAGGCGTTCGAGAAGGTTCGGCAGCCGCTTCGTGATAATCGGTTTGAGAAGAATCATAGTTCGGACCTACTTATGCAGATGCAGGTACGGTTAATTAAGGCATTTGCTGATGAAGTGAATACATGTTTGTTATTGATATCTTAGGGTTTTGTATTTTGTTTGTTCCATGATTTGAATAGTTATGGAGTATTACAGTAACTTTGCAAGGTATTATAATCATCTATTCTTATGAATGTGTTGTTTGCTAAAAGGTGGCCGTCATGGTGGTGCTAATTGTTTGTCAAAAAGTTTGACAGTGGTGGTGTGGAGTGACAGGTCATGACATGAAACGCATAACAAACATGGTGATCAAGTTTTTTTTTTTTTTTTTTTTTTTTTGAACAGAAAAAAGAAACTTTATTCATCACCATAATACACCACAAGTTACACCACATCATACTCGGCTCATTTAGCCAGTAGCTACCTGGGCCATAGTAGTCGACCCATACAGTTTAAACCCAAACATCAAACCCGAACTTTTGAACATTACGACACAAACAAAGATACAGAAAACTATCCATTGTCTAAAAACGAGAAGTCCCACCATTGTATCTTTTCCAATCCATTACACCTTGCTCTCTTGATCATACAAGTTCTGTTACGATATGATGAACTCATTAATGGTGAGATGATTTATATATCGTGTTTAATTAGTCGCTTTGTCTTTTATTGTAGATACGGCTACCTATAGTTATATGATATATGAACTGTTTGTGTTCATATTTGTTATTTTGATTATAAAGTTTAGGTTTAACACGTTGTCATAAACTTTATCGCGAAGGGATGCTTCATTGCTTCTGATGAATAATTGATTCTAATAGTCTATCCAACTAATTGTTTTAAACCAGATTATTTAAGTTAGTGTGATAATATAATTTAGGTATAATATCATAATACAACTATACTATTATACATATGCATCAATAAAACTTTAGAGCGTGTTTATCTATTATGGATTTAAAATGCTATCTAATATATCTGTATGGTTATTCATGTGCTACTCTAATGACTTTAATGTAGACAAGCAAGGATCAAAGTTGTTAAATGATAATTTTATGTGTTTAGTATGGGTCAACAAAAATTCAGCTTTATAGTGGTGTCAAATGGAATTGTTATGTGGCGAATTAGGGCTGCAAACATAACATTATAGGGCTGCATAAATGGGATTGTTATGCATAAATTTACGCCTGAAAATACAATCGTACAAGGTTGTAAAATGGGGATGTTTTATTGTCATATATGGCTGCAAAATGCAGCTGAGTAGGCATGTGAATTAATCCTATACATGGCTGCAAATACAACCTCATAAGCTTCGTATATGATCGTCTTATTGGGATACACAGGGTTGAAGGTCAAGGAATACAAGCTACTAAGATGCGACTTTAGCGACATTTGCTGCTTTGGATCTGGTCTTCAAGAACATGTTAATTTTAGCATCAAGTATGTTATCGTCTATTTAAATTCTAGATTATATATACTTCATGTTTGATGTTTCGCATTGAGAAAAAAAAAGTGGGCAATGTCAATTTCATGACTCATTGGATTTAGTTTTCAGCAGTTCATGTTTTGTTAGATTTAGTTTTAAGCTGTCTACTGAGAGGTACATTAGACTTTTTTGTGAGGCCTAATAGTTATTTATATCTATAGTCCTATCACAAAAAGTTGCTTAACTACACATTTCGACTAAATTACAAACGGTTTCTACATTTGTTTTGGTGGTGCCAATCCATAACCCGCGCACGTCGCCACACTGTCACCAACGTGCCCCCGCCGCAACGCGCGGGGACGTCATCTAGTTAACATAATTTTATGTTTATGGCTATATGATTCTTGAGTTTTTAGTTTGAACAGGGAATGTTATTTAAATAAATTAAAGGGGCTGTACATGAATAAAAATCAGCGTGCAACCCACCAATGTGTCAAGATGCTGAAAAATATTTAAAAATTAAGATCGCACTATGATGACAAATATAACGTATTAATCTCTTTGCCATGTTTTTATCCCGAGGCATGCATTTGTTTTTATCAGATCTTTGTTGCAAAGCTGATAAGATGATTCTTTAATATTTTAATGATATTAAGATAGCTAGGGTTGTAAACAAACCAAATGTTCAATGAACAGTTCGTGAACTATTTGGTGGAAAGTTCGTTTATGTTTGTTCGTTTAATAAATGATCACACACAAACAAGATATTTTGTTCGTTTATTTAAACAAACGAACATGAACAGAGGTCGCGTTCGTTCATTTATGTTTGTGAACGTTCGGTAACATGTTCGTATATGTTTGTTTGTGTCTGATAGTTCATTAGGGTTTTTAACTTTTTATTTTTAATTTAGGTACTTTAAATTTCCCATTGGTAGATTATTTAATATATATTAGTATATTGCACGTTAATATTACTTCACCTATTTTGATTAACTAATATTCTGGGTGGATTAAATGAAAATTTCGAGTTTAATATGATAATTTTGAGTTTTTATGAGACACTATATTATGGTAATTATGTAATCAAGAGTATGTCAAGTATGTTTAGGTAATTTGATTAGTATATTTTGATGACAATGTTTATGATAAATAATGTTGATTTTATTTGAAATTTAATATGCGTTAATTGGACTCTGGCTTTGTTCATGTGTGCTTGTTTATGTTCATTTACTTTCATTTGTGTTTGTTTGCGTTCGCTTTTGTCCCACACCTAAATTTAACAAATAAGCACAAACAAAAACAAACGTGTTCATTTCCTTAAGAAACACACACGAATAAAAAATCTCGTTCGGTAAGTGTTTATGCAGTTCGTGAACATGTTATTTCCTTAACAAACAAACACGAACAAAAAACTCGTTTGATAAGTATTCATGAACAGTTCGTGAACATGTTATTTTCTTAACAAACGAACACGGACAAGACCTTGTTCGTGTTCGTTTGGTTTGTTATAGCCCTAAAGATAGCACAATATTCTTTAAAGACGGATCTAAAAGAAAAGTATCCCAATTTTTTTTATCGTACATTCCTCTAAAATCGAAAGTTAACGGAAACAAAAATCGAAAAGAATACCTTTACACATAAATCCTAGTGGCGACCTCTCTCCATACGATTTTTTCTAGCCAGCATATGAAAGGCGCAGAGTAGTGAGGTATCTCCCATGTCTAGTGTCTGTATGGCTCTATTTGCCTTTTGTTTTGTGTTGTCTAGGTTGATCTCTCATCTCTTTCAACACTAATATAAGTGTAAATTTTTTTTTTAACTAACTGTGGGTTTTTATTAAATTTGGGCTTTTAACTAATATAAATTTTGGGCTAAATATGGGTTTTTAACCTTTTTATTTTTAGAAAACTTTTTTTTTTTATTTTAACATTAAGCTTTTACCAATAACTCTTACAAGTGGGAGGCAGGTAACTAATATGATTTTTTAAAGGTGTTAAATATATGTTTTTATATTTGTTAAAGTATAATATTTAAAAAAAAATAGTAATCAATAAATAAAATAAAAATAAGCTGAGTTAAATAAACTCAAATAAATGATAAGTAAAAACCTATATAAAACTAAAGACTTACTTTAAGGTTTTTTTTTATCATTAATAAATATTTCAGACGTCTATAAATTAATAATATTAATAAGAAAATTAAGTTTGAAATGACAGAAAGAAATAGCATATGGTACCATTTAGTAGATGATACTAGAACACTTTAACAGCCCACCATATTCTTGCCATCTCCTAGCTAGCTTCAATAACCTCACTAGCCAGAAAATTTATTCCGGTGAACATTTCTTTATTTTCTTGTCTCTACTCCATTTTGTCAAGAAAGTCGGAGGATATCCTAATATTTGTTCAGATGTATTCTATACATAAAAAGAAAAAAAAAAGTTGCACTTCAAAGACAAAATTAAAGGGTAGAACACGCGCCCCGTAACCCTATGCTAGACCCAACCATGTAATTCTAAGACTGGGTGTAGTGGGGGCCTTATATGGCGTTATAAACAAAAATAGCCCCCCCCCCCCCTCACACGGTTACGGGGGGCGTTATTTGGCAAAAAATGGGGCAGGCGTTTTAATTATAACGCCAAATCACAATTGAACCAACCAATCATATAATGCCACGTGGCATAGTGAACCAACCAACAAATCCTTGGTAGGGTTGCAAATGAGCCGAACGAACACGAACAAGGCCTTGTTTGTGTTCGTTTGTTAAGAAAATTACGTGTTCACGAACTGTTCATGAACACTTGTCGAACGAGATTTTCTGTTCGTATTCGTTTGTTAAGAAAACATTCATGTTTGTGTTCGTTTGATAATTTTGTTCATGAACACACACGAACACAAACGGACATTAATGAACACAAATGAACATAAAGAAGTGTTCATGAACGGAAACAAACACAAACGGACATATATTAACATTTGAATAACATCGAATTCACATACATAAGACATGATTAGCTAGATCCACCTAAAATATAACCTAATTGTCCAAACATACGTAGTATTAGACGTTGGAGGAGGTGGATGCCAAAGGGTGTTGGAGGTGGAGAGCATCAACGTTGGAACGTGAAAATATATAATGAGCTTGGATACAAAAATTATTTTATTGATCTCATATAGTCATATTATATATATTATATATATATATTATTAATTGTGTAAAATAAATAAAAATAAAAGAATATAAAAAAAGTATAAAAATTAAAAACCTTAATAAACTATCGAACACAAAAGAACATGTTACCGAACGTTCACGAACACAAACGAACGAACGCGACCTCTGTTCATGTTCGTTTGTTTAACTAAACGAACGAAATTTTTTGTTCGTGTTCGTTCATTTATTAAACGAACGAACACAAACGAACTTCCCGTCGAACGGTTCATGAACCGTTCGCTGAAAGTTCAGTTCGTTTGCAGCCCTGATCCTTGGCAAAAGGGGGGGGGGGGGCGCTATTTTCCCCTTTACCACTACACTCATTTTTCACTTCATTTCTCCATGCTGACTCAGCTGCCACGTAAACCAATCAGAATCAGAGGCGTTATAAATAACCCCTCCACTACACATGGTGTAAGTGTCTCTTACTTGTATTACACTTTTACTTTTATGAAAACATAATTTGAAAGGAAGAAACATACCAATAACATCTCATATAAGCATTTGTAAATTGTAAATTGTAAATTGTAAATTTTCTGTTAGAGACGCAATTTACTCATTATATTTTAGATGATAGCATACAACTTCTAGAAAACTAATTACCCAACTTTATTTTAATTGGTCAACGGTCGTCACAATGAATTTGAAACAGTGACTTTTTACCCGAATGACGGGTTAATGTAACCGGCCTTGTGGTTTAGATTTTAGCCAAATTTTCCACACCATTTTCTACAATCTTCAATCATAGGATGATACCTGAAAGTGATGAAACCCTTGATTGTTTCATTGATTTTGACAATATTTATAATACAAAAGGTTATCTCCAAATATGGTCGAGATTTGGTTACAATCAATACATTATCAATTTACTAAATATACAAACATATATTAATACGCCCCCGCAGTCGAACCGTCGGGTGGACCGATGCTGAGACTGGAGCGAAAATCTTCAAACAGCACGCGAGGGAGTCCTTTAGTAAAAATATCTGCAATCTGATGTCGAGAGGGGACGTGTAGAACTCGAACATGTCCTCGTTGCACCTGTTCACGAACAAAGTGAATGTCGAGTTCGATATGCTTGGTGCGTTGATGTTGAACGGGGTTGCCCGATAGGTAGACAGCACTAACATTGTCGCAGTAAACCAATGTCGCGCGAGTGAGAGGAAGCCGTAGCTCAAGTAATAAATTGCGAATCCAGCAGATGTCAGCAACAACGTTGGCAACTGTGACACCCGGCAAACTCAGGTTAATAACGTGGTTTGAGTCAAAGTCTACCTTAGCGAGTCACGCGTACAGTATACTTAACTAGGTCGGTTAAGTCGTGTTATAGTTCGGGAGTCATTAGTACAACCTAGAGGATCGTTAGATGTCGGCCATTTAACCAAGTATGCAAGGATTGACGATTCGTGGAATTGTCAAACCTTAGTAGAAACACGAGTCTCGAGTCCCGGGAATTGGTGAACGAGTGTGAATGTGTTTGTTTACATGTATTATGTGTTTATAATCCTTATGTGACTTGTCGGTATGTGAAAACATGTTAACATATGTTAAAACGGAGTTTAACGCGCCAAATACGCTGAATCAGACCCTATAGGCGATTAGGCAAAGGCTGAAGGCGATTAACCTCTGTAATCGCCTATAGGGAAGGCGATTGGGAGCTTCTGAGGGCGATTAGGCCCTAATCGCCTATAGTTATAGGCGATTAGGAGCCCTAATCGCCTGATGCTGCTGCATAATCGCCTGAGGTGTTCTAAACGACTAAAAACGCCTATAAATACCACCCTTGACCTCCAAAACACCTCTAATGCAACCCTATCCGTTTCATAACATATCCCAACTCCCAAACACCCTCTGGAACACGTTTTAGCATCAAAACACTCATTTTCAAGCATTACACATCAAATCCTCATAAAACCAAGGTGTGTTCTTCATCCCCAAACCTTTATATGATTGTGTTTTACTCCCTAAAGGTCCAGACCTGGTTTATAAACATTTGTGTCTTTGAAAACCTATAAAAAATCGTTTTTAAACAAGTCCAAACCATTATGCATGTTATATGTGTTAAATATGTTTAAAAGATAGGATTTTTATGATTTAAAAAGGATTGTTATCATGTTATCAAGGTGATTACAGCTTGTTTATGATAGGATGATGATGTCTTAGGAGTTTGGATAATTTTAGAGGTGTATTGTGAATATTGAGTATTTGACCCATTTGAATGAAATTGAATGATTTTGGATAATATGAGGTGTCTTGCTAATTGTTTGATGTTAGGGTTTGTTGTAGAGTGATGCTAGAACAGTAGGGGATGATCGGACAATGTGATAACATGATGAAATCTGAGTATTTGCTATTTAGGGTAAAGTTATGCATGTTGATGTGATGTTTTCATGCTAAGTATACTATTTCAAGAAAAGGCTTGCATTCGGGACTGGTAGGACGATGATAAGCTAGGGGTTTTGCGTGAAATATGTTTGATAATGTTGTATGATCGATATTTGGTGTTTCCACACGTTCCGGATCTGATTTGGAGGGTCAAACGCGCGAAAAACCGGAACAGATCTGCTGGAGGCGATTGGGGACCCTAATCGCCTATGCTATAGGCGATTGGGAGCCCAATCGCCTGATATGGGAGCCTAATCGCCTATAGTATAGGCGATTGGGGGTCTAATTGCCTTCATTTCATGCGATTACGATCCTAATTGCTAGTTAAGCCCTGAATTGCATTTCTTACGACCTAATCGCCTAATAAACTCCTGAAATGCATACCACATGACCTAATCGCCTATAGTATAGGCGATTAGCCCTCATAATCGCCTGTTGACTTTCATAATCGCTAGTTGACTTTTCCTAATCGCCTGTACTGCTGCTGTAAGTGTATTTTGACATTCCGAGACCCGATTTGACACCTAGGAACATGCTAGGAACCCCGTATCATACCTGATAACTTGGTAACACGTGCTCGGGCTTATTTACGTACTGTTTGAACTATGTGTTAAACTTGTTGAACCTTAACGTATGTTAAGTGTGATTGCATGATTTTATGTTTGAGAGTGCAAGTATAACACAGGGAGTTTCGGGTCACCAATGGGATGTCGAGTCTTGTACATTGGGTCAGTTTAACAGTCAACGTGTTTTTCAAACGAACCTGGTTATGGTCTGGACATCTAGGGACTAACTAACCTACGGGTTATTAGTCTAAGTACTTGTAACTGTTATATGTTAGGTCACCGCTTTACGGGACTAGCATAGCTTGCTGATTTTATTCATTAATCGAAGTAACGCAACCTAAGGTGAGTTCACGGCCCCACTTTAACTGGTTTTACTTTGGGGGAGAAAACATGCGTTAAACTTGTGTTTGGTAACAACTGTCATACTATGGGTTATTTTTGGGTTACTATACGATCTTTGGAAGTCCCGGGGGAAACCATGAATGTGCGGGGTAGCACAACGGGGAAATGTGGATAGATCTATTGGGCGTGACCTGCCCCGCTCGTCGGCTTGGAGGGCCGGCGGGTGCATATTGTCTCAAACAGGAACGATACATTATTCGGGCAATGCTTCTGGTATGCGTGTTAGTAATTGTTTGCCAATCGTAGTAGTGACAAAACATACGCCTAGCTAGCGTACTTTGGTTTACATTTTTGCATCATATGGACAGGGTGAACTTGGTACTTTTATTACAAACCTGTGAACTCACCGGCATTTTGTGCTGACGTATTTTTGGCATGTTTTTCTCAGGTCGCTAAGGTAGCAAACGAGGACTAGGGCGCACGCGTCTACACGGCGTCTAGTTTAGGATCATGTCTTTCTTACGTTGAACTTTTGGAACTATTGTTGGGTTTTGATTTGTAAACAAGCTTCCGCTACTCTTTTATGGTTTCAAACTTATGTTTTTAAATATGCATGTGTTCATATAGCGTGGTTTATTGTGATCGTTGACTTGGATCCTGGTTTGTCACGCGCCTCGCGGTAAAACCCCGCAGATGGATTTTGAGGGTGTGACAGATTGGTATCAAAGCCAATGGTTATAGTGAACTAGGACTGCATGTAGAGTCTAGTCTATAGCCGAGTCGCACACACACTAGACGGTCACATGATACTAGACGTCATACTGGGTAACATATGGGCTTGTCGGGGTGTCTTTAAATCATCAAATTCCTTGTGTTACATCATCCGCTCTTATGAGTATTTGACTATTAGTTTCTTAGGCAGTGTGGTGTATTGGAGTGGTTTGTGTACTTTTGAGATCTGTCCAAGGCTCAGACATCTCCCCTTTGTACTCCAATAAACCTACTCGCCCCTGAACTGCCGTGATGTTTATGTCACTGTGGTGTACGGCTAAGCATCCGTGTTCGGTGACTTGAACTTAGACTAGGAGAACGCTAGGAGGACCATGTAGAGCGATTTATCATTTCGGGTGCACACGAAATCATAAACCGAAATGCATGAAAGCCCTAGTGAGCTCTGGGTTTGAAGGGATGGTCCTGGATTGGATCTAGCCTTGATTATGTGAACACTAGTGGTCATCACTAGCTGTGAATCTGAAAATTTTTCCTTCGCTCTTGTTGCCAGAATCATGTCTGGAGTTCGCGGTGGACGTAGAGGTGGTGGTCGTACTGGTGGACGCGCTGGTGGAGGTGGTCGTGGAGGTGTGAACCTAACTCAGGAGGATCTGAACAACTTGCTGCAGGCTGCCTTTCAGGCAGGACACAATGCCCATGGCGGTAAGTTGACCCTATCGGCTTTGCCTTGCTGTGAGCTCGGTATCTTTCTTTTTGTGGTTTCCTTACGTGTTTCGTTTCAGGTGGTGTTGTTAATCCACCCCCAGCCATGTGCATATATAAGATGTTCCGAGACTGTAAGCCCCATGATTTCTCTGGCACTGAGGGGGCTGTAGGCTTGCTCAAGTGGCTAGAGAAGGTGGAGTCAGTGTTCTTGATGTGTAACTGTCTTCCTGAAGACCGAGTCAAGTATGCTGCCGCACTCTTCCTGGATGTTGCTTTGACTTGGTGGAACTCTACTACTCGGAATATGGGTTTGGGGGAGGCGTATGCCATGCCATGGGAGGATTTCGTTCAGCTGCTGAAGAGAGAGTACTGTCCCAGGGAGGAGATTCAGAAATTGGAACATGAGGTTTGGAACCTCAAGATGGTTGGGTCTGAGATTGAAGAGTACACTGTGAGGCGTAACGAGTTGGCAGTGCTGTGTCCTGACTTACACGTACCAGAATACAGGAGGATCGAGCACTACATTTCGGGGTTAGTACCAGAGATAGCGGGGTTAGTGGCTGCGGGAAATCTTCCCAACTATGCAGATGTGGTTCGGTCGGCTCATAGGATGACCAATCTGAAGGTGAATGAGGGTATACTACCTGCTCGTGGTGCAACTGTCAAGGCTCCAGAGAGTAACAAGTGCAAGTGGGAGAATGTGGGTAAGGGTTCAGCGTCAGCTCCGGCACAGCAGGTAAGAAGTATGATGTTGGGGGTTCTTCTTCGTCGGGTTCTAAACAGGGTGGTTATGCGGGGAAACTTCCAAAGTGCAACAAGTGTGAACGACATCATCTGGGGAACTGCGACCGTGGTCGTTGCCATTGCTGCCAGCAGATTGGGCATTATGCTAAGGATTGTAGGGTGAATCTGTCGTCTTCTCAGGGTCGTGCTGTTGTCCCTACCCCTACTGCTCAGGGGACTTCAGGGAAGCAGGGTTGTTACAACTGTGGTGAGGTTGGTCATTTCAGGAAGGATTGCCCGAAACTGAAGCAGGGCGGGGATGTGAAGAACGGGAACGGTAACGGGAATGGTGGGGGCGGTGGCAGGAACGCACGCGCCTTTGTCATTGGAGCCGCTGAGGCTAAACTGGATCCCGACACAGTTACCGGTACGTTCCTTCTCAATGATCGCTCTGTTACTGTTTTGTTTGATTCCGGTGCCGATAAAAGCTTTATATCTTTGGAAGTTAGCCGAATGTTAGATATAGTGCCTGTTCCCTTAGAGGCTAAGTATTTGATTGAATTGGCTGACGGTAAGAAGATTGAGGCGACTTGTGTCCTTCGGGAATGTCACTTAGAGTTGTCGGGTTTGTCTTTCCCCATTGACCTTATGCCTGTACCCTTGGGTAGTTTTGATGTCGTTGTTGGCATGGATTGGTTATCGTTGTATCGCGCGGAGATCGTATGTTTCGACAAGGTTATTCGGATCCCTCTCCCGGATGGATAATTTCTTTTGGTACGTGGTGAGAAGAGCGGTTCTCCGCTAAGTCTCATCTCTAGCATGAAAGCCCTTAAGTGTATTCGTAAGGGTTGTTCGTCCATTTTGGCACTTCTTTCTGTTTCCTCTACCGAGGAGAAGAAGATCGAGGATATCCCTGTGGTTCGTGACTTTTCTGATGTTTTTCCTGATGACCTACCTGGTCTTCCTCCACATCGTCAGGTTGAGTTCAGTATTGATCTTGTACCGGGCGCAGCTCCTATTGCTCGGGCCCCTACCGTCTTGCACCTCCCGAGATGCAGGAATTATCTAGCCAGTTGCAGGAACTCTTGGATAAGGGTTTCATCAGACCGAGTTCTTCCCCTTGGGGAGCCCCGATTCTATTCGTGAAGAAGAAAGATGGAAGTCTCCGGATGTGCGTGGATTACAGAGAGCTGAACAAGGTGACCATCAAGAACCGTTACCCTCTTCCTCGCATTGATGATCTCTTTGACCAGCTCCAGGGTTCTAGCTACTACTCCAAGATCGACTTAAGGTCCGGTTACCACCAGTTGCGCGTGCAGGAAGCTGACATTATGAAGACTGCCTTTCGTACACGTTATGGCCATTTCGAGTTCTTGGTCATGCCTTTCGGCCTCACTAACGCACCGGCGGTTTTCATGGATTTGATGAACCGCGTGTGCAAACCTTATCTTGATAAGTTCGTTATTGTGTTTATTGACGACATTCTTGTCTACTCCAAGAACAAAGCTGAACATGAGGAACACTTGCGTTTAGTTCTGGAACTTTTGCGACGGGAACAGCTTTATGCTAAGTTCTCAAAGTGTGATTTTTGGTTACGTGAAGTTCAATTCCTAGGGCATGTGGTTAATGAACTAGGGATTCATGTCGATCCGGCTAAGATCGAGGCAATTAAAGACTGGGAAGCACCAAAGATGCCATCTGAGGTGCGGCAATTCCTAGGTCTTGCGGGTTACTACCGTCGTTTCATTAAGGGGTTTTCGAAGATCGCTCAACCCCTCACCTCTCTTACTCAGAAGGACAGAAAATTCGACTGGGGTGAACAGCAAGAATCAGCGTTCCAAAAGCTGAAGTCCAAACTCTGTTCTGCTCCCATTCTATCCTTGCCTGAGGGCACTGAGGACTTCGTTGTTTACTGTGATGCTTCGATTCGGGGTCTCGGTTGCGTGTTAATGCAACGCGAGAAGGTGATTGCCTACGCTTCTCGTCAACTTAAGGTTCACGAGAGGAACTATACAACCCACGACTTGGAGTTGGGTGCAGTGGTGTTCACGTTGAAAATTTGGAGGCATTACTTGTACGGTACCAAATGCACCGTTTATACCGATCACAAGAGTCTCCAGCATATTTTCGACCAACAACACCTGAACATGCGACAACGTCGCTGGGTTGAACTCCTGAACGACTATGATTGCACCATTAAGTACCATCCTGGCAAGGCGAATGTGGTGGCAGACGCCTTGAGCCGGAAGGAATCAGCAAACCCACGTCGTGTTCGGGCGTTGCAACTCACTATCCACTCTTCTCTTCCCGACCAAATCCGTTCTGCACAGCTAGAGGCTTTGAAGGAGGGAAACCTTAAAGCTGAGACTATGCACGGTGCTGATAAACACCTCGAGCAAAGGCCTGACGGCTTGCATTACTTCGCAGAACGCATATGGGTTCCGTTATTCGGGGGATTTTGGGAGCTTGTTTTGGATGAAGCTCACAAATCCCGGTATTCCATTCACCCTGGCTCAGACAAGATGTACCAAGACCTAAAGGTACTCTACTGGTGGCCAAACATGAAGGCTGACATTGCCTCCTATGTGAGCAAATGCTTGACCTGTGCCAAGGTCAAGGTGGAGTACCAGAAGCCTTCTGGTCTCCTGCTGCAGCCAGAAATTCTGGAATGGAAGTGGGAAAGGATCACGATGGACTTTGTCACTAAATTACCTAAGTCACCTAGTGTTTGTGATAAGATATGGGTGATTGTGGATCGGTTGACGAAGTCAGCCCATTTTCTTGCCATTAAAGAAACCGACACTATGGATCGTTTGGCTCGCCTTTACCTTAAGGAGGTTGTTTCTAAGCACGGGGTGCCGGTTTCTATCATCTCGGATCGTGATTCTCATTTCACTTCGCATTTTTGGAAGTCCTTACACAAAGCCTTGGGTACCCAGCTGGACATGAGTACAGCTTATCACCCACAAACTGACGGGCAGAGTGAACGAACAATTCAAACATTGGAAGACATGCTTCGGGCATGTGTGATTGATTTTGGCAAGACTTGGGAGATTCACCTGCCGTTAGTGGAGTTTTCCTATAACAACAGTTACCATGCGAGTATCAAGGCAGCTCCGTTCGAGGCACTGTACGGACGGAAATGCCGGTCTCCTCTTTGTTGGGCTGAGGTGGGTGAGAGCCAACTCACTGGGCCTGAGCTAGTGTACGAGACTTCGGAAAAGATCGTGCAGATTCGTAACCGTTTGGCAGCGGCGCGGGATCGGCAAAAGAGTTATGCTGATCGACGTCGCAAACCTTTAGAGTTCCAGGTTGGGGACAGGGTGCTCCTAAAAGTTTCACCATGGAAGGGCGTCATACGCTTTGGAAAGCGTGGCAAACTTAACCCCCGATACGTTGGACCGTTTGCAATCCTGGAACGGATTGGACCGGTGGCATATCGACTTGATTTACCGGCGGAGCTCGGTAATGTGCACAACGTCTTCCACGTGTCTAACTTGAAAAAGTGCCTGGCTGACGAATCTCTTATTGTTCCACTAGAAGAGATCAGGGTTGATGATCGTCTTCGCATTGTGGAAGAACCTGTTGAAATCCTCGATTACAAGATTCGTAGCCTTCGTCGGAGTCCGTATTGTTAAAGTTCGCTGGAACTCGAACCGTGGACCGGAATACACTTGGGAACGCGAGGATCAAATGAAGTCCAAGTATCCTCACCTCTTTCCTAAGCGCGCTTTTGAATCGAGACATGTTACTACCGCAGCTGAATGAATCTCGGGGCGAGATTCCTTTTAACGTGGGGATGATGTGACAACTCGGGTAAATTTTCTCTTTTGGTTCCTATTCTTTGTCCTTTTCTTTTTGACTTGTGCTAATTTTCGGGACGAAAATTCTTTTAACGTGGGGATGATGTGACACTCGGCAAACTCAGGTTAATAACGTGGTTTGAGTCAAAGTCTACCTTAGCGAGTCACGCGTACAGTATACTTAACTAGGTCGGTTAAGTCGTGTTATAGTTCGGGAGTCATTAGTACAACCTAGAGGATCGTTAGATGTCGGCCATTTAACCAAGTATGCAAGGATTGACGATTCGTGGAATCGTCAAACCTTAGTAGAAACACGATTCTCGAGTCCCGGGAATTGGTGAACGAGTGTGAATGTGTTTGTTTACATGTATTATGTGTTTATAATCCTTATGTGACTTGTCGGTATGTGAAAACATGTTAACATATGTTAAAACGGAGTTTAACGCGCCAAATACACTGAATCAGACCCTATAGGCGATTAGGCAAAGGCTGAAGGCGATTAGCCTCTGTAATCGCCTATAGGGAAGGCGATTGGGAGTTTCTGAGGGCGATTAGGCCCTAATCGCCTATAGTTATAGGCGATTAGGAGCCCTAATCGCCTGATGCTGCTGCATAATCGCCTGAGGTGTTCTAAACGACTAAAAACGCCTATAAATACCACCCTTGACCTCCAAAACACCTCTAATGCAACCCTAGCCGTTTCATAACATATCCCAACTCCCAAACACCCTCTGGAACACGTTTTAGCATCAAAACACTCATTTTCAAGCATTACACATCAAATCCTCATAAAACCAAGGTGTGTTCTTCATCCCCAAACCTTTATATGATTGTGTTTTACTCCCTAAAGGTCCAGACCTGGTTTATAAACATTTGTGTCTTTGAAAACCTATAAAAAATCGTTTTTAAACAAGTCCAAACCATTATGCATGTTATATGTGTTAAATATGTTTAAAAGATAGGATTTTTATGATTTAAAAAGGATTGTTATCATGTTATCAAGGTGATTACAGCTTGTTTATGATAGGATGATGATGTCTTAGGAGTTTGGATGATTTTAGAGGTGTATTGTGAATATTGAGTATTTGACCCATTTGAATGAAATTGAATGATTTTGGATAATATGAGGTGTCTTGCTAATTGTTTGATGTTAGGGTTTGTTGTAGAGTGATGCTAGAACAGTAGGGGATGATCGGACAATGTGATAACATGATGAAATCTGAGTATTTGCTATTTAGGGTAAAGTTATGCATGTTGATGTGATGTTTTCATGCTAAGTATACTATTTCAAGAAAAGGCTTGCATTCGGGACTGGTAGGACGATGATAAGCTAGGGGTTTTGCGTGAAATATGTTTGATAATGTTGTATGATCGATATTTGGTGTTTCCACACGTTCCGGATCTGATTTGGAGGGTTAAACGCGCGAAAAACCGGAACAGATCTGCTGGAGGCGATTGGGGACCCTAATCGCCTATGCTATAGGCGATTGGGAGCCCAATCGCCTGATATGGGAGCCTAATCGCCTATAGTATAGGCGATTGGGGGTCTAATTGCCTTCATTTCATGCGATTACGATCCTAATTGCTAGTTAAGCCCTGAATTGCATTTCTTACGACCTAATCGCCTAATAAACTCCTGAAATGCATACCACATTACCTAATCGCCTATAGTATAGGCGATTAGCCCTCATAATCGCCTGTTGACTTTCATAATCGCTAGTTGACTTTTCCTAATCGCCTGTACTGCTGCTGTAAGTGTATTTTGACATTCCGAGACCCGATTTGACACCTAGGAACATGCTAGGAACCCCGTATCATACCTGATAACTTGGTAACACGTGCTCGGGCTTATTTACGTACTGTTTGAACTATGTGTTAAACTTGTTGAACCTTACGTATGTTAAGTGTGATTGCATGATTTTATGTTTGAGAGTGCAAGTATAACACGGGGAGTTTCGGGTCACCAATGGGATGTCGAGTCTTGTACATTGGGTCAGTTTAACAGTCAACGTGTTTTTCAAACGAACCTGGTTATGGTCTGGACATCTAGGGACTAACTAACCTACGGGTTATTAGTCTAAGTACTTGTAACTGTTATATGTTAGGTCGCCGCTTTACGGGACTAGCATAGCTTGCTGATTTTATTCATTAATCGAAGTAACGCAACCTAAGGTGAGTTCACGGCCCCACTTTAACTGGTTTTACTTTGGGGGAGAAAACATGCGTTAAACTTGTGTTTGGTAACAACTGTCATACTATGGGTTATTTTTGGGTTACTATACGATCTTTGGAAGTCCCGGGGGAAACCATGAATGTGCGGGGTAGCACAACGGGGAAATGTGGATAGATCTATTGGGCGTGACCTGCCCCGCTCGTCGGCTTGGAGGGCCGGCGGGTGCATATTGTCTCAAACAGGAACGATACATTATTCGGGCAATGCTTCTGGTATGCGTGTTAGTAATGGTTTGCCAATCGTAGTAGTGACAAAACATACGCCTAGCTAGCGTACTTTGGTTTACATTTTTGCATAGTATGGACAGGGTGAACTTGGTACTTTTATTACAAACCTGTGAACTCACCGGCATTTTGTGCTGACGTATTTTTGGCATGTTTTTCTCAGGTCGCTAAGGTAGCAAACGAGGACTAGGGCGCACGCGTCTGCACGGCGTCTAGTTTAGGATCATGTCTTTCTTACGTTGAACTTTTGGAACTATTGTTGGGTTTTGATTTGTAAACAAGCTTCCGCTACTCTTTTATGGTTTCAAACTTATGTTTTTAAATATGCATGTGTTCATATAGCGTGGTTTATTGTGATCGTTGACTTGGATCCTGGTTTGTCACGCGCCTCGCGGTAAAACCCCGCAGGTGGATTTTGAGGGTGTGTAAGCAACGCCTCGATATTCCGCTTCAGCACTGGATCGAGAGATGGTAGATTGACGTTTGGATGACCAAGAGATGAGGTTGTCACCAAAGTAAAACACAGTAACCAGACGTAGAGCGGCGAGTGTCGGGGCAACCAGCCCAATCAGCATCAGTGTAGGCAATTAAAGATGAAGAAGGTGCAGGGCCGAGATGAAGCCCATGATCAGAAGTGCCCTGCAGATATCGAAGAAGAGATTTGGTTACAATTAATACATTATCAATTTACTAAATATACAAACATATATTAATAATACCATTCGAAATATTGGCACAAAAATCATTATAAATGGTTGAAAGGGTGCTCAGCCCTTGTAGGATCCCGGGTACCTAGTGACGAATCTATGATTTATTTTATGGGAGAGCGATTTGGGGTTTAACCGAACTTTTAAGGAAACGATTAAAAATGAGGGCATAACTATTAAAATGTCACATATGCATTTAGGGTTAAAAAATGAAAATGTAGCTTTGGGGAAGATAAGTTTTCCCGTCACCATATTTTGCAATTGCATCGCTGGCCCATACTATCCATGCCATCAAGAAGAAGTCATTTTAGGGAGGGGGGGGGGGGGGATTTTTGGGGAAGATAAGTTTTACCATCACCGATCGTATATAGGGATTTATAGTACTTTTGGTTCAATTTCATATCGTAGCTGGGGAACACATTTTGTCTTCCTTCTGGTTCAATTTGGCGAGGAAGTGGAAACGATCGATCACACATGAAACTTTTACCGTGTCTATTTATTACCTTTAGTCATACACGCGTTTGACGTGATCATTTACAACTTTTTGTCACGTAAATCAAAGAAATGTCATGGCAGCTGATCATATTTGCCCACACTTGTTGATGTCACATTTTATTTTTAAGAAAAAATGATAACATTTGATCACATGAATAATAATTTAAAATTATAGCATGACCATTAATAAAATTTGGTTACATGAAACTATTTAAGTGTGACCATAAAAACTTAAGTTTTGATCATAAAATACTTATACTTATTAATTCTATTGCTTTTACCAATGGACTAATAAAAAATACTTTTGGTCACACAAACTTGTAACTTGTAAGCGGCCATATGTATTAACTAATTTTAGCTACATCATAAAAAAATGTGGCAGTTGGTCACATTTAGGGATGAGCTCGGAATGATATCGGTACCGAACCGATACTGATCCCGACAATACCGATACCGAAAAATCCAAAAAACCAATACCGATACCGAACACATACGGTACGGTACAGTATCGGTACGGTACCGGTATGGTATCAGTATTTTATCTTAAAATACCGATACCATACCGATCCCATACCGATCCCATACCGATAATACCGAAACCGAAAATCCATAAATATGGGTACCGATACCGATCCCGAAACCCCTCGGTTCGGTACGGTACGGTATCGGGATCGGGACAGGACGGGATCGGTATTCGGCCTTGTATGCTCATCCCTAGTCACATTTGCCACACTTACACTCTGTTCCAGAGTTTCATTAAAGAATGGAAGAGAAAGGATTGGGAAGGAAGTGGGGAAAAAATGTGTTCCAGAGTTTTTTGTAGAAGGGAAAGAGAGGGAATGAGAGGGATAATAAAGAGGATTTTAGTATGATTTTAAATTTTTCCAATTTGGAAGGAATTGAAGAGAATGGAAGAGGAGGGAGATCCTTTCTCTTCCATCCTTTACACTCTGTTCCAGAGTTTCATTAAAGGATGGAAGAGAAAGGATCTCCCTCCTCTTCCTTCCCCTTCAATTCCTTTCAAATTGGAAAGATTGAAAATCACCTTAAAAACCTCTTTATTATCCCTCCTATTCCTTCCCTTTCTCTCCTAAAAAAAACTCTGGAACACATTTTTTCCCCACTTCCTTTCCAATCCTTTCTCTTCCATCCTTTAATGAAACTCTGGAACATAGTCTTAATGAAACTCGGGAACACAGTGTTAAAATGCTTGATTGTAAACAATAGTAATAAAAATGGAGATCACACAAGGTTCAACAAGCAATCTAGAGTTCTATAACAAATTAGGAATAATCAAGAGATTGAAATGAGGTTTAACGGGTTAATTGTTTCAATAGGCTTAGGTGTCAAGTTTCATCAACATCAAAGATGGACTAAACTACACTTCATTACTCTAGAACATACAAACCCTAATAACATGTTAAAACATAATTAACCGAATTCATTTCCATAGTAATTGACGTAATAAACAATTATCAAAGAGAATTCAAAACATGATTAACGCAATTAACAAGTTTGTTCAAATACTCAAATACAAAATAAATAAGAAAATACCCAAATATTAAGAACCCTAAATTACAAGTTTACACCAGGTGATTCCCATGAAGATTAGCCGCTCATGGTTTTCGCTCGCGTGCACCCATCAAAGTGTTGTTCGTGATACTTGGCCAATAAAGTGGGAGCCTCCCAAAAACCTTTTGGTTTGCGTGAAACAGCAGCCGTCCAATTTTTTTTTTTTTTTTTCTAGTAATTGTCCTAGACCTCTCTTAAAATCCCACCGATGTGCACCACCTCTTTGTTTCCTGTTTTCGTGGCCCAGCAGCAAAGCCCATTTCATTTTCTTTCTTTTTTCTTTAGTAAATTTGTGTCCATCTAGATTCCAAACCACAAGTCCTGGGGTAAAGTATATTGGGACGGGGTGTCCCGACCCCATTATACTTTGCCCCATTGTTTTTTGGCTCAATAGTGGTAGGTTTACGATTTTCGTATGTAATTTTTATATGTATTAGAGTTTGGCCCCCTACCGATTCCTATCGTAGCTGGGGAACACATTCTGCCTTCCTTCTGGTTCAATTTGGCGAGGAAGTGGAAACGATCGATCACACATAAAACTTTTACCGTGTCCATTTATTACCTTTAGCCATTCACACGTTTTACCGTGATCATTTACAACTTTTAGTCACACGTAAATCAAACAAATGTCATGGCGGTTGATCACATTTGCCCATACTTGTTTTAGGATGGCTATAAATGTCACATTTTATTTTTAAGAAAAAATGATAACATTTGGTCACATGAATAATAATTCAAAAATATAGCATGACCATTGGTAAAATTTGGCCACATGAAGCTATTTAAGTGTGACCATAGATTATTAACGGTCATATGTTTATTGTTTTCCAATAATTATTGATAACTTTTAGCCACACATAAAAACTTAAATTTTGATCATAAAATACTTATGCTTATTAATTCTAGTGCTTTTACCAATAGATAAATAAACAATACCCTTTGGTCACACAAATTTATAAGTGGCCATATGTATTAAGTATTAACTAATTTTAACCGCATCATAAAACAAATGTGGCAGTTGGTCACATTTGCCACACTTAAAATGCTTGATTGTAACTTTCAAAATTACTATTTTTTTCTCTCTCTACTCTAATCGTTTCTCTCTCTCTAAACAAATTCTTTGCAACTCTAGAAACGTAAACATCTCTCACACAAAAATGGTGAAGAAACGATAAAAAACATAAATAATGTGTTTTGAGTTTCGTTTTAACCAGAAGAAAGAGGTATAAGTAGAATCAATTTTTGTGACTTTCTTGTCTTTCTTATTCTTCTGAATAAAAAAAAAATGTATAAGTAGAATAAGGCACTGGACAAAGGAGATAAACAAATGCAACGAGCACGGTAGATGAAGGAGGCTATCATATGTTTAGCTCTCCAATTTGAATGATAGAGGATCTGTTGCTCACCTACTCAACCCATTCTAACCCGTTGCTTACCTAACTTAATCCTTTCTTCAGAGGTGTCTCCGAGTATTTACGTGCCCTATCCGAGCTGTTAAAAAATATGCCCCATAGGCTTTATTGAATTAAATAATTTAAACTAAATTTTATGTATGATCAATAGTATAGCAATGAACAAACCAATTAGTAAAATAATAGTATTAGAGTGAATGAAATTACATATCGTAATACGCTAGTATTAGGGCTCAATTACGGCTACTTCAACAAAACCCCCAATTCTAAATTTACAAAAATTACCTAGTTAAGTAATTACACCTAATTTTAGGGCACAACAAGACACCTAATTGCAATAATAATTTATCAAAAAATACACAAAACCTAATTATCTATCAAAGTAAATATGCTGAAAGTAATAAAAAAACATAAAGGCAATTACAATTAAATTATAATATTAAATTATAATCAGCATTAGAATCAAAAAATTATAATCTAGATAAGATAACTCACAAATTGTAATTGGAATTCTGACCCGACTATCAATGTTCTTCGGTTTGCAGCGCCACCGATTGATTTTTTATTATATATTTTCCACCGTATGAATAATATATTAATATCGATGCTTTGTTTTTATTTATTTTTTATTTATTAGGTTAAATAGGTATTGGGCTAATCAATGTTGTGGGCTCTTGAGTAATTATTCTGTAAGTTTTAAATTGATTTTTATTAGGCCCAACTTTTAAGTGTAAATGAGTTTTCTATTTAAAAAAAAAATACACACATATATATAGAAATTTTATAAAAAAAATCGTGCCACCGATAAAACTGGGCCCAAGCCGGTTGGCCTCCCCGGCTTGGGTCATAGCCGGCCCTGCCTTTCTTACCCGCTCTTCCATGTCAACATGTTGTTAGATTCCAATTCGACCGAATCCTTCATTTTTAACACACCCAGATGAACCCAATGGTGAAGAATATTTGCCTAAACCAGTGTTTTAAAAACCGGTTTTTAAATCATACCGGATTTAGCTAAAAATGGTTCAACTAGGTTGACTAGTTTACTATGTAAATCCATAAATTATAACATCAACTCAAAATATAATCTAAAAGTGCATGATTACATGTTAAAAGATGATCAAAGGTTAACCTATAATAAAAATAATAACAAAAAAGTATTTAGTTATTCAACAAAATTCTTTTAAATGAAGTGTTGAATGCATCAAGTTCTAGATCGTTTAAAAGATGAACTTAGAGCATAACTGTTTTTCATCTCCTTAGAAATAATAATCATAATATACTAAAATTACGTAAGATAATTAACATATATAACAAGTAACCTTTTGTTTAAGGAACCAATTCTTGTACTTCCTCACCAAACATGTTATCTATATCATCATTATGTTCTTCCTGTGGCTCTCCTTCAACCACCCGAAAAATTTGTAAATCAAAACCCAAAATTTTACCTTGGGCTATTATCGGTATAACGGCTCAAACCGGCATATCATATTTTACCGGGTATACGAACTTGATACCGTTACCCCCTTTATATCGGGCCGGTTGTTTCGTACCTGATCCCCATCTGCAATCTTTTATTACCATTATAACCAGCCGTTATGTACCGGCTTTTAAAACATTGGCCCTAACTAACCCGTATATAATACTATGGGTTGTGATTGTCGACCCTCATTTTACACTAGGAAGGCTACAAAGAGCTAAACAACAAGAAAAACACTGAAAAGGAAGAAACCGGGCCAAAGTCATCCACGTAATTTTTAGAATCCTTCACTTTAATCAGTTTTTATAAATTTACTCAAACTCCCATATTTTCTTCACCAACTCCCAAGTAGGATTACCTCCACTAAGGGGCACCCATACATGTAGACGTCCACACTACATCCAAGAAGCAGAACTCTCTGATGTTGAACCCGGTGGTCGATCACCATCATACTACTTTTTAAGTTACCTCAGGCCCATCAACTTAGGCACATCAATAGGAAATCGTGGACATTCATAGTTTAAATACTGGCCCCGACGTAGGTATGTTAAATTAGTAATGAAACAAGAGTATATTATTAAACTTTGCAAGTCTAAAACCGAAAATTATTGTTTCAGAGGTTTATACATTTAGTGGGATTTGTTTTAATCCGCTCCATATTCCCTAAAGGAGGAAGGTTGGGCTAGTTTATACTACTTCTGGTTACTCTGGTTGTTTCATACTTCAACACGAAAATTTTTGGAAAATATTTCAACATAGAACGCCTTGAATATAAATGTGGTAGAGGTAGCTTATCCTGTTGTTAGGCATCGACTATATGTGTTATGTTTAGTGAAAAAACAATATATAACATTTAGACACTCACAACTCTTCTATCATATGTAAGTAAAAAACAATATAAAACATATTTTTCCTTACAACCCTTCTCATAGTGTGCTAGATTAATCTACTTAGTTAATTGAATAATGTTTCTAATTATTATAGGCCATTTCCATGGGTACATTGATCGTTGGTGGAAAAAATCTGCATCATATTTCTACTACAAATATTGGTTTTTACCTCAGGATTATGGTTTTAGCTAACCTCTTTATTACTCTTTGCAATTTCAATATACGTGCAAAAAATCCATATATCCTGGGTAATTAGTCAAACAATATTTTTCAATTAATTTATTAGGAGCTTAATTAGTTTTAAATTCTATTATGTTTATTTTATGTAGCTGTAGGGGTGTTCGTGGTAGTATTGATATCGTGTTTGGTCATGAATGGCTTAAATTCTGAAATTCGTTTCAACAATGCAAAAACGAACTAAACAGATCCGAACTGTATATAAGCTTTGGGTTTTATGCCTACTTTTATAGTGGGGCATACTTGTTTGCGTATGATATATTCATTGATCAACGAGAAAAGAAACTACATGTTAATGTTCTTATTATTAATATTTAATATTCAGGAATAAAATTAATAATTCCTAACTCAATTATATATATATAGATTTAGTAACCTCTTTGTGCAACTTTTTTTGTACCAACATGTACAAGTCTAAATTGCATGCCACTTCTCTTTTTCTTTTGCCATCTGCTTAAGCCACGTGTGCCATTTCATTCAATTCATCACAAAGGAGTAAAGCAATTTTTTTTTTGCTGTTTTGTCCTTTGCTGAAAACGTGTCCTCTCACAGAATAAACAATGGCAAACTTCAATGGTAATAAATGTAGGGATACATTTAGTGCCTTCTCATTAGGGATGAGCTCGGGATGGTATCGGTACCGAATCGATACCGATCTTGACAATATCGATACCAAAAAGTCCAAAAAAACTAATACCGATACCGATACCGATTATACCGGTACGGTATCGGTTCGGTATCGGTACGGTACCGGTGTGGTATCGGTATTTTACCTTAAAATACCGATATCATACCGATCCCGTACCGATACCGACAATACCGAAACCGAACACCCTCGGTTCGGTATCGGTTCGGTACGGGATCGGTATTTTTTTCGGTTCGGGATCGATTTTCGGGACCGTATGCCTCTCATTGTCTCACACTTTGCACTGTATGTTAGAAGAAAAAGATTTAAACTTGATTTTCTATACTAATTATGTATTTATGTTAGAATATTATTGAACGTTTTTTATATCATTGAATGTTGCATTTGAAAAACCCCGTTTGTCATTATTTGTTCTTATTTACTTACGGAATTTAAACAATGGGAAAATTGTAAGAATTTCAAGTTGACTTGGCATGACTATGTGGATTTTAGGTGCATGGTAGACGGAGGATCAAGAGGGATGTTGTCGTTATCGTCGTCGCCGGTGGCTGCGTGGCCGGAAACCACGACATCCCACGTATATTTTGTCATCTGTCGTTGTCTCTATCCTCTTTCTCTTCATATATATGCAAGTCAGGGAGTTCATGATTTTGTTGGTTGGTGGTTTACCCATGCATATGGTTTTATAGGTATAAAAAGTAATAAACTGATCTTTACATAAACGAAGTCACGATTCTAAAAATTTTAAAATAATAAACTGATTTTTGAAACCTTGGACAAACAAATAGTTAAAATACGCCTTCAAAGGAAATACGTGTGAAGCAATTGTTAATAGGAACATCTAACAAATTACTGAATTACATGCCCAGCAATGCTAATAGGAACATCAATAGTGTATGCTATATGCATTTGACATGATACTGTCAAAAGAGACCACACTACGTTTCGATATGTTTTTTCCCCTAGATCGTGCTATGTAACCAAACTGAGAACGAGACGTTTTGATATCGACAACGACTCCATCGCGGCGCAACGCGCGCGGGTAAAATACTAGTATATAACAAACATAAAAGAATGATTTTTTAGGTTACTCGGTTTGTTTTTCGGTTAACCTAAAGTGTAAAACGGAAATCGAAAAATTGATTTCGGTTCAATTTTTCATTTTTTTTTTGTGTAGTTTGGTTTTTTCGGTTCGATTGAATTGGTTTTTCAGCTTTACGTTCACCCCTAATATATGTGTGTGTGCATTAATATATATAGATCGAAGCCGGATAATTTGAGAACCCGTTCGAGTTGAGAGAACCGTGAGAACTACGATTTAAAATGTGATTTTTTTTTTTACATTTTTTACCCAATCATGTAAAAAGACTAACTAAGAAATGTGTAAAAAATAAAAAATAAATAAATAAAAATTTTACTTCATTACACTGGTGTAACAAAAGTGACGTAAATTGAATTTACGATGCATTTCGACGTAACTTCATTTACGTAACTTTTTGATATGCCGGTATAAGGATGTTGCAAAATTTTTATCTATATATTAATAGAGAAACCGAATGAAAAATGTACAGTCACGTGACTGTACACTGTTAGTTGTTTTTTTAGTTTGTGTTAATACGTCTATATGTGTTGTCTACAGTTCTGTTATTTCCATTATCCTGGGGTTTGATTCTCTTTTTCTATTTCCCCCTCTTTTTTATTGCTTGGACGCATGTTCTATTTTGTTACCTTATTGTGTAGCGTGTATTCTCCGGTTCCACGTGTTCTATTTTGGCACCTTACTATGTGATGTGAATTTTCTAGTTCTTTTATAAACATTTTGCACTAGTTTAAATACCCGTGTATTATACGGGTTACATAATGTCAAATGTATAATTGATAAGCTGTAAATAGTATTTCTAAATGAAAGAAATGTTGCGTTAAATCTGTAAAATTGAAATTACAATTAATTCAAAAACAACAAGTTATTGAAAAGTAGAAGATGTAGAATTCACAAAAATTAAAGTGTGGAAAGTTTATGTTTTTTTATTTTACGAATTATTGGATGATATGATTATTTTAAGAGTACAATGCACTCATTTTTTACGAATTATTAGATAATTACATATATGTTTTGGGGCCTCAATTACATTTTGTATGTAATTTTGTTTTTATAACAAAGGTGTCATGTAATATACAAACAAAAGCAAAATGAACCATACGAATCAACCTTTAGCGCAACCTCAAATCAAATTATAATAACATTTGTGATGGTGACCATTTAAACCGGTGTGTTGTTAATTGTAACCTTTTACGAAGATTGCAAACTGGTGTGATGTTAATTGACAACCGTTTATAAAAATTAAGTTGGTTTATAGGAAACTGATGATGACCCTTCAAATCGGCAATTTTAATCATAATCATTTGTAAATATTACCTTGGTTCAAAATATGTTATACAAAACCAAATAATTATACCCACCAATGTGGGGATAAGTTCACTTGCCCACTTCAACTTTCAATTTTTAGCGTTGAACGTTTCATTCACAAAACTTTAAACATCGATATCTCATTTATCCTAGCTCCGTTTTGGACGTGATTTGGTACTTTGGTTCGTTACGAAGCTCTCATAACATAGAACATAAACCCACAAAGAAATATATAATTAAACATCGGTTTCAAATATATATTTTAGTCCAAATTTAAGAAAAAGTCATTTTCCTTTATATGTGAAAATTGCATTTTCACCCAAACATATACATATCATGCTTTTTATGGTAAACAAATATGTGTAATATATGATATAGTTTTTAAATAAATACAGGTTTATAAAACAAAATCATGATTTATAGATTTAGTTTTGTCATGCATTAAAGTAAGCTTTGCAAACTTACTATTAAATTTGATAAAATATCTTACTGTTTAATTGAAATACATACATACATATATGTTTGCAATTGTTATCACCTGGAAATCAACTACAAAAACAGAAATCACATACATAAGTAGTGGCCCTTTTGAATTTAAGTTAAATTATTAAAGGCCCCTCTTATTTGCATCTGGTTTGCTCTTATTTACACATCCCTATACTGTTCGTATAGGCCTCTACTGGCCGTATGTCTTTCCAAATGATTGGCAATCATTGGCAATGATTGCCAATCATTGGTTTGAGTCCATATGGCCCGTAGGCGTATAGGCCTCTGCTGGCCGTAGAGAGTTCTCTACTGGTCGTATAGGCCTCTACTAGCCATAGAGATTTGCTTTTTCAGAAAGCATTAATTGCACTGACACCCTACACGGTTAGTAGAGGCCTCTAAAAGCCATAGAGGGGTATGCAACCCTAAAAGCAAACCAGGTAAATAACATGACCCTTATTAAAACAGATTTTAGATTGGACTGTTTGACTGAAAATCCGGGATCTTCCTAGTGAGGTCGCTTTCATGTAAAGTAACAAGACAATGGAAGGTAGCATCTGGTAAAACTTGTGACCCCTCCAACCAATCATATTTTTTAGGTTCTATTATTACTTCTCTCTTTTAAAACAAGGCTTCAATGCTTCACCTTGTTTCTCAATCATACAAGTTGTATAGAGAAAATCCATTCCATTAGATCAGCTAGTTAATGTTTGTAATCAGACCAGTATATTGATGTCCAGATTGAGAGAGTTTAGATAGAGAAGTAAGTTTCGTGGTTTCATGTAGAACTTCTCAAGACTGTTGATTAATTTGTTGTTATCACTACTATCGTTTTATACCCAAAATTGACATTACATAAGAATGATAGGTAGGTAGACAATAAGCTGTGCCGCCATCCCCTTGTAAATAGAAAATCGTAATATGCTAAAACCAAAATCCGACCTCTTTCTTATATATTTTTTTTCTCAGTTGGTTATCTTCTTTTAAGTTGATGATTCTATGGAACCTTACGGACCTCTGATTTTTATACCCAAATCCACAAGAGTGACGACGTTTTTTAAAGCTTTAGTATATGGTATGTTTCTCTTCTTATACTTTAGATCTAATGCATAAATGTAAAGATAGTGGCTGTTTCACTCTGCATTCTTTCACCATTTTCAATCTTGTTTTACGTTTCATTTAAATTGTGAAAGTTTACACGGCGCAATGTGCGTATGTGGTTTAATGTTTTTACATTTTAATCTAAATTTTGCAAGTTAATACAGCGCAATGTACGTGTGTGGGTCAATTTTTTACGTTTCGATCAAAATTTTGCAAGTTAACATGGCGCAACGTGCGTTTGTTGTTCTACGGTTCACGTAGATTTTGTTCCGGTTTGACAGGTTCTTACCAACGTGCGGTTCCTACATCAACTTGTTTACAATAGATTTTAAACCCAACTCGTACGATTTTATAAAAACGTGTTAACAACAGTTTTATTACTCAACAATTATCTCTTGTAACCTGAAAAATAATGTTTTGTAACACAAAAAATAAATTGTGTAACCAAAAAGTAATGTTGTGTTTTACATTGACCGGAAAACAACGTTGTAAACGAATACCAATACAAATTTCAATAACACTAATGTTGGTTTTGACGTTGCTCGGTCGGTATCACCTCTGTTTCTTTCTTTATCACTCTCTCTTTCTCTCTATAGATTGCAAAAAGCTTCATGCTCATGATAACCGTGAATCAATCAAATCCTTCGTCATTTTCTGTTGCTTCTATCAATCCGTTCATTCGACATTCAAGTTGTGAAAAATCACATGCAGTTAAACCAAATTGATAGCGTTTAAAGGTATATTAACTTAACCTTTTTCCATTCTATTTCTTTTGTTGTTTCTGAATTGTGATATTGACTTCGTTAGTAGCTTTAATCCTTTATGTTGTAAAATATCAAGTTTACCTGCTAATTGAATTTATTTTTTAAACATATAGATCGGAAAAAAAACTTCAAGTCATATTAACATAACGATTTGTATAACTCCCACAACTCCTTTAATGTTTTAAACTCAAATTAAAACTTTAACCAAGAAATACTCTTAACAATTTTATATACATACAATATCAACTGACTTACAGTAACTTTATGTAATTGGTTGAAGTGGGGCAGTTGAGCTAATGAGACTATGCCAACTGTACCCCACTAAATTGCTTATTGTTTTAAACTAGTTTTTGACCCCGCGTTGATTTTATTCAGCGATTAACAATCTCATCGTCTCAACATAAAAGACGTAGCATTCAAAAATTAAAACTGAAATGACACGTTAAAACTAAAATAAGCCACCATGCCTCACAGTAGCCATCGAGTCCACCACTGGTTCACCCTGCAAACGGAAATCCAGTTTATGAAGACTAACTCGTCACACAAAAGCTCCAAAATATGTGTTGCGTCTTATGTACTTAGTGGATGATTCATCTGAAATGTTATAAAAAGAAGAAGAAGAAGAACCACTGATAAATACAACTATAAAACTATAATTAAATTGTAGCTTTCATTTTCCTGTTAGTTCAACTAAATCGCTTAAGAAGCCTAAACTAACCCAAAAACCCAGCTCAAGCAGCCACCACCAACCATCACTCATCTCTGTCATCCCCGTATGCAACGACAAATGCCACTTACTTTATTTCTCTAAAACCCAATCACCAACACCTATCCACATAATTTAAAATTTCCAAGTAAAAGTTCATATATTGAATGTCGTCAACGTTGTCATGAATATCCCAATCGCGTTTATAAAGTAATAGATAACATATTAGGGGAGAGGGGCGCTTAACGTGTAGTTTTTCAACTTCACTGATTTCTACCAATCCTACACTAGCACATCACTTCACTTCACTGAAACAACATCCACCACCAGCACCGCCTCCACCACACTTCCGCCGCCTTAAACTGCCACCCATGGACAACCGGCCTCTATCGCTAAGAATGAGAGAATCAGACAAAGAAATTATATCCATGCTTTAGGCTCTTGTACAATATGGTACAACAGAAAATGCATAAAGTGGTTGCTAAATGTATAATATTATAATTATATGTACACATATAACTTTTAAATTTGGGCTAACCTATAAAATGGCCTATTAAAGCCCATTGTATATACGATGAGCACCTCTACTTACAACCATTGTACATATGTTATTAAATAATGACTCTAATTATTACAGGCTACTTCCGTTGGTACACTCATGGTGATTAAAGATAACCTAAAACATGTGTCTACTACAAATATAGGGTTTTTTCTCACCCTCATGGTTTTGGTTATCCTCCTTATTATTCTATACATGTTTACTATAACCAAGGAAAACCCATACATCCCAGGTTCATGAAAATCTAATAATCTTTTAATTAATTGATTGTGAGCTTAATTAATTAATTTTTAATTTTTTCATGTTTATATCATGTAGCCTTGGGGGTGTTTTTCATGTTAGCAGTAGTATTGTTTTTTTTTATCATAATTGGTGCAACTTCTGAAGCGATGCAAAAACGGTTTTACTCAACAAAGCGGAATGGCATATAAGTTTTGGTTTTAATGCGTATTTTTACGGCGGGCATGTATGTTTGCCCGTCGTATATGCATCAATCAAAGAGAAAAGAAATTTCAGAAATGTAGTTATTTCAATGTAAGTTCTCTTTCCATGTCTACAAACACTTGCAAAACTTGTTATTGTTATTTTAATGTTTTTCCTTTTTCTTTTTGTCTCTAATTGTAGATCGGTCATAAGTACATTTTTGTATGGAGGCATAGCCTCAGCCGGTTATAGCTTGTCCGGGGGTGCCGTTTAACCGTCGTTTACACCAACTTACCATTAAGTGCAAAGTTGTCGTATATCCCAATTGCCTGCTCAGTGATTAATTAAGCGATTGGATATATCTTAAACATGTCATCTGTAATCCAAAAGTTTAATCAGTTGATACCAGAGGAGTGGGCGAACCGTCATCGCTATAAGTTCATGATGAAAATTACCTTGGTGTTAGCTACTGCAGTATTTGTAATTGTGCATAGCAAGGGCGACCAGTTATATGATAAGTTGCATGCAATGCGTTATACATTTTTAGGGCATGTTTGGATAAACTTATTTGAGTCTAAAAGGACTTTTGGTTAAAAGAACTTATAAACTTATGACTTTTTAAAAAGTAGTTTTTAGAAAAGTGTTTGGATTAGCTTATGTGGTGGGGAAAAACAATAAGTGGATAAGTCATTTTGTAAAAAAAAAGTGTTTAGTTTAACTTATTTAGGTAAAATGACCAAAAAATGAATATGGAGGGTATGTATAAGGATATAAGGAGGGCATGCAGGTAAATATCCATCAATAAGTTATAAGCAGGTTCAAAAAGTCATACATTCCTTACTTTTCCAAAACAACTTATTATAAGTAAATGAGAAGTTAAAATTAGGGGCTGTTTGTTTTTTTTTGCTCAGAAGCACTTCTGACCTCTTTTGTTTGTGTCGCGCAGACGCGCGCAGACTTTTGGGGTCTGCAGATTGTTTGTTTTTTGGAAGACCTTTCACTCAAAAAGGTCTTTCTGACCTCTTCTTGGTGCAGATTTGTTTCAATGTCTTCTAAGGTCTTCTCCCCTTCTCTTCTCCTCACCACACACCACCACTTTCCACCACTACCACTACCACGCTCCACCACCACCACCACCACCACCGTCCACCACCACCACACACCACCACCATCCACCACCGTTCACCACCACCACCGTTCACCACCACCACCGTCCACCACCACCACCACCGTCCACCACCACGACGGTCCACCACCATCACCGTCCACCACCACCACGGTCCACCACCAGACTGTTGTAAAAAACAGTTTATTTAAATTTCAGTTTATTTCAGCAGCCTGCAGACGTTAACAAACAAATAGTCTTCTTCTTGTAAACTGCAGACCTTTGGTCCACCCCTTCTACTGCAGATGTCTGCAGATGTGGTCCGCAGACTGCAGACCTTTTCCTGCAGAAAAAACAAACAGCACCTAAATCATTTTTCATTTGCCAAACACTTTTTTTAACCTATTAACTTTTTGGAAAAGTAATAAGTTATAAGGAGGTGGAAACATGGATAGCCAAACATGCTCTTAGGGATGTGTTACTTATTAAAGGTACACGTCCAGTGGCGGATCTATATATATATTTTTTTTATTTTAGGGGGGGGGGGACAAATTGGTTGGGTAAAAACAAGGCGGGTCAAAGCATGTATGGCCAAAATGGTTGGGTAAAACTAATTTATGCTTATCCACTTAATAATATTGTAAAACTATTAATATTTATCTACTTAATAATATGATAAAGAGTAAAATCTCTTTTGAGTCCCTGTGTTTTGTCGATTTTAACTACTTGAGTCCAACATTTTGATTTTAACATTCTGAGTGCCTGGTTGATAATTCTATAACAATTTGAGTCCAAATTACCAACTCTGTTAGATTTTTTCTGTTAATATTTGTGAAACGGCCAAAGTACCCTTACAATTAAAGATAAATATTATTAAATATTACTTTATTATATATAATAATAATAATAATAATAATAATAATAATAATAATAATAATAATAATAATAATCCTAATCTATTTATCTTTCTCTTCCCTATCTACACACAGATCTGCACGCACACACAACACAAATCTCACTATTCTCTCTCTCTCTCTCTCTCTCTCTCTCTAAAAGTATCAAATCCACCACCACCATACACCTTTAGCAACCACCACCACCACCTCCATCTCCGACCGACTACCACCTGACACAATCTCCATCTCAGGTTTACTCAAACCATCTCCACCCTTTCACCTGCAGCTTCCCCCCCCCCCCCCCCTCACCTTTCTCTCTTTGCAGACAACCACCATCACTACCACAACCATAGAACACCACCATCACCACCACAATCATACACCACCACCACCACCCTTTTCTATTCGAAACAAGAAGTTGTACAATAAATTTATTTAACCGTCAAAATCAAAACAAGAAGCAAGATAGAAATTAGACCATAACCAAAGCTAGATAAAACCACCCAACTGTCATACTAGACTTGCAACTGAGACCGACTCAAATACCTGTTGAAATCATCACTTTCGGCCGAGAAACCATGGGTGTTAAAGGTTTAATCGAAGAACGAGTGTCAGATCCGAATAAATTTAAGGGTTATGGTGCAGTGGTGGTCAGGTAGGGGAGAGATTGTATGGTGGTGCAGGGGTGCAGTAGTGGATGGTGTTGGTGAGGCAAAGTGGGGTGGCTGTGAATGTGCAGGTGTGTGTGAGCGAGAGATAGAGGATGAGAGAGACGGGGAGGCGTGTGCAGGTATGTGTGTGTTTGTGACACGGTGGTGGAGATGCGGCGGTGGTGGAGATGTGGCGGTGGTGAGGCAGAGTGGGGTAGGGGAAAGTAGCGGTGGTCATGGGTATGCAGGTGTGTGTGTGAGAGAGGGGGAGAAGAGAGAGAGAGAGAGAGAGAGAGAGAGAGAGAGAGAGAGAGAGAGAGAGAGAGAGAGAGAGAGAGAGAGAGAGAGAGAGAGATAGAGGTGTGGAGTTGTGTGTGTGTTTGTGATATATAATATTATTTTTATTTATTTATTTATTTATATATTATTTTTTTGAAGGTTATTTATTTATTATTAAAACCTTATGTATTAAAGACTTGTTCCTTATACATTATGCATTAAAGAGTTGTACCTAGAGGTAAAATGACTGAAACATCCTTATACTTAACTTACTTAGTTAACGGTGTTAGAAATTTGGACTCAAATGGTTATAGAATTATCAACCAGGCACTCCGAATGTTAAAAATCAAAATGTTGGACTCAAGTAGTTAAAATCGACAAAACACAAGGACTCAAAAAGGAATTTACTCTATGATAACTTTTAATTGAAGCCAAATAGACACTGAAAGAAAAAAAGGAGTGTTTAGAGCTCTTAGACTATGTGTTGTTGGTAGAGGTGAGTGAGAGCTTTATCCTCTAATATTGAGTCACATAATCGCTGACATGCCATGGTGATAAAGTTGTAGCTCATTCGCCTGAGATCTTGTTGTGGCTAGAGGTGAGCAACAACTTTATCTATTTTTTTAAAATTATTATTTATTAAAATTTGTTATTTTAAATTTATATAATATTTAAATTTGTAACACAAATTAAATAATAAACATAAAATATTCATTAATAAATTTTTTACAAAGACATAATTAATAAAAAAAACTTAAAAAACTAGTTAAAGTATCGCCCGACGAGGCATTGGGAGGTCGCTAAAGTCTCTCGTTAAAAAGTCCATGTTCCTCAATCTTACTTTATCAGCTTTAGCTTTCGTCGTCATCTCCATTGTAGTCCTTATTTTACTAATTTCCCCGAGAATTCGTTATCGGTTTCGTTAGCAGTTTGTTTAGCTTTCGCCTCTTCGCAAGTGAACATGTAGACATCAAGATCGTTAGACCCACTCACTCGCATTCGATTACTGTTCCAATTATGATTGTTTGTAAACAAGCCCACATATTTTCTAATCCCGGCCCACCGGCCGGAAATCATATTCGGGGAACGCATTTCACTCCCCACTTGTTCATAGAAGATTTGTCGAATTCGTCTCAAAAAACATTCGCCCGTTGATAGTCGGCTACAAAAAAGAAACATAACACAAAGATTAAAACAAATTCAATATACTTGCAACATATATTTACTTAAGAAAAAATTATACCAGCTTTTTGATCTTCCAAAACTTCCACCCACGCCCGACGAAGGGCTATTTTCTCATCTTTTGTCCAAGGCGTTACTCGCCGCTTTGGTCGTACATCTTGTTTGGGCGGTTCACCACCCCTAGCACCACTCCTGCCGGCCGCTATCCGTCCTCGGCCACCACCTCTAGCCGTCGGACCACCTCTGCCACCACCCCTGCTTTGCCCCCCGCTTATTTGGGGCTAGTGGTAGCGTATCCGAAATTACAAAATCCGGAGAACGGTGGTGGCATTTGGCTAAGATTCTCTTCGAGTTCGGTATTCGTCCCAAACCCGTCTTCATCTAGGAATTCCATAGCCGGTTGGTAACATACTTCCCATTGTGATGGATCCAATTTTTTGAAGATTGAATATTGTTTTTGATTGTTTAGTGTTTGAAGATTGAAGATTGTTTTTGTTTGTTTAAAATGATTAAAAATGTTTTTTTTATAAATACTCAAAACTAGCCGTCGGCCACCGGCTAGTTGGCTGCCAACGGTCGACTTTGACTCGCTATCCCACGTGAGCACACTAGTGTCCACTCGCTCATGCAGTCGTTAGCCCATGGGTACTGTGGTTCAAGCTAGCCACGTGGATCAAGTTGTGACTCGCGACATCTCGCTCACGGGCCACAACACATAGTCTTAGATGGAAATACAAATATAAATTAACATACACAAACAACATAATCAACAGAGTTGCACAAATCAATAAGACTTGGCTTGGTCATGAATCATGATTAGAGAAATATTTTATTTAATATCTACGTAAATTGAACGTTGGTTAAATTATTTTGAAGATAAACACATCTTCTAATAAAAAGCTATTTTAATAGGGTGTATGTGTGAAAAGAAATAAAACAATACATAAACATAAAGTAAACTAGCATCAAATTATAGATCGCATGAATCCGGTGGAGGGTGGGCTGGAGGGTGGGCTGAAAACAAGTGGATCCCATGAAAATTTGTTATATAAGTAATGTGGCTAAATGGGCTAGAGGGTGGGCACAAGCCCACCCTATCACCTTAACGAACCCGACTCTGTACATGCCTATACGGGGTGGTCTGTAATGGACACCTATGATGCTCGTGATATATATCGTGAGCGTGAAGTTTAGTTTATGGTCTTGCAACGGTTAACTTTGATGTTAAAAAAGAAATAAAATATTTTTTACCCTACATATATAATAGGGATGAGCTTAGGGGTGAGAATATTAGGGCCGGACCGAAATAAAACCGAGAACCGAACTGATTTGAGACCAGAATTGAACCGGGTATGTAGTTTAGGTTTTGTAGTCGGTTCTTGTATATACCCCAAGTCGGGTATCGGGTCGGGTCGGTCCTGAACTGTTTAAAAACCGAAAATAAACTTGGACCAAAAAGATACATATATACTATGGTTTATGAGTGTGAAAGCTATTGCTTAAACCTTCTTCTGTAAGTTGTATTAGGGAGAAGAAGACAATTTAACGATGATATAGAAGGCGATGTAGTCACTATAATCTGTAATTATCATAATTTATTAAGAATGTGTCACACCCTCAAATTTCCACTTGCGGAGTTTTACTGCGAGGCGCATGACCCAAGATCCAAGTCAACGGTCACAATAAACAACACTATATGAAATACGAAAACTCAAAACATAGTTCTCATACCATAAAACCGTAGCGGAAGCATTTAACTAGTAACAAACCATGTACCAACGTGTTCAAAATATTTAGTTCAAAAACATGAAACTAAGCCTAGACGCAATGCAGACTCGTGCGCCTAGTCCAACTGTTGCTACCTTAGCGACCTTAGAAAAACATGCCAAAACGACGTCAACATATAATGCTGGTGAGTTAACAGGTTTGTTCAAAATGTTACCAAGTGTTACCAAATGTTACGAAATGTTACCAGGTTCAAAACTTGTCAATACTATATCAAAGTTACCAAAGCACGCTAGCTAGGCGTGTGTTCTGTTACTACTACGATTGGAAAACCATTACTGGACTGTTCCCAATGTTCGGCCCGAGTGTTCAGCAATGTTTAGCAAGTTCGAGACAATATGTACCCTCCCGGCCCTCCAAGCCGTCGAGTGGGGCTTGTCACGCCCAATAGATCTATCCACATTTCCCCCGTTGTGCATCCCCGCACATTCATGGTTTCCCGGGACTTTCAAAGATCGTATAGCAATGCAAAAGTAGATCATAGTATGACATATGTTTCCAAAAGATATGTTACCAAAAGTTAAGTTTAAAGCATGTTTTCTCCCCCAAAAGTAAAAGCAGTAAATTGGGGCCATGAACTCACCTTAAGTTGTGTTCTTCAATATATTAAGAAAGCTAAGCCCTTGATAATCCCAACTACCGGAGATCTATCAAAATGTTCACATAAGTGTTCCGACTAATATACATAAGGTTATCTAGTCCCGATTGTCCATATCGTTACCAAGTATGTTTAAAATGTGTTTGACTGTTCAACCGACACACTAGACCAACCCGACATCCCGTTGGTGACCCATTACATAAACTAATCAAGCATACATAGATTACACATAAGGTTCAAGCATAAAACACTTAGTTTGCATCAAAAATCGCACATACGGAGTTATAAGGTCGAATCAGCATTTTACCAGCCCAGGTTCGACCCCCATGAGGTTCCTTCGACCAACATCAAGTTCGTTCGACCAAACTGAGTGACAGACTGCAGGTTCGACCCCCTGACCTCCACCTTCGACCCCACGTGGGTTCGAATGAGGCCAGGTTCGACCCGTGCAGTGTTGTTTTTCCTAAAACGCATCAAAACTATCCGACAACACCACGAAACATCATGAAACACTGCAGTTAACCATGAATAACATATCCCTACGAAACCTTACCAATTTTGCCCCAAAACCAGTTTATTTTAACGCTTTCCCAAAATGGCAAAATTATGGAAACGTTACATCATGCATGAAAACTTTACCCAATTTGGAAACTTTTTGAAATCCTTTCATAATCATCTCAAAATGCTCAGTTTAATGTGTGTATGAAAACCCCTAATGGTTTTATCAATAATACTACCAAGCAACAAGCCCTAGATTTATCAAAATTCCTAAATTAGACATGATATCATCATCCATCTAATAGTAACCTTAAACAATCATAAACCAATACCAATAGCAGCCCTAGATCATGTTTCTATCATTAGTATTGTTGCAAATCGTTAAACAACACATAATATCACACAACACATCATTAACATATGTTTATTGATATGAAAACCCATGTTTAATGATAAGGTTTAGGTTTAGAAAGATGTTTTAAAAGGTTTTTAATCATAAAAACACCCTTAGAATAGATCTGGACATTTAGGGTTAGATAAAAACGAATCAAAATACTTTGAAAAGGGCTTAGGATCAAGAACACACCTTGAATTCTTGATTAGATGTTGTTTTTAGGTTAGATTATGAAAAACGAGAGCAAAAAACTCCTTACTCGGTGATTAAAATCGTTAGAGAGCGTTTTGGGGCGACTAGGGTTTGTAAAATGGTGAAAATGACAAAGTGTGGTATTTATACTAAAGCCACCTTCGACCCCTACGCTAGGTCGAACGAGACTTTTTAGTGCTTAAAAGCTACATTCGACCCCTACACAAAGTCGAACGAGACTTTGTGTGGTCGAATGGCTTTTTAAGTTGTTTCCCAAGACAGGTTCGAACTCCCTATAGGTCGAACCAGATGTATGTTTCCCAGATTTTCCAGTTTTGTCGTTTAAACGTGTTTTAGCACATTCTAACACATGAACATGTAATCCTAACATATGTTTAGCATATACAATCATGTTTACACCTTTGAAGCACATATTTGCACATTGTATCACACGTATGTATCAAACTACATATCCTACTTAGTTCAATTCATGTAATTTCACCAACAACGGGACCCGGTACTAGTGTATTCCCAAAACGACTCCCAATGATCCTCCAGATCATTGAACCCTGGACAATCCTATCATGACCCGACTCAACTAACCCAGTTAAGTCCGTTTATAAATGTTTTCGCTTAGGTAGACTTAAGTTTTGCCAAAATGTTTAAGCCGAACATGTCGGGTGTCACATCATCCCCACGTTGAAAGAATTTTCGTCCCGAAAATTGCACGAAGCCCAAAAATGAAAGAGATGAAAAGAAGGAAACGAAAAAAAAATTTACCAGTCGTTACATCATCCCCACGTTGAAGGGAATCTCGCCCCGAGATTCATTCAACTTCAGCGGTAATATGCCTAGATTCGAACGCACGCTTCGAAAAAAGATGAGGTTACTTAGATTTCATCTAATCCTCCCGTTTCCACGTGAATTCCAGTCACGATTCGAGTTCCAACGAACTTAACGATGTGGATTTTACTCCGACGAAGGCTACGAATCTTATAGTCAATAATCTCAACAGGTTCCTCCGCAATGCAAAGACGATCATCAACCTCGATCTCTTCTAGTGGTACAATAAGAGATTCGTCAGCCAAACACTTCTTCAAGTTAGACACATGGAATACGTTGTGAACACTACCGAGCTCCGCCGGTAAGTCAAGTTTGTATGCCACCGGTCCAATCCGTTCCTTGATTGCGAACGGTCCGACATAACGAGGATTAAGCTTGCCACGCTTTCAAAGCGTATGACGCCCTTCCATGGTTAAACTTTCAAAAGTACCATGTCCCCAACCTGGAATGTAACACCCCGCCCCTCTCACAACCAATATTGTCCGCTTTGCCCTGATGGGTTGCCCATCCAGAGCTCACAGATTTGTTTTTGGTTGCCCTGGTGGAGACTTCCCAGGAGGTCACCCATCCCGATATTACTCCCACCTAAGCACGCTTAACTGTGGAGTTATCCTCTCATCCACTAACATTAAGCCCCAAAACGCGTTGGTGATTTAAGAGGCAAGACATTACTTATGAACCAAGGATATCTTCTGGCCACGGCCAATGTGGGATTTTCCTGGGGTGTCACATTCACCCCCTGTTAGAGTCTCATCGTCCCTGATGAGGTATGCACCCACTATCCCGAACGGCACAACCTGGCTCTGATACCATCTGTAACACCCCGCCCCTCTCACCACCAATATTGTCCGCTTTGCCCGATGGGTTGCCCATCCAGAGCTCACGAATTTGTTTTTGGTTGCCCCGGTGGAGACTTCCCAGGAGGTCACCTATCCTGATACTACTCCCACCTAAGCACGCTTAACTGTGGAGTTCTCCTCTCATCCACTAACATTAAGCCCCAAAACGCGTTGGTGATTTAAGAGGCAAGACATTACTTATGAACAAAGGATCTCTCCTGGCCACGGCCGATGTGGGATTTTCCTGGGGTGTCACAACCGGCAACTTCCGATCAATACCGGTATGATTTTAATTATTTGTAGTAATTATTCATAATAAATATTTGTTAATTATAAAGTTTCGGGAGTTTACTGATCGTTTTAACAATGGAGACTGCGACCGATTTAATTAATGTGATTTAAACGCGTGTGTTGAACGCACGCGTAGGTTGATGGAAGTAATATTATTTTGTCCGGTTTAGTTGGATTTTTAATTCCGAACATAACCGACTATTTTCATAGTAAACTATCGAGCTTAAAAAGGGACCGAGTCATATTTCGTTTAAACGGGTTCGTTTACGCGGTAAACACTCACCTACATAACCCTATCTATAAAATCCACTCATTCTCCTCCTCTTGCTCATTTTTGCAGCCGCTACCTATCATCCCTCCCACTATCTCACTAGAAAACCTTAACACACACAAACACACACTCTCTCTCTAACCCTCTCATCGGTTCTCTTTCCATCCTGCTCCACTTCTGGTGACGGCCGGCCACCACCGTGGGTCGTGGCAGCGCACAGCTTTAGACCGACAGGTGTTGATTCACGGGTTAAAGGCAGGTGATTTGATGGTGGTAGCGGGGCTGCTATAATATAGTCAGGGTGGGGTTGATCGGGTGATGGTGGTGGTTTCCGGTATGTGGTTCAGGGCTGTGGTGGTTATTATATAAAGATCCAAGGCGGAGCAGTTCCTTCTTTAGGCCCGATAACGAGCAGATTCGAGTCTAGGTTAAGGTTCTCGGTGGATGATTCCGGATCTGGTGGCTCGATCGTGGGTTGTTGTGGTGGTCTCGGCAAGGGTGGTTAAGGATGTTTCGGTCAGACTTCCATGTGGTTGTTCCGGGTGGTTGTGCTCGGTTATGGTTTGGGTCGAGTTGATTCAGGTTGTGGTCCGGGCGATGGTTTGCGGGTTTGGCTCGTGGATGCTGATTATTGGCGTGTCAAGGAGATGGGTTTCAAGTAAGTGGTTGATGTTTCGTTATTGCTTCGTCTCAGTTCAGTCACGGGTCCGGGTTGGGTCTGGTTTCGGTTTGGACATGGTCAAGGCGCGGGTCAGCTACAATCAACACTGGTCAGATCTGTTGCAAGTCAGTTTGGGTTTTGGTTGATCTAGGCCAATCACGGTTCGGGTTAGGTTTTGGTCCAGGTTCGGTTATGTTCGGGTCGGGTCAACAGTCAGATCTGGTCAACGCTCTGTCAACGACTCGGTGTGCGATTCGGTATACTTGATTTCGTGTTTATTATTATTATTATTATCTTGTTTATATATATCATATATTTATAATGTTATGTATTTGTAAATATTATTATATTTATGAATATTATATATTTATAAATATATTGATATGGATAGAATAGTTTTAACTCGCGAACGGGCCGAGTGATAATAATAATAAACGGTAACTATATTATATTACGAACGATTCGGTAAACGGTTAACTTAACATGACTTATGATATCGAACATCGGACTAAATAACATTGGACTATATCGTCGGACTATATTATATATATATATATATATTGCTATATATATATATAAGTATACATAGGTGACGAAACGTATACAGTCTCGTGAATCGGAATTATGGATAAAAGGATTTGAGGAATTGTGTTTGAAAGTTGATTTTTGGGGAAAATTTTAGACAATGGGTGTTGTCTGGTTTGTACAAAAACAGTGGAAACTCTGCCCAAATTTTTATAAAATTAAAGCGTAACGAACTGCCACTTTTATAAATAAATTCCCCTAAGTGCTTTGGACAAATGCATTATTATATACAAATCGAAATGCTTTTAAGGACTGTTTATTCGTATCAATAAAGATGATTTCCAAACAATATTTGAGAAAAAGTAACAAATGTTATTGATCGGTTTAATAACTAAATTCGTATTTCCTCAAAGGGTATTTTCTAAAATATAATTACGCAAAACAAATACATTTACATGATTTGCGAGACGAGCCACGATTAAGAATAACTATACGTTTCGGGGTACTAGTCCAACATGGTTTATACATAAATAGTAACAAGTCTGCAACTTGGGTGCTATGCTGTATGTAATATGTGAATTAAGATAAGTCATTGTCAGTTCGTTGAGATGAAACGTATTTAGACTCGTGTTGGTACACATGAGTCTAGACAGTCGAGTAGACTATGTTGTAAGCGGTTAATAAGCTAGGCTTATATGTGATAGACTGTTAAGGTGTCCTTTGTTGGTAATTAGGGAACGAGGAAGTCGGTCGAGGTTTTAGGCTTGTTTGCTAGCTTAGCATGGAAATTAAGGTGAGTTCATGACCCCACTTTTTATCGTTTTTATAAAAGTTTTCGGGGGGGGGGGGGGGAAGACATGCTTCTTTTATGAAAATCTGATGAAATTAAAGTGATCAAGTTTTGGGAAAGGTTTAACATTTCAAACACTTTGAAAAATCGTACATGGGAAATGAAATGGGTTGTGTGAGTTTCACGACCCCACTTAAAGCCTTTACGTTTTGGGGGAGACACATGCTTTATACTTGTTTCATAAAATATCATGTTATACTAGTGTTAAATTCATTTGTACTATACGATACATGAAGTCCCGGGGAAACCATGAATATGCTGGATAGCATAGCGGGGGAAATGTGGATAGATCTATTGGGACTGACAGACCCCACTCGTCGGCCGGGGCCGGCGGGTGCATATTGTCTCGGTCATAACGCTGTCGTGGACGGTAGTGCATATTTCGGGCAAATTCTTATTTCGTCTTGTCTGTAATGGTTTCCAGGTCGTAGTATTAGCATTCATGTGTCTAGCTAACGCTATCATCTTAACATAGTAGTAACATGATGGATCTTTCAAAACTCATGGAAATGTTTTTGTTAAACTTTATTCCTGGTATGGAATAACATAACTTTATTCCTGGTATGGAATAACATAACTTTATTCCTGGTTTGGAATAACATAACTTTATTCCCTGGTTTGGGTTTACGCAACTAGTTCCTGGATTTGGACTACATAGATTTCGGGTTGAAATGATTTCGGGTTAAACTTAACTTTTGGTTTCGCAAGCTTATGAACTCACCAGCTTTATGTTGACTTTTTAAGCATGTATTTCAGGTTTAAACTTTGGTAACATCACGGTTGGAGTGGGCGACGTCTTGGGATCGGGATCCTAGAGGGTTAGAATTGGCGTTCAGGAAGTAAGAGTCTTAGATGCATCTTTCCGCTGCGCGGCGAAGCTACCAAACGTCACGACCAATTTGGGGAAAAGTCGGGGTGTGACATGGAACTCCAAAGGTTTCGACGGAGATCAGTATAACTGTTCTGACGATCCCGTGCGGCTGGCAAACGGTTACGAATTCGTATGATTTTCTCCGAAGTTTCGTACACCAGTTCTGGACTAGTGAGCTAACTCTCACCCACTTCGGCCCAACAAAGAGGAGATCGGCATTTCCGTCCGTAAAGAGCTTTGAATGGAGCCGCTTGATACTAGAGTGGTAACTGTTGTTGCAAGAGAACTCTACCAATGGTAGGTGACACTCCCAACCTTTGCCAAAATCGATAACACATGCCCGAAGCATATCCTCCAAGGTTTGAATCGTCCGCTCACTCTGACCGTCAGTCTGCGGATGATAAGCCGTACTCATATCCAACTGAGTACCCAAAGCCTTGTGCAGAGCCTTCCAGAAACGCGAAGCAAAACGAGAATCACGATCAGAGATAATAGAAACAGGCACCCCATGCCGAGAGACTACCTCCTTAAGGTAAATTCGAGCCAACCGCTCGAGCCCATAAGTTTCTTTAATAGGTAGGAAGTGCGCCGATTTTGTCAACCTGTCGACAATCACCCAAATCATATCGCAACCACTTGGTGACTTCGGTAGTTTGGTGACAAAATCCATCGTGATTCGTTCCCACTTCCATTCTGGAATCTCCGGTTATTACAGGATACCAGACGGCTTCTGATACTCCACCTTGACCTTAGCACAAGTCAAGCACTTGCTCACGTATTAAGCTATATCAGCTTTCATGTTCGGCCACCAATAGAGTATCTTCAAATCCTGATACATCTTGTTGGAGCCAAGGTGAACAGAATACCGGAATTTGTGAGCTTCATCCAAGACAAGCCCCGTAATCCCCCGAAGAAAGGAACCCAAACACGTTCTGTGAAGTAATGTAGGCCATCGGACCTATGTTCAAGGTGCTTGTTAGCACTATGCATAGTTTCAGCTTTAAGGTTTTCTCCTTCGAAGCCTCCAGTTGTGCAGAAAGAATTTGGTCAGGCAAAGAGGAATGAATGGTGAGCTGTAAAGCTCGAACACGACGGGTTTCGCAGATTCCTTCCAGCTCAAGGCGTCCGCCACAACGTTCGCCTTGCCAGGATGATACTTGATAGCACAGTCATAATCGTTCAGGAGTTCAACCCAGCGACGCTGCCGCATGTTTAGCTCCTTCTGGTCGAAAAATATGCTGAAGACTCTTGTGATCGGTGTATATGGTGCATTTGGTACCGTACAAGTAATGTCTCCAGATTTTCAACGCAATAACCACTGCACCCAATTCCAAGTCATTGGTAGTGTACTTCTTCTCGTGAACCTTAAGTTGACGAGAAGCATAAGCAATGACCTTCTCGCATTGCATCAACACGCAACCGAGACCACGAATAGAAGCGTCACAGTACACAACAAAATCATCCGTACCCTCAGGTAAAGATAGCATAGGTGCAGAACAAAGTTTAAGCTTCAGCATCTGAAATGCCGATTCCTGCAGTTCACCCCAGTCGAACTTTCGGTCCTTCTGGGTAATAGAGGTGAGGGGTTGAGCAATCTTCGAAAATCCCTCAATGAAACGATGATAGTAACCCGCAAGACCTAGGAATTGCCGCACCTCAGATGGCCTCTTTGTTGCTTCCCAGTCTTTAATAGCTACGATCTTAGCCGGATCGACATGAATTCCCAGTTCATTAACCACATGCCCTAGGAATTGAACTTCACTTAACCAAAAATCACACTTTGAGAACTTAGCATACAACCGCTCTCATCTCAAAAGTTCCAAGACCAACCGTAAGTGTTCCTCATGATCCGTCTTATTCTTAGAATAAACCAGGATGTCATCAATAAAGACGATGATGAATTTATCAAGGTAAGGCTTGCAATCGCGGTTCATCAAATCCATGAACACCGCCGGTGCGTTAGTGAGACCAAAAGGCATGACCAAGAACTCAAAATGGCCATAACGAGTACGAAAAGCAGTCTTCGGAACGTCGGCTTCCTGAACGCGCAACTGATGATAACCAGATCGCAAATCAATCTTCGAATAGTAACTAGAGCCCTGGAGCTGGTCAAAGAGATCATCAATGCGAGGGAGAGGGTAACGATTCTTGATGGTCACTTTGTTCAGCTCACGATATTCGATACACATGCGAAGACTTCCGTCCTTCTTCTTCACAAACAAGATAGGAGCTCCCCACGGGGAAGAAATCGGTCGGATGAAACCCTTTTCCAAGAGTTCCTATAACTGGCTGGACAACTCTTGCACCTCGGGAGGTGCAAGACGATACGGGGCTCGGGAAATAGGAGCTGCACCTGGGGTATGATCAATGCCAAACTCAACCTGACGATGAGGAGGAAGACCAGGTAAATCATCAGGAAACACATTAGGGAAATCACGAACCACAGGGATATCCCCGATCTTCTTCTCATCATCAGACGAAACAAAAACAAGTGCCAGAATGGCCGAATAACCCTTTCGAAGATACTTAAGGGCTTTCATACTAGAAATGATACTAAGCTTAGCACCGCTTTTCTCGCCATGAATTTAGAAAGAGTCTCTCCATCAGGGAGAGGGATACGAATGACCTTATCATAACAAACGATCTCCGCACGATACAACGATAACCAATCCATGCCCACAACGACATCAAAACTACCCAGGGACACTGGCATAAGGTCAATGGGGAAAGACAAACCCGACAGTTCCAAGAGACACTCCCTAAGAATATGTGTCGCTTCGATGTTCTTGCCATCAGCCAATTCTATCAAGTATTTAGCCTCTAAAGGTGTGGGTACTATATCTAGCAATCGACTAATGTCCATAGATATGAAACTCTTATCGGCACCAGAATCAAACAAGACAGAAACATAGTGATCATTAAGAAGGAACGTACCGGTAACTGTGTCAGGATCTTGCTTGGCCTCTGCAGAGCCAATGACGAAAGCACGCGCATTCCTGTCGCCGCCTCCGGTGTTCCCGTTATCGTTCCCGCCCTTCGCATTCTCGCCCTGTCTCGGCTTGGGACAATCACGCTTGAAATGCCCCGTTTCACCACAGTTGTAGCACCCTTGCTTTCCTGGAGTCCCCTGAGCAGCAGGAGCAGGAGCATCAGTAGGAGCCTGAGTCGAAGGAAGTGACACCCTGCAGTCCTTAGCAAGATGCCCCAACTGATGGCACCGATGACAATGAGCCCGATCACAACTCCCAGAATGATGAAAACCACACTTGTTACACTTGGGATGCTTCCCAACATACCCACCCGACTTCTGCCTGAAGAAGACCCAGACGAATCAAACTTCTTCACTGGCTGAGATGGTGCTGGCACGACATTCTTCCCCACATTATCCCACTTCCTCTTGTTTCCCTCAGAACCCTTCACAGTAGTACCCTTAGGAGGCAAAACACCCTCCGCCACCTTCAAGTTAGTCATCCGATGAGTCGATCGGACGACTTCAGCAAGTGTGGGAAGATTCCCAGCAGCCACCAACCCTGATATCTCTGGCACCAACCCCAAAATGTAGTGCTCAATCCTCCTATACTCAGGTGTGTGCAAATCAGGGCACAACACCGCTAGCTCATTCCGCCTCACAGTGTACTCCTCTATCTCGGACCCAACCATCTTGTAGTTCCAAACCTCATGTTCCAACTTCTGCACTTCCTCCCAAGGACAGTACTCGCTCTTCAAACGCTGCACGAAATCCGCCTAAAGCATAGCATGAGCTTCCCCCAAACCCATGTTCTGAGCAGTAGCATTCCACCACGACAACGCAAGACCCTCGAATGTTGCAGTGGCATACTTAACCCGGTCCCCAGCGGGACAGTTACACATCAAGAATACAGATTCAACCTTCTCCAACCATTGGAGCAGTCCCACCGCCCCCTCAGTCCCAACAAAGTTATGGGGCTGACAGTCCCGAAAGTTCTTATAAGAGCACTGAGGTAGAGGTGGATTAACAGCAACACCTGAGACATGACACACAAATAAACCACAAAAGAAAAGACATGACACCTAAGAATGAGGTAGAGTTGATATAAATCAACTTACCACCTAGAACGTTATGTCCAGCCTGGAAAGCTGCCAATGCCATATTCACTTGTTGTTGCAACAAGTTGTTCAATTCTTCCTGGGTCATATTGATGTTACCACGACCACCACCGCCACCACGGCCACCGCCGCCACCACGGCGTCCACCACCACGAGCGCCAGACATGATCTGACAATAAAAAATCGAGAGATTCAGATTCACCTCTAGTGTCAACCACTAGAAATTACAAGAGTTAGACCTAGGTATAATCCGGGACTGTACATCCAAACTCAAAGTCCACTAGGATTTTCATGCTTTTCAGTTTATGATTTCGTGTGCACCTGAAATGATAAACTGCTCTACATGGTCCTCCAAGTGTTCCCCTAGTTCGAACCCAGATCACCGAATACTTGCACCTAGTAACATGCTACTACAAGAATATGTGCACGAGAACATGTGTAGGCAAGTGCGTCTATTGGAGCATAGAGGGGAGATGTCCAAATCCTGGACAGATCTCAAGAGTATGCAAAAATCACTCCAATATACGACACTGTTGTGCAAGATTCAACCAGTCAGCCCCTTCGTCTTCAAATCCCGAAGATGAAGACAAGAGTAGGCAAAAACTTAAATAAGAGTAGATGATGTAACACAGAAGTACGATGATGATGTAAAGACACCCCGACAAGGTTAGTACGTATCCCACTAAACAACTCAAAGTATGTGACCGTCTAGTGTGTGTGACTCGGCTATAGACCAGACTCTACATGCAGTCCTAGTTCACTATAACCATTGGCTCTGATACCAATCTGTCACACCCTCAAATTTGCACTTGTGGAGTTTTACCGCGAGGGGCATGAAAAACCAGGATCCAAGTCAACGGTCACAATAAACAACACTATATGAAATACGAAAACTTAAAACATAGTTCCCATACCATAAAACCGTAGCAGAAGCATTTAACTAGTTACAAACCATGTACCAACATGTTCAAAATATTTGGTTCAAAAACATGAAACTAAGCCTAGACGCAATGCAGACTCGTGCACCTAGTCCAACTGTTGCTACCTTAGCGACCTGAGAAAAACATGCCAAAACGACGTCAACATATAATGCTGGTGAGTTCACAGGTTTGTTCAAAATGTTACCAAGTGTTACCAAATGTTACGAAATGTTACCACGTTCAAAACCCGTCAATACTATATCAAAGTTACCAAAGTACGCTAGCTAGGCGTGTGTTCTGTTACTACTACGATTGGAAAACCATTACTGGACTGTTCCCAATGTTCGGCCCGAGTGTTCAGCAATGTTTAGCAAGTTCGAGACAATATGTACCCTCCCGGCCCTCCAAGCCGTCGAGTGGGGCTTGTCACGCCCAATAGATCTATCCACATTTCCCCCATTGTGCATCCCCGCACATTCATGGTTTCCCCAGGGACTTTCAAAGATCGTATAACAATGCAAAAGTAGATCATAGTATGACATATGTTTCCAAAAGATAAGTTTAGCGCATGTTTTCTCCCCCAAAAGTAAAAACAGTAAAAGTGGGCCGTGAACTCACCTTAAGTTGTGTTCCTCAATATATTAAGAAAGCCAAGCCCTTGATAACCCCAACTACCGGAGATCTATCAAAATGTTCACATAAGTGTTCCGACTAATAACCATAAGGTTATCTAGTCCCCGATTGTCCAGATCGTGACCAAGTATGTTTAAAATGTGTTTGACTGTTCAACCGACACACTAGACCGACCCGACATCCCATTGGTGATCCATTACATAAACTTATCAAGCATACATAGATTACACATAAGGTTCAAGCATAAAACACTTAGTTTGCATCAAAAATCGCACATACGGAGTTATAAGGTCGAATCAGCATTTTACCAGCCCTGGTTCGACCCTTTTGACCTTGGTTCGACCCCCATGAGGTTCCTTCGACCTACATCAAGTTTGTTCGACCAAACTAAGTGACAGACTGCAGGTTCGACCCCTGACCTCCACATTCGACCCCACGTGGGTTCGATTGAGGCCAGGTTCGACCCCTGCAGTGTTGTTTTTCCTAAAACGCATCAAAACTATTTGACAACACCACGAAACATCATGAAACACTGCAGTTAACCATGAATAACATATCCCTACGAAACCCTACCAATTTTTCCCCAAAACCAGTTTATTTTAACGCTTTCCCAAAATGGCAAAATTATGGAAACGTCACATCATGCATGAAAACTTTACCCAATTTGGAAACTTTTTGAAATCCTTTCATAATCATCTCAAAATTCTTAGTTTAATGTGTGTATGAAAACCCCAATTGTTTTATCAATAATACTAACTTGCAACAAGCCCTAGATTTATCAAAATTCCCAAATTAGACATGATATCATCATCCATCTAATTGTAACTTTAAACAATCATAAACCAATACCAACAACAGCCCTTGATCATGTTTCTATCATTAGTATTGCAGCAAATCATTAAACAACACATAATATCACATAACATATCATTAACATATGTTTATTGATATGAAAACCCATGTTTAATGATAAGGTTTAGGTTTAGAAAGATGTTTAAAAGGTTTTTAATCATAAAAACACCCTTAGAACAGATCTGGACATTTAGGGTTAGATAAAAACGAATCAAAATACTTTGAAAAGGGTTTAGGATCAAGAACACACCTAGATTCTTGATTAGATGTTGTTTTTAGGTTAGATTATGAAAAACGATAGCAAAAACTCCTTCCTCAGTGATTAAAATCGTTAGAGAGCGTTTGGAGGCAACCATAGATTTTCCTTTCAAGCAAATAATTGTTGATTAGTATTACATTGTATTGTATCATTATAGAGTAGTGTTGTTTCAAAGCATAATTTGTGAGATTCTCAGTTTTATTAGATTAACGTGGAAGCCTGGATTATATTTATGAAAATGTTTTGATAATAAGAAATATATAAAAAAATCTAACCTCAAATTAAGCATCAAAATTAACAATAACTATTCAGCATCTAAAACAAATTACCTCTAACAAATCGAAGCTTTCTGATCAGCAAATCGCACCTTTCCTATAATGATTTTGATCTCGGGTCAGGTCTTTCTTCTAGAACTGATGGAATTGTCTGTCCAGGGACCGATGACCGAACCGTTTTCTAGGGTTTCATTTCGGTTCTGATTTTATAATATTGTCTGGTTTCGGGTCGGGTCAGTTCTGGACCAATGCTCACCCCTAGATGAGCTCGGTACCAAACTGATCCCGAAACTGATTTTTGCCAAAATAAAAAATAAAATAAAAATAGTGATGGATGTGATCACCACCCCTTGTGGTTTAAGAGTGATAAAATGTGAAGAAATGAGATGGCACGTACTACTTGATTAAATGTTTAGTGATATAGTGATAAAGCACGCATAATCATATTTTTCCCTTTTCAGTTCAAATCATATCATTGGCTGGAGCGATTATCAGCGTGCTGCTGGTACGCTTTTATTTTTCATGTATAATAACAATAATCATTAGTTGCGTCTTGACTATTTGGAGCACTTACACTTTTTTAATTGGCCAGGATCTCATCATTCCGATGCTCTGCTTTCTTCACATCCATCCTATAAACCTCACGCAATTACGTGTACGATGTAACCTATAACAATTAAAAAATAATATCAATATCATGTGTACCAATATTTTAAATATATTGGATGGTTGATTTGAATAGAAGAATTATCTACATGCTGCTCGCATTTGGAGTTCTAGGAGCATCAAACATCATAGGCATGAGATATTGACATTTTATCCCAATTCAAAATGAAAAACACGAAACCAGAATAATTATAATGTTGCGAATTAACAACCGATTGTATATTGCTTAATTCAAATTCTTTTGTTAAATCAACAGAATAAAAAGGAATTTTGTATGATCAAAGTCAATATATGATCAACAAAGCTTAAAATTCATATGAATCCAGTTGAGCTAGACCCCTAAAAGGCTAAAACACTTGAAACAAGTGTAATAATCACCATCCATATGACAATAAATAGAGTTAATAAATGCACACAGTGCTCAAAGCCTCAAAACACATATGAATGATTTGACTTGAAAAGTCAAAACTCATGTGAATTAAGGATTTGGAATGGGTAACAAACAAAATATTTACCATTGTCAATTTTAAAAGATATTTTCACCAAATAGCAGACTTTGGCAACTGTGGTTCCTGTTAAAATGTTAGAATTTCCCCCTTTTCATGTTAAGCCCTAATCATTTAAGATTTCATTAACTTATCAGAGACGCTTAGCAATCACAAATGTGAGTGACAATAGATTTAGCAATGTATCAAAGTTATGATTTATCCTTTTGTTTTTGCAGAATTTGATCTATAAAAAAATATATCAAATGAGTAGTAAAAGAGATTTGTTATCTTATTGTTTACATTTTCACATAACTAGGTCTTAACCCCGCGTCCGCGCTAATCAAAGCGTAGATAAATATAGACATGCTTAAATAAAAAAAAAAACAACAGAGTGAACGGATATTCACAAATCATGATAAAGTTAGTAACTTAAAAAATCTTAATTTAAAATAGTCTAAAATAGGGGGTTGACTATTTTGTTTGTGTACATTGGTAAGCTAAATTAAGGTCATAAATTTTGTACCCCTTTGTCCCTCCAGGATACCCCAGAAACACCCCAGGTCTCCCCCTCGCGTCAAACTTATCTCTCTTGGTATTATTGTTTATGTGATAGGCTAAACAACCAAAGACCCTCAAATGATTGTATTTGGGCTTTCGGTTCCAAACCAACTCATAAGGGGTCTTATTTTTTATAACCTTGGAAGGGAGACGATTTATTAAATACGCAGCGGTTAATATGCATTCTCCCCAAAATCTTTTTGGAACTTTGGCCTCAAACCTTAGGGCTCGCGCCGTTTCAAGGAGATGCCCATGCTTTATTTCCACCACCCCGTTTTGTTGAGGAGTGTGTGGGCATGTGGTTTCTAACGGAATTCTATTTTTATTATAAAAATCAATCATGGAATTAGATGTAAATTCTCCACCATTGTCATATCTAACCCTCTTTATGTTTTTTCTGAACTGGACTTGAATCATTTTATGAACATTTACCAAACACTCTTTGGCATCACTTTTGTGCTTTATGAGAAAAACCCATACAGATCCACTGAAATCATCAACTATGGTAAGGATAAAATTTGCCCGTGTGTATGATGGTGTTTGATAAGCTCCCCAAATATCACAATAAATAAGTTCAAAACAATGAGTAGTTTTAATGAAACTAGATGGAAATGATGTTCGGGCGTGTTTTGCCTTAGCACAAGAATCACAAAAATCACTACTAAGTTTAATGGAATTACTCTTAAAAAAGTCGACACTTGAGAGCTTCTCCTTTGAAGCATGACCCAACCTTTTTTGCCATGTATTTGCCGTCACCATTATCACTTTTCTATCTTGCTTGGTCATCTTCAAGTGATATAATCCCCCTTGACATTCACCCGCTCGAATCAAGTTCCTCGTTTGTAACCCCTGCATGACAAAGAAGTCAGGAAAAAAGGTTACAATGCATTTAAGATCTTTGCACAACTGGCTAACCGAAAGGAGATTATATTTAAAGTTTGGTATGTAAAGGGCTCCTTCTAGTTTCATTCCTCCTGGATGTGATGGATCGCCCCTTCCTTCAACTGGAATGGCGCTTCCATTTAGTATGGCGACTGGCGTTTCATTAGAGGTACTTCTCTTATTCAAGAGAAGATTGAGAAAATAGGTTATGTATTCGGTGCAACCCGAGTCCATAATGAAGGTATCGCTCCCATTACCTTCTAATATTTGCTTCGGGCCTTGTTTCATCAGAATCCTATGCTCCAGAACCTGCAAAAACTTCAAAAATGTTTGATACTGCTCATCACTCATGCCGGGTATGGGGCTATATTTTGTCTCAACACACTTTGGTTTGGTCTTTTCTTCTTTATTTCCTGGCCACTAATCCGGGTATCCAATCAGTTTGAAACACCCTTCACGTTTGTGACCATTCCTTCCACAGAAGGTGCAGTGGTCATTTTCTTTTGCTTCCCTTCCTTGCCGGCCGGTTCCCTTTTCTTTCGGCTGCCAAGACCCTCCTTCATGTTTCCGGAACGCCTTGAATGCAACCGTATAGTTGCCACTCAATACCGGTGCCTTGTGGGGATATTGTTGTACTTACAAGTTACCAGACCTGACATCACATACTCAGTTAATGTTCTGAGTCAGTTTGTCGCGGACCCAAGACGCAATCACATGGAAGCTGCCAATCGAGTTCTTCGGTATTTGAAAGGAACATCGGGTCAAGGCATTCTTCTTCCCCATGAAGGACCTTTGACCCTGAGTGCTTACTGTGACTTTGATTGGCTTGGATGCCCGTACATAAGGCGTTCAAGGACCGGGTATTTACTCCTCTTGGGTGGTGGTGCAATCTCTTGGAAGAAGAAGAAACAATCGGTTGTCTCTCACTCCTCAGCTGAAGCTATATACAGAGCCATGGCCTCCACGGTTAGTGAGATTCTTTGGGTAAGATGGCTTATCAAGGATTTTCAAGTGAACATTACGGTTGCCACACTGTTGTTTTGTGACAACCAAACTGCTCGCCACATTGCAAACAATCCTGTTTTCCATGAGCGTACAAAACATGTTGAAATGGACTGTTACTTTGTTCGTGAATGGGTAGATTCGAAAGAAATTATTCCTATGAAAATTGATAGTAAACTACAAATCGCAGACCTTCTCACAAAGGGACTCAGCACTCAACTACTCAATTCGCTTCTTCACAAGATGGGCATTAAGGATCTACATGCTCCATCTTGAGGGGGAGTATTGGAGCATAATATTCACAGAATATCTTCTTCCCTAGTTATTTGTCTATCATTACTAGTTGCCATGTTTAGCTTGTTTTATTTCTCTATTTATTCTCTTGTTTTGATTCATTGTAATCATCCAAAAATAATACAAAGAATTGTTCCCTGAATTACCAATTCTAACATAGAACTCAAAACTTTGACTTTTCAAGTCAAAGCCAGCTAAGATATAAACAAAAATTTTCATCAAATTGAAGCACATAAAAAGATTTAGAAAATTTTCAATATTCACTTTGTTTAATTTTGATAGTTGAGAGGGAAAAAAGATACTAGTATACTACACTCCACCTTCATCATCAGTATGTAGCTGGTGATACTACGATGACAGATGACTATTTTGACATTAATGTCAACTGTCAATAATTCTCAAATCTTTTAAGCAAGAATATTTGTATCAATTTATTGATATCTTAGCTAAGACATTTTCACAATTTAAAATACTTGCAACCTACAATATGACTCAAGGTGTTGACTTTACGTCTATATTGAAACTCTTGCATAAAGGTATAAACTTGTTTAGATTCATGCGTCTTAACGATGGTCAAAATAGGATGCAATATGTGAAGTAAACCGAGAATAACAATACACTGCCTAAAACCCTTTTCTGCACACGCACTTTTCAATAATATAGTGTCAAACCCCATACTTCTTAAACACTAATTTATTTGGCTTTATCAAACAGGCTCTAAGTAGCATGTATTTTTCAAAGCATCTATGTGGTACATAATACATATATGATCTCTAGTCAGCAAAAATGCATTTTTTTTAAATATTTTAAGATAGTTTGAAATAAATGAATCTCAATTTATTGGAATTATCTGTTGGGTATGTTTGGATTATTGTTTTATAACATTTGTTTGTTTAGACTTCGATCTATTTTGACCCAAACAAATGACTCTTCTTTAATCATCTTTACCATCTTTTAAATGGGAAATGATTTGCTGTTGAATTCTATGTCATTTATGCTAATCCATAATCTCACCCTTCTCATCCACTAACCTCCTCCGCCTTCACCCCCTCTCTGTTTTCCTCCGCCTTCACCCTTCCTCTTCTCCTGGCCCTCCCCTACCGAGCCACCTCTCCCTCCTCTTCTTACCTCCTACTTCCCCCTCCACCTCCACACCTCTCTGTCCACCCTGTTTTGCAGCGCCTCCACCCCCACCCACCCCAACGGTCACTTTTCAAAACCTAGCAAGCTGCCTTCATTCGACCCTTTTCACCCCTCGTGCAACCTTCATTCGCACCTATTGCCTTCATTTGACCCTTCCATCCCTCTTGCAACCTTCATTCGACCCTTTTCACCCCTCTTGCAGCCTTCATTCGCTCCTTTTCACCCCTATTTGCAGCCTTCATTCGCCTCTTCCCTGGCCTAACCTGCACTTGTTCGCCCTTTTTCACTTTTTTTTTGTAACCTTCATTCACCTCTTTTCAGCTCCCTTCACCCCTTTACCCTGCCACCATTCACCTCTCCCTTTCAAGGTCAAGGGATTGTTGATGATATAATAACTAGCAGGAGTTTGTTTTTTTTGTTTTTTTTATTTTTTTAAGTCAAAGTAGGGTAAGAAAAAAAATAGTATATAAAACTCACTGTATAAAGTTGCTATTGTTAGAGGTGACTTGATAGAATTTTGGAAAAAAAGAAGCCTAGAACAAGGAAAAAAAATATGGAATAAGGAGTTATGTGGGGTATCGCTTAAAGGGTGGGTAACCTGTGGTTGCTACCCTCATCGCCTAGTAAACGGTTTTTGTTTGCTGGTTTCTTTTCCCCTCCAACTCATCTCAAGTTTGGCGTTAACATACGCGCATGGCTCCTACCAGGAAGGCACGAAATGTCAAGTCAGGAGGCTCTGCGTGGGGCTCTGGTAATGGTTTAAGGGCCTGCCCCTTTAAACATTTTCACGACTGTAAAGATGGTAAACCGGGGTTTGGCGGATTTTTCCGCCTTCTTGAACACATGCAAAGCACTCACCTCAAGACAGAAAATCGAAGGCTATCTTTGAAGAAGGCTATCTCGAAGGATCTGGACCTTTTTTTTTTGATGTTGGGGAAGTTCTTAGGGCAGAAGATAAATGGTTATGTGGGAGGTGCATGGTGATGCATGCTCTCAGTAGGGGGTGCAAGCATGATGATGGGGTTGTATCGTTTGCCATGGTCTCGGGAGATGTCGAAGATTTCATTGTTGGGATACAGAAACCATGTCAAGTGGTAGTCGACACAAACCCACGTCACCCAACTGGGATGGTTGGTGATGTTGCCCTCCTCGAGCGTGCTTGTCCCTCCCTATTCAAACGGTTAAAAGCATTCCCCTCAGTTGTCGTCTGATGTTCGCTCAAGTGTTATCATGTGCCTTGCGCAAAGTGGTGGCATCGTCAGGCTCGGTTGACAATTGGGTCCAATTGCTTTTGCTTCCGTGGTTAACCCTAAGGGTGGTCAGACCGTCCTCCAGGCAAGAGCGAAGATCAGGGAAGAGGAAATCTCTGCAGTGTAGTAGCATCTTGCAAGCGCTTGCAGTATGGAAAGATGGGTCTGGGTTTGCAGTCGTGGTCTCTTCCCTCTTGGATAGCGCGGGGGAGGTTGTGGTACCTAGGGGAGAAGTCAAAAGGGAAGAGGACAATGAAAGGGAACCTAATATTAAGCAATGCCTTCGAAAAGTCAGGGATGGGCATTTCACGGTGGCGGTTAAGGTTTTATGCTCCAGTGGGGTTGCCCCTCTATGTGAATCGACCATGAAAGCCCTTATTGATAAGCACCCAGTGGTGTCGGCTCCATCCATGCCTTTTAACCCTATTGCCCAACACCTGTTAGATGCTATTGGTGGCGAGGGCTCGCTGACTTCCTCAGGTTTGCTCACAGCCATTACTGAAGTTGTAAACTTATGGCTTGGGGGGTCTGCCCTAAGACACTTGCTGAGTTTGTTGCCTCGGCCCCCTCACTCCCTTATTGAAGCCCGACAATGGAATTCGGCCTATTGTCGTGGGGGCATTTGGCGAAGGTTGGTTTCTAAGGTGGCAATGAAGAAGGTTGGGAATGACATTGCCCAGTACCTGGGGAACTTTAAATTTGGAGTGGGGGGGGGGGGGGTACCAAATGGGGCATAGGCAGTGCTTCACAGTTCCAACAGGTTCCTCAAATCTTTTCATATGGATGGTTCCTTGGCTCTGCTTACAGTAGACTTCTCCAATGCCTTCAACATGGTCGACCGCACAGCCTTTCTCCAAGGGGTTCACCAGCGGTGCCCGTCTATCTATCCATGGGTCCAGTTCCTTTACGCCCAGCCTGCTAGGTTGTATGTGGGTAATGATTGTATTGGGGCTACTATCGGAGTGCAGCAAGGAGATCCTTTGGGGCCTCTTCACTTTGCTCTTGCCTTACACCCCCTTATCATGCGGGTTCAGGAACACGGTAACCTCTTGTTTCATGCTTGGTATTTGGATGATAGGACGATTATAGGCAACGCATCTGAGGTTGCTAAGGCTTTAGACATCATCAGCGTGCATGGGCCATATCTGGGGCTTCGTCTCATGATTAAGAAAACAGAGGTATTTTGGCCGATGTGTGACGGGCTGAAAGTTCAGGACGGGCTTTTCCCAAGAGGGATTGGTAGACCAGAGATGGGGGTTAAGATCCTTGGTGGGGCTGTTAGCCGAGATCCTATCTTTATTGGGGAGTTGGCAGGACGGCGGGCCACGGGTGCGGTTGACCTTATGAAACTCATGCCCCTCCTTAGGGATCCCCAAAGTGAACTCCTCTTGCTCAGGTCATGCATGGGGGTCGCTAAGTTACTTTTTGGGTTGCGAACTTATCAACCCCACTTAATGGTGGATGCGGTATCCCATTTCGATGATGGCCTCCGGGAGGCTATTGAAGATATAGTTGTGTGTGGCGGCCCCTTCTTCGGTGACCTCCAGTGGCAATTTGCATCCTTGCCGATGCGTCTAGGTGGTTTGGGCCTCCTTTAAGCTCGAGATGTTGAGGTTTATGCCTTTGTGGCGTCTAGAGCTCAGTCCTGGAACTTCAGGATCATATCATTCGGAACAGTGGGGTCGTCGGGATAGACCCGGACTATCAGCAGGCGCTTGAACGCTTAAATGTCTATCTCCCGGACTTTGATATTGGCGGTTTTTCTAATAAGGACACCACCCCTCAAAGCCACAAAAAACTTTGGTGAATGCTCTGTTTAGCAAAATTGCCGAGATCCTGGGAGAAGTTTTTGAGTTGTCATCCCGCCAAAAGGCGGTGATTGAATGCCTAAAGGGTCCTCATGCTCAGGATTTTTTGACCGTTATCCCGATTGAGGGTATGGGTCAATGCATGTCCGCAGTGGAGTACAGGGCTATTCTCAAGTATCGGTTGATGATCCCTATGTATCCGGAAGATGAAACATGCCCTATCTGCCGTAAAGCTTGCATGGATAAATTTGGGGAGCACGCAATTCATTGCAAAGAGCTTCATGGTTTCAAATACCGGCATGACTGGGTGAGGGATGTTTTGTGGGACATCCTGAGAAGAGCTGGAATTTCTGCCAAGAAGGAGGCCCCTGTAAATTTTCTCACAGACCCTGCGGAAGGGAGATCCACCTTGCGACCAGCGGATCTGCTTGTTTTTGGTTGGGCAAGGAGGAAACATGCTTGCATGGACCTCAAGGGGGTATCTCCTTTGGTTGGGTTAAGGGAAACAGGGTTTGTAGCTGGGCAAGCGTCGAGAAAGGCGGAATCGAAGAAAGTAGATAAGCATGCTAAAGCTTCTGCAGAGAACCAACATGTCTTTATCCCCTTTGGCCTTTGATGCCTTTGGCTCCCTAGCGCCAGAAGCTATTCGTTTCTTGACCAGGGTCCAACAGGTCGTCCACATCAATAGCTCATCCCCAGGGGGCAAGGATTTGTATTTGGTAGACTAGGGTTCGCAATTCAGAAAGGGGTGGCGGCGCAGCTTATTGCCCGTTTACCCTCTATTTTGATGTAACTTTCGTATTTCGTTTTAATGTGAAGAGTATCAATTGAATTAGACTTTCAAATTCATTAAAAAAATCAAAATGACATAATATTGAAGAAGTTAAGGAACAACCATTGATTAATCTTACATCAGCCCAGCGTTTTAGTAGAATTTTTTAAGCGTCTTGCTGTCCATGACCACTGGCAGCCCAAGTAAGCGGAGTGCTTGGCAGGCTCACATTATGAATTAAGATCAACAACACCCCAGGAGATGCATAACTCCATCAGCTAAATATCATTTAGTCACACTAGAAGGAATGCCCGCGCGTTGCGGCGGGTGCAACTATTTTGCCCCTCGTGTATCGTGTTTGTTGGTTATTCGTTATGATGAAGTAGAAAACAACGATGTATAAAATATATGTTATTCAAAACTGAAACTCATAAGTATATCTTCTAAAAATTTTAAATGGGTACAAAACAATAGGTCATATTATTCCTTGCAACACCCTTAGATTGTCCCACGTCCTTCGGTGGGACCCTTTTATGTATCTCGAAGGCAGATAAGTATACCATCGTAGAGCGGTGCTTTGCGTAGTGAAGCGGCGTTGTATCTCTTAATGACCATAAGATTGTAGTGGAAGTGATGTAATTACTAAAATGAAGTTTGTAGTGTGCAACATATTTTTATTATTTTAGGGCACCCGCGAGATGCAGCGGAGTCAATGATTTGCATAGATACTCTTGTTTTATGTTAGTTTGACAAGCGCCGTAACAAATATATTGGACCAAAAAATTACTAATCAATATAGTTAAAACTACCAAATCGACTGATAAGAACTTGTCTTCTTTTGGATATGTAAACAATTGGTGACTTCGTGAGATCAGAAACTTAAATTCTATTCCTAGAAGCTTATAGTAGTAGAGAAAACAAAAAACCATCAAGGAAGACGATGACGTTGCTCATGAAGTATCTCTACCATATTTGCTTGTATAAACATCAAGCCTACATATATCGCCCACTTTAATGGGTTGAAACGTGTCATGGGTTGGGTGTGTTGGCAAACTTCAAGCCTACATATTCATTTGTGTGCAGAAGTGTCACATCATACCATCCTGCAACCACATAAATTTAAAAAGAAGATATAAATACATAATATATGATGTAATTTATTTACTATAAACATTGAAGGATATGTAAGTTATGTATGTGAAGAGTCACTACATTATTTATATACCAAATACATGACGACTATTTATAAGACTATAACATTGATACAAACATAATAAAGACATGGAGGTTATGAATGTAAAGAATCACCGTATTATTGTTAATTTCCTCATCAATTTTATAATTATGTTTAAATTAATTTCTTCAACAATTTAATATTTAAGTAGAAAGACAATTTACCCCCTAAATGACTTCAATAAGCATTGTACTATAAGCAATAAAGGTTAGAAGATAAAGATTCGGGTTGATTCATTAGCGTAAGCATGAATTTATGGCTTTTCGATTTCTTATTTTTTAACACAAATAACATAAGTAATTAACACATAGTTAAGTTTTTGTTTTCTTTTTATGCTAGTGTTTAATTTATTTTATTAATTAGAATTAGAACTTAAACAATATGCATTTGCCGAAAGCAAAAAAAAATTGTGAACCACACTTCATATAACGTTTAACAAGAACATTAAATAGATCAACAAATACCTTTACGTATAGATCGAGTTAACTATTTCATGGCGTTCAAGGAAACCATGTTGATTGAAATTGAGGAAAGTCTCCATACCCTTCTCCAACCATCCTCTCCATCATCTGTCCTTTATGTCCATTTGCTCCATGCAACATCAGTTTTCATCCCATGCAGTAAGTGGAAGTAATATTTATAATATATTAGAAACATATTAGCAAATCTAGAATGTTATATTTATAATTTTGTCCGTTTTATTTAGTTAACAATATATATGATTCAAGATACACAACTTCTTAACAAAGATAGTTAGGAAAACGATCTGTCACCTTCATATGGGTCATATCATCCAATTTAGTAGAGTTGAGGTCAATAGGTCATAGAGCATGCTGGCTTCTGAAAGCTTCATAAAGAGAAACTAAAAATACACAAAGAAAAATATTTTCTCATCAATAATTCTGAATATTTTTTGTTTATTGTTTTAATTGTTAGTTGCACAACTAAATTACCTCAATTTGATTGTGCAACGATCCAACATAGTTGATTAATACATCCAACATCAATGGCATTCCCGTTGTCTATAGTAAATAACTAAATTTAAATGGAGCAAAACAATGATATATTATGAAGATAAATTTTTGTAATTGTCAAAGAACATATGAACAAGTAGAAAAAAATGTATATATGTATATAAAGATTAACTCATATCTTTATACCTTGTAGCATCCGGGAACCATATCTTACAAGCGTCTTAACTTCTCATTGATTTTTTTTCTCTTCTCATCTAATGAAGACATAAAATTTTTGGACAAAACAATGTTTCAAAGCATGAAATTAGCTCTAAGATTTTGTTTGAGGTTATGAAAAGACTATTAGCATTCAAGAAATTGATTATAATGAAGTATATATAATAATATAGATGGGGGGTTGAAAGGTCTCACATTTAAGATGCATCATAGGTTAGGTTGTATTTTGTGTTTTAAAAGTTGGACATAAGGGCATAATTGGGATAAGATTGTAGGATGTGAGGTATTGGATTATATTAAATTTACTAATCTACCCTCCTAAGTGTCTTAATAGTCACAGGTATGCCAATAATACCCTTAATTTTTTTGCTTAAATATGTTGTACATCTTGTTTGTTAAGTTATACGGAAATGAAAATGACTATCCTAATCATCACTCCTTCTTAATAAGATAATATAGATAAACTCATGCCAAACTTTCACAGGAACAGGACAACATTAAACATGCCAAGACCAAATAAATAATATTATCAGATCACAATTACCAAATAAGGCATTCATAAAATTTAGTGGTAACTTTAATCTACTGAAAGTTCAAATTACATAGGAGCATAAACAACATTAGCAATAGACCTGATTTACGGAAGATACTAGGGTAGCGTTTGGTACGGTGGAATAGAAGGGGGAATGGAATGGACCATTACGAGGTAATGAAAAATAGTGTGTTTGGTTGGTTAAAGGAATGGAATCACTCATTCCACAAGGCATTCCATTCCCTCAAAACCATTCCATCCACCCCCCATGTTTTTTTATCATTCCATCCCTCATTCACCCTTTACTAACAACACCATAACCCACCACCACCACCCACCCACCACTCACCACCATCGTCACCACCCACCACCGCTGTAGCCACCACCCACCACCACCGTCACCACCCACCACCGTCATCACCGCCACAAACCACCGCCACCCGCTACCTTCATCCACCTACCCACCACCGTCGTCGCCACCCACCGCCGTCACCTACCCACCGCCGCCATCCAACACCACCCACCGCGCCCACCACCATCACCTACCCACCGCCGCCTCCACCACCCGCCACCGTCACTTACCACAATTTCCTTCACCCACCACTACCGCCGCCACCCACCACTGCCACAGCTCACCATCGGCACCCACCCACCATCACCGCCATCCACCTCCACCCATCGCCACCATTTTCGCCACCCACCACCACGCTACCGCCACACACCACCACCTACCATCACTACCACCAACCACTACCCACCACCGCCACTACCCACTATCATCGCCCACCCACCATCACGGCCATCCACCTCCACCTTCTACCGTCGCTGCCGCCACCCACCGCCGCCGCTACCGCCACATATCACCACCACCATCACCGCCACTGACCACCACCCACCACCGCCACTAACCACCGATTTTATTCCTTCGTCTTTTATGTCTATCCAACAACACAAAATAATGTTTTGTTTCATTCCCACATGGCAACCAAACAAGACATGGAATGGTAATGATCCATTCCATTACCTCGTTCATTCCATTACCTCATCCATTTCATTCCCTCTTCCATTCCATTACCCCATACCAAACAGACCCTAGTATTCCAAATTGAATGAGAATAGACCGTCAGCTCGACCCCTGGTGTTAACACTCACCATTATTGCCCGAAAACGAAGAATGAAATCGTCCAACATTTGAGATTATCATCCACCCACGTTCTCCTCTCCGTTTCCCTACTGTCATAACATCCCATGTTTTTTTCTTCTTTCTCCTGGTAACGTCGTATGACATAGCATACCAGATCTGATGGTGTAATAGGCTCAACGATAATACTAAGGTAGCGTTTGGTATGATGGAATGGAATGGAGAATGGAATGGATCATTACGAGGTAATGAAAAATAGTGTGTTTGGTTGGTTACAGGAATGGAATCACTCATTCCACAAGGCATTCCATTCACTCAAAACCATTCCATCAACCCCTCATGATTTTTTTCCATTTCATCCCTCATTCACCCATTAGTAACAACACCATAACCCACCACCACCCACCACCGCCGCCACCAACCACAACTGTCGCCCACCACCACTGCCGCCACCACCACTGCCGCCACCACTACTGCCGCCACCACCTACCACCGCTGCCGCCACCACCCACCACCACCGTCGTCATCGTCGTCGCCACCACCAACCACCACCCACCACCAGCTACCACCCACCACACCGCCGTCGCCATCCAACACCACCCAACGCCGCCCACCACCGTCACCCACCCACTGCCGCTTCCACCACCTGCCACCGTCACACACTACAATTTCCTTTACCCACCACTGCCGCCGCTACTCACCACCACTACTCACCATCGTCGCCCACCCACTATCACCTCCATCTAGCTCCACCCATCGCCATCGTTGCCACTACCCACCACCGTCGTCGCCACCACCAACCAATCGCTGTCGCCACCCACCATCACGGCCATCCACCTCCACTTTCCACCGCCGCTACCGCCGCATATCACCACCCACCATCACCGCCACTGACCACCACCCACCACAACCACTCTCCACCGATTTTATTCCTTCGTCTTTTCCTGTCTATCTGACAACACAAAGTAATATTTTCTTTCATTCCCATATGGAAACCAAACAAGACATGGAACGGTAATGATCCATTCCATTACCTAGCCCATTCCATTCTCTCTTCATTCCATTACCTCATACCAAACATACCCTAAGGGTTAATTTTGGGCCCGCACTTAACACATCCATGCTGGACTCCTTGTCTAATTCCTAGTGAGGTGGGATAAGGCTTAGGGACCATCAAGTCCTGGATTTGATTGGTTTTCTCATATTCATCAGTTTCCTCCTGAATTGATGTATAAGCATAATTCCTAATGGAGATGGATATGATCGGATGGTTCCGCCAGTGGCATGATAATACTCTAGTAGTAGGTCAGTCATCTAAATTTGCCATTAAAAGAAAATCTAACTTAGAAAGTGATGCGGAGCAACAATAATATTCATTTTTTTTAAAAGGCCAACAAAGTCGTCTTAGGCTGTGACAACCTTCACCCTCGTTTTTCTTCAAGTTGTCAGTTGTAGTCCTTCATATATGAATGTTTCAAATTTCAGCCCTTGTAGTTTTTTTTTTCGTTTTTGAAATTATTAAAATGATCAATTTCATATTATTTTTTTAAGTTGTTGAAATACAAATTTATTATGTTATTAATTGTTAAAGTTTGAAAAGTGTAAAGTTTGAAACTTATAAAATAATTTAAGTTAAAAATCTTGGTTAGTTTGTTAAGTTTATAAAAGAAATTACTAACCAAGTTATTCATAATATCAACCTAGTTAAGAAAAGGAGGGACTTAAGTTGCCAAACATTAAAGTTATAATTGAAATCGATTTTTGCCTCTGACTAAACTTCGATCGATCTCCGGTCAACATGTTGCCGCTGGCGAGATATTCCGGCCTCCTTAAAACTCACCAATTATTAGTGATGATTCGTTTTTAATGTTTGTTTCCGTTTTGACCAACATAATCGGTCTGTTACTATGATGATTATACGTTTAATCCATCAATGATCGGTATTATGACAAACCCGATTAGTAACCGTCGAAGACCAATCAATATGGCTTCAATTCGTATTATAGGGTTTAATTAGGAACCAAAATCGCATACAAATTAAGTTTCGACACCCTCTGCTTCTTATCCCTCGAGAAATGTTTCTGAATTCAAGCTGTACAGTCGGGTTTGACATCAAGAACCCATCGGCCCTCTTTCTTCTTATTTCGATCCTTAAACTTGCATGTAAGTCAATTTTCTTTATGCCATTTTATTCTACACACGACCCTTTATAATAGCCCTATGATTCCTGGTCGTTTACAAGTCGAATCGGGCTAGATTGAATTCTTGGTTAGGGTTAGGGTTTTAAGTACTTTTGGGGAAGAAGATGATGAACATTGAGTAGTGTTTAATATAATTTCTTTTTAATAAAACTCACAAAACTTGTTATGGTGTAGTGGTTGAGGAAGTGTTCTTGTTCAGAAAAGACCTGAGTTCGAGTCCTAGGAACCCCTGGTTCTGTTGTTTTTTTTTTCTGAACTATATTTTTTTTATTTATGCATTATATATATATATATATATATATATATATACACTCATTAAATCTTGAAATATTCATAATAAATTCGTTTTTGCTCCAAAAATTATGAAAATTTAGGTGTGACACCTTTACAACCCAAAGAAAAATATCATATTTTTATTTTCTGGAAAAGAAATTATTTTTGTATTTTTATTGATTTAAATTTTTTAATCTTAATTAATTGATTAAAAATTCATTTTTACTGATTTTAATCTCAAACTTTTTGGGAAAGTATTTCTAATCATCATGAATGGAAATAAAAATTATTGGTCCAGAAAACAATTATTTTTATTGGTTTTTCTATTTTTAAACATTTAAATATGATTTAAATGCATTAAATCAGTTTTAAATATAAATAAATTTAGAAAAATTATGGAAAAACTATTTTCATTGATTTATATCAAAAAGAATTCATTTTCTATAAAAATAATACTTTTGGATCATATCTTGTATTTTTTTAGTCTTATTTATGTTTAATTAGACATAATTAATCATTTATTTATTTATACTATTTAACATCTGTTTTATAAATATTTTTTTCTTATAAAATAAAAATATTCTTATGTTTGAAAGTCATAATCCTTATTTGTTTGGATCATTTGTGTAACTCATAATTATTTGTTCAAATCTTTATAATTATTGCATTTATTTACAATTTTAGTTTAAAGTAAGTAATTAAATTATTTTATCTTAATTATTCGAAACATATTTGTATCTGAATATCCAATTGGTAATATTTAGACCATCGTATCATATTCATTGAGTTTAATCATATATTATTTTGATATACAAGTATAATATCAGTTTAATTTATCACAAAACTTTATTTCTCCAAATTGACTTAGCAAACCCTAATGCCTTAGAACCCTAGATAACTTAGAATTTTTAGACATTTCTTATTAGTATTCTATTACTCTATAGGTTGAATTCCTCGGAATTCCCATTCTTTAGCTCACGGCCGCTTAAGTTGGATTTTGATCGCTTTCGCAAACAGTGAGTATATCTTTCCTCTTTTCATTCTTTACTCTTTTGGGGCTATTCATGTACACTATTATCAAATGTTATTCTTATACTTAGTGCAATTCTCATGTGTGTTTGCTTTATGTGAATTTGTGTGTATCTATGCTTAGTTAAAACCATTAACCGTTCTGCGGCCTTGCATTTTAATGAATAGTACTATGGTATATACCCCTTGTGACTCTTTTGAGAGACCTTGATCATTGTCTTGTGATTCATTATACTAAGAATGGTTTTCATGTGTTAGTCTCATTCTATTAGGTTTGGTTTTGATTGATACTGCTTATTACATAATTGCAAATGGTACCACACATGAATTGCGAAACGATTTTATACTATATGTATTCAAAACATGGTATGTTCACCAATACATTTTTTGTATTGACCTATACTATTTTCGTACATGTTTCAGGTTACTTTTGAGACGCCTTTTAAGCCTTTGGAATTTATACTTAGATTTTGGGATTTATTGTATTTCAGTTTAGATAGTTAGTTTGAATCATTGTAGCTTTGTTTCTCATTTTAATGTAATAAACTATTTGATCAATGTAACAATATTTACATTTTAGTCTATGTGCTATTGAACAATCGTCATTACGTGACACCTCGATAATTCCGCCATCGGTTGGGGTGTTACACATGCTCACGTGAGAATCCCTTTATGACGAATTTAGGATACCTACGGGGCACCCGGTCCTCCAGGTCCACAATCCAGGAAAAACCTGACCACCCACTCGCCCGAAGGCACGACAGTGAATAATCGGTAAAACCTGGTATCCTTTAAGGCTCGAACTTGTGACCATTAAGCCCCAAGTCACCTATCATTAGGCCTCCACACTACTCCACTAGAAGGTGGGTGCTCACAATTATAAATTAGGGTATAGGGTTTATTGTTTTAGTTAGTTCTTGAGTTTTAATTATAATAAAGAACCATTGAGATTTTTTTAAGCTTTTGAATCATTTGAGTTTCTTTAGCCATTTGATTGCTAAGAAAAACTGCATCAGAAAGTAAGAAAAGGAGCCCATCTATCTCATTGGGATTGATGTTTCACGTTTCCTAATCTCACGTGCGTAGTTTTCATCCTCTTGGCTCCCACCTTCATAAGCCGGATTGGTGTGGACTCAGGGAAATATTCGGTGGGGTGAGGTGGCACCTCACCGAGTCGGGAACACCTTCCCCGCCCCCCCCCCCGGACTAATTTTCGGTGAATTCAGTGGAAATTCACCCATCTCACCGAATTGAAAAGAAGGTTTGTGATTGGTAGATGGTTTTGTACCGTTGGAGTTGAACGTTGGGGCAATGGACCGTTTTAAAAAGTATAGTTATCGAAAGCAGTGACGGAGGGAAAATCAGAGGTGGTGGCCATGATGGTGAGGAGATAACACAAAAGATGACTTGGCATAAACGAAGGGCGAGTCGAGTAGACGTACCGGGCATACCCTGCACGTCTTTCATCCTAACTCTTCGAGGTGGGACGACGTCGTTTCTTCCATCGATCAAAGGCGGCAGCTCCACTGGGTGCACCGCCGGCAGTCTCATACTTTGATTCCAAGACTGACTCAATATATGCGATCACAAATCATGTTTGGGTTGTTGATGAATAATATGATTTACAGAAGATATGATTTGAGATTTTATTTATTTTATGGATTTTGGGGGAGAAAGTTTCAAGCTTTTTTATGGAATCGATGGCATTTAGTCGCAATCGGTGGATGTCAATGAAAAAAAATATATTAATGAAATATAAAATATATAAATAAATAAAAGAAAAAAATAATAAAAAAAAAGGAAGGGGGAAGTGAGGAAAACCATTTTTTTTGGTTTTGGAGAGAGAAGTGAAAAATGATGTGGCATTGATGTGACATTTGGGGTTGGGAAAATGACACCACACCATGTAGCCTAATTATTGTTGTCTTTTTCATGCGGTCCTTGTGTCATATGCAGGGGCGGACCCGCAATACCAAGATCGAGGTCTCATAAAAATAATATGATGGACACCATAACATCAAGATGAAGGTTGATGGTAAGGGTGCAAATGAGCGGAGCAGCTCGCGAGCTACTCGAGATCGGCTCGATAAAAAACTCAAAAAGCCAAGTCTTATCAAGTCCGAGCTTGAGCCTAAAACAAAGCTCGTTTACTTATCGAACCCGAGCTCGAGCCTGGCATATGAAGCTCGTTAGGCTCGTCGAGCCTTATCGAGCCACAATATAATATTAGTTTTATTAGTATTTTATACTATTTACCTTACATTTAAAGTTGTTTAATAAACGAGCCAAGCCGAGCTTTTGACTTATCGAGCTATCGAGCCTAAACGAGCCTATTATTTATATTATTTTTATTTACTATATTAACTAATAAAAACTAAACGAGCCGAGCTCAAGTTTGAGAAACTACAAACGAGCCGAGCTTGAGCTTTAAAAATAAAGCTCGAACCGAGCCAAGCTTGAGCTCGAGCTCTTATAAGTTAATTAAGCTCGAGCTTAAGTCCGATCGAACACAAACTTGACTTGGCTCGTTTACACCCCTAGTTGATGAGTGGTAAATCCTCTTGTATTCTTTTTGTTGTATCCAGTAGAATTATGACAATGGTAGTTATTTTGCATTTTGTCCGCTTATATCTTTCCTTCTTTTAATTTGAGTTCGTGTCTACAGTTTGTGACTATAAATCATAATAACATGTAAATTTTTGTGTGCTATGTATCTAAATGTAGCTTTGTGACGTGGTTTTTAATACTTGAATTTTAGGCTAATTATGCAAGGATCATTGGAAAAAAAAAGGTATGAGAACTTATCTTCTTTTAATAATACTCTTAAGAAAATTGATATGCAAGAACCCCGGATCTATCCGAAACGAAAACCAATTTGATCTTATTATGTTAACCAAGAAGATGACATTAGACATATTTGAGTAGAGGTTCATATCAACCATAAAGTCATCTTTTTTCCAAAACAAGATATTAGGATTAAGACATTTTTTTCTAAATATTGGTTTGAGGATTTTCACGAGTGGTTAGAGTATAGGTCAAATCCAATAAGTATTTTGTTTGGTTGTTACTTGTTTAAGGAAAGTGAGCAAAAAGATGCATTTTGTAACCGAAGGATATCAAAGTTTGTAAGGCAAATAATTTTCATAATAAATCATTTGAAAAATGTTCCTTGCCCAGACCCGATCTGAATGGCAATCGACCCGAAAATACTAACCTTGGGTGGTGAAAAACCGTAATACCAAAAAAGGGGGACCCCAAAATTTTTTTGGGTCCACCACCGGTCATACTCTACCACACTCAGCCCTATATAAATCACTAAGAATTAGAAAAGCTTTCTAATTTATTTTCTACTAGTGGGATGTCCGCGCGATGCGGCGGAGCGACATATATTGAAGCAATAATGAAATGTTAGTGTCGCGTGATGCGACGTTGATTATAATTTACAATGCGACACTTGTTTTATGTTAGTTTATCAATCCTCTCGTAATATATTTTATAATACTTTTGTTAAAAAAAATTTCTTCATAGGAACGTTGTGGTCTATAGATGTCATGAGTGTTACATATCACAACTAAATAACAAAAAAACGCATGACTAACAAAATATCAGCCATAAATATAGTACGTAATTTAAAAATAAAATTTGAACACAATAATAAGAAAATATCAGTCATGAAGATGGCAATTTAAGAATAAATTATGTATGTCAACCAACTGCAACGTAACGAAATCAACTTTTGTCACATACACCAGCTACATTGTTCGATCATCGGTCTTCATCATTGAGACTCTCATAAAAAGAGCGACTAAGAGTTTCATCTTCCTATATCACTACTCCATCTTCCTCTTTCACCAAGAGTTTTATTTTCGTTTTATATTTTGTCACTGTTACATCTATCACAACAGCTTAGGGCACTTAAACGATACAAAAAACTAAACTATACAAAGCATGGTTAACTTGATAAACTCTATTTAGTTCTCTTGATGTTGTAGACCTAGTAATTTAGTAAAACAAAAAAGAAATAAAAAACTTGAGTTATATGAATAAATTTGCTTCCAACCGTTTTATTTTCGTTTAATATTTTATCATTGTTACATCTATCACAACAGCTTAGGGCACTAAAACAATACAAAAAAAACTAAACTATACAAAGTATGGTTAACTTGATAAACTCTATTTAGTTCTCTTGATGTTGCAGACCTAGTAATTTAGTAAAAAGAAAAAAGAAATAAAAAACTTGAGTTATACGAATAAATTGGCTTCCAACCTGTTACTATATTATTCTAACACATTACTTTTAATAAACCCTTAATATTATTATTATGGTTGACGTCTAGAAAAAAACCATTTTGATGCTATCCAATTTAAAAGTGTTCATGAACCAAATTTGATGATAAGGATAAAAAATAAAACAAAAAATAAAGTTATTAGATATTGATAAATATTAAAGTCATTAAGAGTTTTTAACGTGAATGGATGAAGATACTTACAAGATTTTGTGTTTCAAAGACGTCACAAACGCTTTGGGTATTGCTTCCCATGCGGTATGATGTCAAATTTCATGAGAAAGTGTTTTAAGATTTTTAGGGAAAAATCATGAGATTATCAACAAAAGATGGACAATAGTGAATACGATATGAACATATTAAAGCTAATTTGAATTGTTCCTTCACTTGATCATTGTAGAATGAGGGAACGAAATGTGACGTTGGTAACTATTATATGAAGGAAGTGAGAAAAGTGAAAGGTTGCCATCTATATTTATTAACTATTTTCCTTAGGACATGAAGAGTTGGGGTTAGCATTAGTAAGGAATAAGGTTTTAATGGTTGTGATTACATATTTATTTGGAATTTAATTATACACTAGTATTATGCCCGCGCGCTTCGCTGCGCAAATATAATTCTAAAAAAACATGGCAGCGTATTGCATTCTAATTTGGCTAAATTTCGTAAAGCATGTCTCTTTCTCGCTCTCCATCTCATAAGAGACGGATTTTGAAAGTAAATTTAAGATTTAACAATCAAAATTACAATTCTTGTTTTTTTTACAACCCACATATGTTTTTATGTTTATGTTGTTCATACAATCATTCAAGCTTAACTTTCTTAGTATAATATAATGATTTTAGAATTTATATTTATATTATAGTTATTTTGCAATTGATCTAGACGGTCATTTTGTCTTTTAATTGAAATCATATAAGGGTGAGAAGTTTCAAAACAACTCACATGATAGTAATGAATGTGATAATTCAAATACATTAATAAGTCTCTAAATTGATTATACAGTTATAGAACAAGTACAAGTGCATAATGCAATAAGGGGTATTATGGAGAACTTTTGCATGACATATCTATGTTAAAGCATGAGTCTCTTGATATCCCATCTTAAAATGGGTGTAAAATTACTTTTCTAGACATGTCTCCTCCTTAATAAGGTAACATAGATATAACTTATAAAGTTTGTACAGTGTGCATTATCATTTGAAATTACTTAAGAACAATTAATCTTTATATAAAATGATTATTCTCTCCATTTCATCTAATTTAATACTCATGTAGAAAGACCATTTTGACCATTTACTAACTTCACTAAGTTGTTGTACCATAAGCATAAAATGTTGTAGTTACTTAAATTTTGTGGGAATCCTTCCTTCATGCTTTATAATATATTATAGAATATTTATGACATAAGCATTAACAACTCTTTTAGTCAGGGGTAAAGCATTTGCTAAAGGGTGAATCTATTTTGACACCCCAAAAAGGCTTACATGATGCGTATAGACCAATACTCATAAGTACATGGTACGAGGTCGAATATGTATATCAGATGTGACACCCGGCATATTCAGGTTAATACTTTTCATACCTTACATACATACGTTTCATACTTTGCATACATACGAGTCTACCTCAACGAAAACATTGAAAACAACTACTTAATATCATACTTGACCGGGTCGTTGAGTCGTGTCGTTGATTCGGGAATCATGGGAGTCGTTACAATGGTCCGAGGGATCATTGGGTGTCGGTCCATAACCATGTGTACAAGGATTGGCGATTCGTAGAATCGTCGGGTTATTGCACACACGCAAGTCTTGAGTCCCGGGAATTGGTGATCGGATGGGAACATGTTAGTTATCATGCATTATATACTTATAATCATTATATGACTTGTCGGTATGTGAGAACGTGTTTATATATGTTAAAATAGGGTTTAACGCGCCAAAAACCCGGTTAAATATGCTACAGGCGATTAGGCCACTGTGGATAGCCTAATCGCCAGTAATATAGGCGATTGGAGGAATTTTATGGGCTATTGGGCTAATCGCTAGTGGTTACACGAGATTAGAAACCCTAATCGCCTGTAACTGCTGCACAATCGCCTGACGTGTACTAAACGACTAGAACGCTTATAAATACCACCCTTATGTTGTAAAACATCATTTGTGAAACCCTAATACACCCCAAAGCCACCCCAACCTTATACAACCTCTAGAACATGTTTTTGATCAAGAAATCACATTTCCAAGTTTTACACCCCATAATCTTACAATTGCAAGGTATGTTCTTCATCCCAAACCTTTGTAATGATATTGTTTTGTTCCCTAAAGGTCCAGACCTGGTTTCTAAACATTTGTGTCTTTGAAAACTCATTAAAATCAGTTTCTAAACCAACCCAAACCTCTATGCTTGTTATATCTGATGTATTCATGCAAAATAAGATTTTTATCGTTTAAACATGGTTGTTCTTGTGTTATTGATGTGTTTCTGATCTAAATGAGTTGATATGATGTTAACCTAGGAGTTTGAAGGTTCATAGATGTGTATTATTGATATTAGGCGTTTTGACCAGTTTGAATGATTATGAAGGATTGATGATGATATGTTGTGTTTTGTTGATTGTTTGAGGTTAGGGTTTATTCTAGGATGATGCTAGAACAGTAGGATATTGTCGGACAACGTCATTATGTGATGAAATCTGGATATTTGCTATTTAGGGTAAGTTTTGCATGTTGATGTGATGTTTACATGCTAGTTATGCTATTTTGGGAAAACGCTTGCATTCGGGACGGCTAGGATGATAATAAATTAGGGGTTTTTGCTTGAAATAGTTGGATTAATGTTTTGGGTTTGATATTGGGTGTTTCCACATGTTTCGGATCTGATTTGGAGGGTTAAACGCGCAAAAAGGCGGAGTGCTGCAACAGGGGCGATTAGGGGATCCCTAATCGCCTATATGTAACACCCCAAAACCATTCGTTCGCCTAACTACGCCATTAGGCATGATTAGCAAAACATTAACACGAGACTTAGAGGATAAGAACATGGTTATATTCTAATATGGAAATAACCTAGTTAATAATATTATGTTTATAAATGAATAAAAGGTGTTTGAAACTGGCTTATGAGTTAGTTTTTATACGAAAATGACCTGGTGGGTTAGTTGAGGGGCTATAGTTGCCAATGTGATGAACTTGATTATTATTAATAAAAAAAACAATGCACACACAAGTGTGTGTTATGAAAATACATCAGGAGAACACATCTCCTTCAACACTCAAACCCTAAACACAAGAACATGGTTGAATCCAAGCCAAATCAAGGGGTTTTTTAGTGCATTAGCAAGAAACGGGTTATCTAAGGCCTATAGAACATCAAGGTACCTTTTATTTGGTAGAAATTGATGTTATATTCGTTTTTTATTCTTATGAAAATTTAGGGTTTTGATAAAAACGTGGAATTGATGGTTAATATGGGTTACCCTAGTCTTGGGGAGCCTTAAACATGTATAATCCGTTATAAATCACACTAATATTTGTATTTGATTTTGATCATATGCTTATGTATATGTGTAGAATTTTGGGGTTTAACCTCTAGGTTGAATCAACTTATATCTAGTAATCTTTGTGACTCTTAGGAGTTGTTAATATGAGAAAATTTAGGCAAAGTGGTTTAAATAATGTAATATGATGATGATTAGACAAATGGTTATGCTTTGGCTAATCTTGAGCTTTTGAAACTAAGTATATTGGTGGATGCACATCAAATGTTTGATGAAATGCCTAGATGAGTTAATCTCAACTAGACATGTAAGAAAATGGCTATGGATTTAGCTATAAATGGGTAATGAATACATGATTTATGGATAGTGAATTAATTCCATGTTATGTATTCTAATAATCAAGTTTGACATGTCCCTAAGTTAGGTACAAGAACTAGGGATGCAAACGGGTCAAACGGATGCAAGTAATGCGTATGGAAGCAAGAACGGATATGAGGTAAGTTTTACTTACACCAATGTACTATAACATGGCTTAATTGTTATAAACATTAGTTTTAAATCTTGAGTGTGAGATAAAGATAAACCCCAGGGGTAGAATCTATTAAGTGGGTCGCCCTATGTGCGCTCAATACAAAATGTGGTTTTTGACCTTAATCGAGATAATGAGTTATGACCAAATGGAGAAATCCATCAAACGGGTCAACTAATAAAGATATGTGAGAAATGATGTTTTAATCCAAATTAAATCAATTAAATGAAGTCGTTAAGCATGATGTTAAATGGGTCAAGTTTGTGTCACTTGATCCATAGATAAAAACTTGGGTATCATAGTATTATGAACTATGAGTCTTGTAACACCCCAACCGATGGCGGAATCATCGAGATGTCACGTAGTGACGATTGTTCAAAAGCTCATGGTACTAAAATGTAAATATTTGATTATTGAATATTGTTTTACAACATGTGAAAATAAATACATGACAACAAAAATAGAGATAGTTGATTGATTTAATCTAAGTCCAAAGTTCTATGTGAAGCGTCAAGCAGCTTATCCTGAAACATGCACGAAAATAAATTTTGTCAACATATGATGTTGGTGAGTATTACCTAGCTTTGTACATATAGTATAAGTTTGAAAAGCAGTACAATTCATGTGTCTAGCATCACCAAGGCATTATACAAACACATAAGTAACCAAACAAGACAAGATCAAATGTAAAGTTGGTATGTAAAATTGATAATGAGCACCCTAACACGTGTCAAGTCTAAAAGAGCACCATAACAAAAGTTATGTCTAAATGAGCACCGTAACATAAGTTACGTCTATATGTAAAGAGCACCATAACATAAGTTATGTCTAGAGTATGATTTTGTACGTAAGCTACATTCATGTTCAAACATAAGGCACAAAGATAAACAAGACACGTATATGAATTGTAAATGAAGGAAATGTATGTGTAACTGAATGTGCAAGTTTTGTATACTTGTGCATAAATCACCCCAAAAGTGTAAAAACGAAAAAGGGGATAAGTAATACTCACCTTAGCAAAGTGTTAAGTCTTGTGGAATAGAATAAGTGTGATCCAACGTTACCAAGTATCACCCTATGTTTAAGGTAATAAATAAGTTTAAGTCTTTCTAGTCTACAAGTATTCCTAGGTTCCTAATTTGGGGATAAGTAATTGATTAATTATTAATTAGGTAAATTGTTTAATAAATAAAAGAAATTTGGAAAATAAATAAATAAAAGACTATTTGTAGATTTTGATTAAGGATGGTCATACTATAAGATTTTAAGTATGAAAAATTTTTTATAAAATTATTTTCTCAAAAGTCGAATATTTAGTATAATTATTTCCATTTGTCAAAAGTATAATCTTAATGTCTAAAAATATTAAAATTGAAGAAATTTTAAGTTTAAAATTTATATTTCTGTTCTAAATGAACAAAAAAATTTGTGTAAAATTTTGGATAAAAATATTAAAAAATGAATTTATTATGATTTATTTATGATTTAAAATAACAAAAATCAATTAAAAATATGAAACAAACAATTTTTCCGAAATAAAATTTATTTCTAAAATGCTTATTGATCTACAAGTTTACAATAATTTTTGTGTAAATTTATAAGAACGTTTAGATATTTTTATAGAATTTTACAATTATAACTGAATAAACTTGTAATATATTTTATATAATATAAATAAATAAATGATTTTGAAAAACTAAAAACTGTATAATAAACTTTGTCATCAGAATAGCATAAAATAATTTTTATAGAATTTATAAACCACTTTTAGTATTTAAAAACTATTTTAAAAGATTAGTAGGTTAAATATATATGTAAAGAGTTTGAAAAAAAATGTTTGTTGTTGAAGGGAATCCATAAAAATTGTATTATAAACTTTATCATCAGAATAACATAAAATAATTTTTATAGAATTTATAAACCACTTTTAGTATTTAAAAACTATTTTAAAAGATTAGTAGGTTAAATATATAATTAAAGAGTTTGAAAAAAAAATGTTTGTTGTTGAAGGGAATCGAACCCGAGTCTGGGCCGGTTCGCGTGTTTATAATCACAAGCCCAGACCAGTTTGGTCTGGACCCTGAGAACGAGTTAGATACAGATTTAATAAATTATGTAATGTGTTTAGGAATTAATGTGATTTCATAAAAAAACGGTGGAGCTGAGTATCGAACCCCTGACCAACCGGGTTTCCACACTGCAATACCACCAACTGATCTATATCAGTTTTGGTGTTAGAATTTGATAAAAAAAAAAAAAAAAAAAAAAAAAAAAAAAAAAAAAAAAACTAATACAGACTTGATATCGTATCATCTTCCCCAAACTATATAATCGAACCCTAGACTTTCTAATACAAACGATTCAACAATCAATAACCCTGTAATCATAAGGTTATTGATCATGATACAACGAAGAGTGAAAATACATTAAAGAACGTGACTTACAACTCTGAATTGATGACGAATTCGTGGTCAACCAAGAAGTCAAATCTTTAACGATTTGCAGGTTTATACGAGGATTTAAAAGAAATTGAGTATTAAGGGTTGTATATCGGCCCTTTTAGCTTATAGGGGAGGCACCAAATTATACTAATAAACACGTAAATGAAATTTTGGAAGTTTGACACACATTAACTCGCATACGCGTGTTAAGGCCCAAAATTGGAATGTTTTACTTATCTTTTTGCGTGGAAAAGAAGCAGGAAGGTCGGTCAACATGTTTCCTTAAACGAATTGGAATTCAAACGCTGATTGGGATTGTTTTTGGAAGGAGAGGCTCGCAGGTTGACTTTCACAAGTCAACTGTGCGCGATCAAAGATGGTTTATATTTGTTTGTGTTGGATAACCTTACACAAGGATAACATGGCTCAGCTGGTTTGAGTGGCTTGTACCAAGCTTTCACTCGGGTTCGAGTCCAAGCAGCCTCAAACCTTTTTCTCTCTCTCTCTTTTTTTTTTGTTTTTTGTGTATCGCTGCAGGTAGGAGGGGGAATCAAAGTGAGTGGGCTGGTTACTGGGCTCAGCTTTGGTGGGCTCAAGGGGTTGGGCTCAGAATTAAAAAAAATGGTTGGGTTTTGTTTGGTTTTGGTTTGGTAAATAAAATTGACAAAGTCACTCTAACCATCCAACTATTATTATTATTATTATTATATTATTATTATTATTATTATTATATTATTATTATTATTATAAATAAAGTAACTAGAAAGATAAAATGCGACGTACAAGATAGGAGATACGAAATGAAAAAAAAATATATATATTAATAAAAGTGACGATGTCACAGCATCCCCTACTTTAGAAATTTCGTCCCGAAATTCCTTCAAGTAGACGTATAAACAGGGTTCTGGGTACTCGAGTAATTGTTATAGTGAGTATGGTTAAGTTTTAATGAGAAAGAGAGCTTTGGGTAGCGTGATAACCTGACTTGAACGGACTCGGATGTTAGATATAATTGGATTAAATGTATCTAAGGATTATTACAAATGGTCAAGACCCAAAGTACTAGGCCTTGATGATAAAGGTTAGGATAGTTGGAAGGAATAAGTTAGACTATGAATCGACGTTTTGACTACCAGAAGAATTGGGGTTAGTTCTGGTCTAACTTCCAGTCTCACTTTCGATGCATCATTGGTGTTTATATATAGGGTGTACCGCAGCTAACCCACCACAACCCTTGATACCTCAAAAACATACTGGAACGTCTACCAAAAACTCTAATAGAATTTCACACCACCTTAACGTACCTGTAAATTCATGATTACGTTCCGGACCGGAATCATCAATTTACCTTACATTAGGGTTTTATGTCCTTCTATGAACCTAATCTAACAACACATTAAAGCAAATAAGTTTCACAAGAAGATGACACAACAAACACGTTGGGTTACAATGAGACGTTATCAACGAAATGAGACTATGTAATAATGAGGTCAATTACATTGGTTTGCAACGACTTGCAAGTAAAACCAAAAATTTAAGTATGGGCTACACTCACCCGGGTAGCCCTTTAAGTGAGATGTTTTTCTGTGTTGAGTGGATAAATGTAGTAATTTTTTTTTCATAGATCAACATGCAATTGATAATACACACATGCAAGCAAGTTTTGTAATTACTACAACCATTAAGTATAAGTGTTATCTTAGTTGACTATAGAAAATAGTTCATATTTGGCCAGCCATGTTTTACGAGTATCATGAATAATTAAATGTTCAAAGAAAGTCAGATTAAGAAAATCAAGTTTCATATAACAAACAATTATGTTTTTAGAAAAGTTCTGTAGGATTAAGTATCAAGTTTTTAATAGTTTGATTTTTCATGGAAATCAAGTCCAAATGTTTCAATAAAATGTAAGGTAAGAGTCCTAAATTTCTACGATTAAAATAAACGTAACCAAATATGATAAATTTCCAACATGCGTTCGTACATAATAGTATGCAAGGAAATTTCTAGATGTTATATGCTTATGAGTACACACAATTGGGTACAAAATGATAATAGGATCAAGAAAATGAAAACACAAGTATTGGATTCTCGAGTCTTAAGAAGATTTCATCCATGGTTTAGCAGTGGGGTTAACGCCATCATGACCAGTTGCTTCGTTGATGTTGATATTGAAAGCTCGTCCATGTGCCACCTGGTTTACATTAATCAATCCAGGGCATCGATGTCGCATGTGGTTTAGGGTCTCCACAATTATAACATGCCCGGCCGTTAGTAATCGGCAGTGGTTCCTAGGCAGCTATTTGATAATTATCTTGCGTCCTAACCTTACACGACAAGTAGTGGCAAAGTGTCCAAACCTTCCACATCTAGTGCATTGACGACATGGAAGATTTGCAGGGTGATGATACTTGCAAGTGTTGCATTGAGGATGGACTCCCGTGTAGGCTTTCTTGATTAGGAGGTTGAGTTACAGGATTCACAACAGCATGGTTTTGATCATCGCCCATTCGTTTCTTAGAGTTCGAAGAAGTAGTGGCAGCCTTTGCTAAAACAGTCTTAGATGGTTCAACGACATGGGTGGTTTTCTCAGTAGACGTCTTGGTGCCCTTCCTAACCAAGTTTCCTTTCTTTACGTGTTTGTCTGTTAAAGTGGCTGCAAGCTAGATGGCTTCTTCCACCGTAGTGGGTTTGCTTCCAGTGACTACGTCTTGAATCAGGTCAGGTAATCCCTTGATATATTTCTCGATTTCTCGAGAGACCGGGTGACCACGTGTGGAACCAATATGTTGAGTTCATGATATCGAGTATTATACGCAAGATTCTCACCACTGTCTTGTTTGAGCCCATGAAACTCATCCTCCAATTTCTTGATTTCGTTCCTAGGGCAGAATTTGGCGATCATGAGTTCCTTAACCTCAGCCCAAGACAAAGATAAAGCAACATCAGCGCCCCGATTGCGCTTTTCACCATTCCACCAAGTTAGCGCCCCCTTTTGAAGGACACTGGTAGCATAGCGAACACGGAGTTCACCAGGACACTCGCTGTTCACAAAGGTGCTCTCCATACTTTCAAACCATTGGAGGAGGCCAGTAGCACCCTCCTCACCAGTGAATTTTGTGGGGTTGCAGGAGTTAAAGTGTTTGAAAGTGCACCGAAACTGAGTCGCACCCTCTGTGTTGGTACTGTTACTATTCTGGGTTAACTCACTGACAAAATTTGGGGATCACTGCAGCAATTTCCTGAACGACTAGAGATGTGAGGCGACGATCAGAACGTTGTCCAGAAGCACGAACAGTGCGTTGGCTGGCATCACGGAGCATACGGCGAGCAGACATTTATGAGGCAGTCAATGAATAATCATGAGATTTGAAAATGTAAGTGTATAACCGTACAGATGATTATGAAAGTATGAACTTGTAAGCAATATATGAAAATCATGAAATACAAAGTATTGTATATGAAACGAGAGAGTATTATTGAAAAACCTTGCATAAAATGCTTGGAGTGTCCTTGTCTAGCTGTAAAGCCCAACAAGAACGTTGACTTTTCAAAGAATTGAACCCAATGGTGATCACAGAAGACATGCTTTAGCCTATAAGTGGACATCACTCCAGGAATCCCAGGTAAGCATAACAGGTCCGTTATTGGATTTATGCGCTATGCTTGCCTATGCCAGAAAACCCAGTGTACAGGCATCCACCCTTCCAATTGCACGTGTTCCATCACACTCATTAAAGCTCAACAACTTGAAGAGCAAAATAAAAAGGCATTTATGCCTAAGAGTGTCTTTATGAAAGGTACTGCTCCCGTTCCATGATGATGTAAACTTTCCACTCCCTGTAGGACACCATCTCTAGCACCATGATGAAAGATGAGAAGAATGGAGAGAGAAGAAGGGAAAGATAGAGGAAGGAAAGTAGAAGGAAATGGAAATCTATGGAATATTATGCATGAAAGTTGAAGTTCGGTTATAGTCTAGGCCATTTTATCTAATAACCTGGTTCCCTATAACCATGGCTCTGATACCAATCTGTAACACCCAACCCGATGGCGGAATCATCGAGGTGTCTCGTAGTGACGATTGTTCAAAATCTCATGGTACTAAAATGTAAATATTTGATTATTGGAATATTGTTTTACAACATGTGAAATAAATACATGACAACAAAATAGAGATAGTTGATTGATTTAATCTAAGTCCAAAGTTCTATGTGAAGCGTCAAACAAGCTTATCCTGAAACATGCACGAAAATAAATTTTGTCAACATATGATGTTGGTGAGTATTACCTAGCTTTGTACATATAGTATAAGTTTGAAAAAGCAGTACAATTCATGTGTCTAGCATCACCAAGGCATTATGCAAACACATAAGTAACTAAACAAGACAAGATAAAATGTAAAGTTGGTATGGTAAAATTGATAATGAGCACCCTAACACGTGTCAAGTCTAAAAGAGCACCATAACAAAAGTTATGTCTAAATGAGCACCGTAACATAAGTTACGTCTATATGTAAAGAGCACCATAACATAAGTTATGTCTAGATGTATGATTTTGTACGTAAGCTACATTCATGTTCAAACATAAGGCACAAAGATAAACAAGACACGTATATGAATTGTAAATGAAGGAAATGTATGTGTAACTGAATGTGCAAGTTTTGTATACTTGTGCATGAATCACCCCAAAAGTGTAAAAACGAAAAGGGGATAAGTAATACTCACCTTAGCAAAGTGTTAAGTCTTGTGGAATAGAATAAGTGTGATCCAACGTTACCAAGTATCACCCTATGTTTAAGGTAATAAATAAGTTTAAGTCTTTCTAGTCTACAAGTATTCCTAGGGGTCCTAATTTGGGGAAAAGTAATTGATTAATTATTAATTAGGTAAATTGTTTAATAAATAAAAGAAATTTGGAAAAAAAATAAATAAAAGACTATTTGTAGATTTTTGATTAAGGATGGTCATATTATAAGATTTTAAGTATGAAAATATTTTTTATAAAATTATTTTCTCAAAAGTCGAATATTTAGTATAATTATTTCCATTTGGTCAAAGTATAATCTTAATGTCTAAAAATATTAAAATTAAAGAAATTTCAAGTTTTAAAATTTATATTTCTGTTTTAAATGAACAAAAATAATTTGTGTAAAATTTTGGGATAAAAATATTAAAAAATGAATTTATTATGATTTATTTATGATTTTAAAATAACAAAAATCAATTAAAAATATGAAACAAACGATTTTTCCAAAATAAAATTTATTTCTGAAATGCTTATTGATCTACAAGTTTACAATAATTTTTGTGGAAATTTATAAGAACGTTTAGATATTTTTATAGAATTTTACAATTATAACTGAATAAACTTGTAATAATTTTTTATATATATTAAATAAATGATTTTTGAAAAACTAAAAATTGTATAATAAACTTTAGCATCAGAATAACATAAAATAATTTTTATAGAATTTATAAACCACTTTTAGTATTTAAAAACTATTTTAAAAGATTAGTAGGTAAATATATAATTAAATAGTTTGAAAAAAATGTTTTTTTGTTGAAGGGAATCCATAAAAATTGTATAATAAACTTTATCATCAGAATAACATAAAAAATATTTTTATAGAATTTATAAACCACTTTTAGTATTTAAAAAACTATTTTAAAAGATTAGTAGGTTAAATATATAATTAAAAGAGTTTGAAAAAAAATGTTTGTTGTTGAAGGGAATCGAACCCGAGTCTGGGCCGGTTCGCGTGTTTATAATCACAAGCCCAGACCAGTTGGTCTGGACCCTGAGAACGAGTTAGATACAGATTTAATAAATTATGTAATGTGTTTAGGAATTAATGTGATTACATAAAAAAAAACGGTGGAGCTGAGTATCGAACCCCTGACCAACCGGGTTTCCACACTGCAATACCACCAACTGATCTATATCAGTTTTGGTGTTAGAATTTGATTAAAAAAAAAAAAAAAAAAAAAAAAAAAAAAAAAAAAACCTAATACAGACTTGATATCGTATCATCTTCCCCAAACTATATAATCGAACCCTAGACTTTCTAATACAACGATTCAACAATCAATAACCTTGTATTCATAGGGTTATTGATCATGATACAACGAAGAGTGAAAATACATTAAAGAACGTGACTTACAACTCTGAATTGATGACGAATGCGTGGTCAACCAAGAAGTCAAATCTCTAACGATTTGCAGGTTTATACGAGGATTTAAAAGAAATTGAGTATTAAGGGTTGTATATCGGCCCTTTTAGCTTATAGGGGAGGCACCAATTTATACTAATAACACGTAACGAAATTTTGGAAGTTTGACCCACATTAACTCGCATACGCGTGTTTTAAGCCCAAAATTGGAATGTTTTACTTATCTTTTTGCGTGGAAAAAAGCAGGGAAGGTCGGTCAACATGTTTCCTTAAACGAATTGGAATTCAAACGCTGATTGGGATTGTTTTTGGAAGGAGAGGCTCGCAGGTTGACTTTCACAAGTCAACTGTGCGCGATCAAAGATGGTTTATATTTGTTTGTGTTGGATAACCTTACATAAGGATAACATGGCTCAGCTGGTTTGAGTGGGCTTATACCAAGCTTTCACTCGGTTTTCGAGTCCAAGCAGCCTCAAACCTTTTCCCCTTTTTCTCTTGTATTCATAGGGTTATTGATCATGATACAACGAAGAGTGAAAATTGTAACACCCCAACCGATGGCGGAAACATCGAGTTGTCAACGTAAGAATGAGTATACAATAGCACATGGTAATCAAATTTTATAATGAAATTTATTTAAATGCAAATATCCAAAAGTGAAAATACATATTGAGTTTTAAATGGAAATCTATTACATCAAAATAACCAAATAAGCATAAACTTCAATTTGTCTTCTCATCTAACACTCTAGTCTTGACGCATAATTATTTCCTGTTCAGTTGTAAAAAATGGGGGGGGGGGGGTCAACTAGAA
>JAUTDX010001661.1:0-72837 GCA_030844895.1 Ambrosia x helenae | reverse complement strand
GCCTTGTATGCGTGAGATACCGAAGACTACCGATTATGCGTCGATACTCCGTAGGATCAATCTCCTCTCCAGCTTCGTCTCTATCAATTTGTAGCGAGCTTCCATAGGAAACCTTGTTGGGATTACACTCCAACATGCGGCTACTCTCAAGTATCTTTTTGGCATATGAACTTTGTTTCAGAATAATCTTGTCTCCTGCTTGCTTGAACTTCTATTCCAGATAGTAAGACAATAATCCCAAGTCTTGCATATCAAACTTGGACTCCATTTGGTTCTTGAACTCACTAATTAACTCTTGACTTGAACCAGTAACGATCAAATCATCCACGTAAACTCCAACTATTATTAAGTCATCTTTCAACTTCTTCTTGTAAATGGCTTGTTCACGTGGACACTTCATGAACCGAGTTGTTTCAACGTTTTGTCTAACCGCTCATTCCATGCACGAGGTGCTTGGCGAAGCCGTAATAACGCCTTGTGCAACCTATACACAAGATGTTCTTTCCCGGGTACTGTGAACCTTCGGGTTGTTTTACAAACACAACCTCTTTTAGTTCGCCATTTAAAATGCCGATTTCACATCGAGATGATACACGAGCCCACCTTCTTTTCGCTGCTAGAGAGAGAATCATCCGGATTGTTTCCATTCTCGCTACCGGGGCAAACACTTCTTCAAAATCCACCCCGGTTGCTGTACGTATCCTTTAGCTACCAACCTTGCTTTATGCTTGATCACCGACCCGTTTGCATCTCGCTTCAACTTGAATACCACTTCAATCCGATTGCTTTTGATCCGGTTGGCAAGGTTGCAAGCTCCCATGTATTATTCTCTTCGATTGAAATCATTTCAGTTCTCATAGCTTGGTTCCATTCATGATGCTTTTTGGCTTCTTTCATACGACAACGGTTCATCACTCACCAACAAAACATTCTTCAGTCATCATTACATAGTCATTAAAACGAATTGGTAGCTTTGTTTCCCTTGTCGATCTCCTCAGCCCCGGTCAATCTCGTTGTCTTGGCTTCAGTAAACACTTCTTCATCTGATTCAGAATCACTTTCCCCATCCGTTTCGGCTTGAGGAAACGAGTGGGCTCCTTCATTCTCTTGGGTTTGCGGTGTGGAATCGGGCTGCTGGGCTGAGGATTGCTCGGGCCCAGATTGATTTTGGACTTCAATTTGGACTGAGAATTGCACCATTCTGGTCCTTTTCCAACTTTCATTATTCTTTGTATTGATCCCAATCAAAACCGATCCTTCTTCGAACCTCACATCTCGACTTACATAAGCCTTGTTTTTCACTTGGGTCGTACAACCGATATGCCTTTGACCCGGGTTCATTGCCAATATAAACAACTATCTTGCTACGATCATCAAGCTTGGCTAAGTGAGTTGGAACCTTCATGTGTGCTTTACATCCAAACACCCTAAGGTGTCTCACTGTTGGCTTCTTTCCATTCAAGACTTCATATGGTGTGACATTCTTCAAGGCTTTTGTTGGAGCTCTGTTTAGGATATAGACCGCATGTCGAACGGCTTCTCCCCATAAATTTTGCGGGACTTTCATTGCCTTCATCATACTCCTCGTAGTATTGAGAATTGAGCCGATCCGTCTCTCTACCACTCCATTCTGTTGAGGCGAGTATGGTGCGGTGAAGAATCGTTTTATCCCCGGTTTCATTGCAAAACTTTTCAAACAACTTATTTAAGAATTCTCCACCTCTGTCACTTCGTAATGCCTTGATTTTTAATGAAAGTTGGAGTTCCACTTCTGTTTAAAACACTTAAACTTTTCCAAAGCATTTCGATTAATTTTTGATTGTATATAACCACATAAACCGAGTATAAATCATCAACAAATAAGATGAAATAACTATTTCCTCCTAAGGTAGGGGGATTTATCGGGCCACATAAATCAGTGTGAACGAGCTCTAAAGGCTTTGTGCTCTGTACATGGCATGTTTTGGAAAAGCATCTCGACTTTGCTTCCCGAGCATGCACGCATCACATACATGCTCTCCCGATTTGGTTTGTATTTTACCATGTACCATACGTTTTGTTTTCATATCCGATATGGATTTGAAATTCATATGTCCGAGTCTGGCGTGCCATAACCATGCTCGGTCACTAATAACATTAAGAAAACATATCGGGGATCCGATTTTAAGCGAAATCTTATAGAGACGATTCTGGCTTCGAGGTACCTTCATCAACAAGCGACCACCTTCCTCATAAAGCCACAACAGATTGTTCTCCATCCATACTTTGCAGCCGCGTTCTGTGAGTTGACCAAGGCTTAAAATATTGCTACGTAGCTCGGGAATGAAGTACACATCATCGACAACCCTTTGTTCACCATTCTTACATTCTAGGATAATTGAACGCTTTCCTTCAATCCTTATTTTTGAACCATCACCGAATCTAACGAAGCCTTCAATGCTTCTGTTTAGATTTGTAAAGTGAGTCAACGTCCCAGTCATGTGATTAGAAGCGCCATTGTCAAGATAGAATACTGTATTGTCTTGTGAGTCGTTGGCATACAATTTAGGATTAACTTTTTCTTCATTCAGCAAGATCCTTTCATCCTTCACTTCTGTTTCTGCCATCATAAGTGCGGGCTCGTTTTCATTGACTTCATTGAGATTGGCTTCCTGTTCGGGTTGTCTTGTGCATTCCCATGCATAATGACCGTTTACGTTACAATTATAGCATCGGATGTTCTTCTTATCTCGGCCTCGGTTGTTGTTGTCTCTAGCATGATCGTTGCTTTCTCTTTGATTATTCTCTCTTTGCTCGTTATTTCGCTCATTGTTTCCCCGATAATTCCCTTGACCACGGCCTCTACCACGACCTCGTCCACGGCCTCTTCCTCGTCCGCGACCACCATAGCTTTTACGTTCTTGCTCATTGCCTTTGCTCCTGGAGTCGACGCAAGTGAAGAGTAGCTTACCATCTTTTTCGGCTATGGTTTCATGCCCTTTGATTCGTTCTTCAAAGGCCTTTAGCCTACCAATACAATCTTCAAACGTCATGGTGCTTAGATCAGCGAATTGCTCAATCGTAGCAATTATTGTGATAAATTTTGGCGGCATACTATCAAGCAACTTCTTGACAATGACTGTTTCCTCCAGAGTTGTTCCTAATGCATTGAACTTGCTCACGAATTCTGATATCTTCCCAGCAAACTCTTCCACAGTTTCTTTTTCATTCATCTTTAATTGCTCAAGTTCCCGCCTTAAGGTTGCTAAACGCGCTTGTTGGACTCGATCTGCACCGAGGTACCTGACCCGTAATGCTTCCCAAATATCTTTTGCACTTCGGGTTGTCGCAACCTGCATTAAAACATTCTCCGGTAACGCTTGATAGATTATCGTTCTCGCCAATTTGTTCTTCCTTTCATCAACCGCATCACGGTTACTGGATCGACTGCTTCCCATAGCCCTTGAGCATCAAGGTTGGCCTCCATCATCACTGTCCACGTATTATAGTTGGTACTTGTTAACTTGGGACATGTTAACATGGACGTACTAGGTTCTCTTTGCTGGACGATGATTTGTTGAGGAGGATTTGCGCCACCGTCATCTGCATGATTCTGTTTGGTTTCTTTAGGTATAGTTATTCACCCTACACCTTGGTCTTGTATCTGCGAAACCCGGTTATACTCCCCGGATTGGAAACGGCGCAGATCACAGGTCCCTTCTTCGACTAAACAGACTCTACCTTGCAGATCTTAATTACCGATTTTGAGCACCTCTTGGCTCTGATACCAATTGTTGGATCAACTAATCGGTATTGGCACAATCGAACAACTTATATTTGTGGAAACTCCCACGACACTTTTTGTATTAATTGAAAGCAGAAAACATGAATGTAAATAACAAGAACTAACCCTATTTATAATCTAACCAAGCCATTCTATTCCTACTCAAACTCTAATACTAATTCTAATCAGATTATGACTTCTAAACAATAATAGATAAAACAAAACATAAACTATGAGATAAACATTAACTTCTTTCTTATCTCTAACTCGATTCCTTTCTCTCCAAGCAAACTAAATTACGCATGGATTATCTCACATCTTCAAATACAAAACGATGTGAAAGTGTAAAATTAAGTCCAGATATATATAGTGTAATCGTCATAACAACTTTTAAATAGGATCATCAAGTCCCTTAAAAGACACCTCAAACATATGTCAGATTTAAAGTTAGTGAGTTCACGACAAATAGATTCATAAGATCAAGTATTAGCGTATTATAACTCATAACTTTGTAAACAAATTGATTCTCATTCAGTGGTTTAAATTAGCATAAAGAAGAAAGATGAAATTATGCACAGAAGGATCCATGCACGATAAAATTAACTACTAATCGATCGACAAAGGTTTGTTTAGCTCAAGCAAGTTCTGTCCAGCTTCAACAAGTCAAAAGATAAAATAAGATTTACAGTCTTGCTCGATCATGAATTGATCGTGATGGTCTGGTCAGCTACAGAAGACATGCGGTATATACATGGTCTTCTCCAACGTCTGGTCATCTCAAAGAAAGTATGATCGATCAGGTGCAACTAGACAAAATCAAAAGATGAAAAGATCTTGACAACAGACAGGTTGTTAATGCAACATCCAACATTGAATCAAAAGTTCAAAGTCTGGATATGTTTTTCTCACTTGTCCATGTAATACTAAAGCATAAACACATGAACATTAGAAATACATGTAAAAGTTGTGTAAAAATAACATGACCCATGTCATTTTAACTTTTGCTGTAACCGTAATGCTACTACTATTGGTATGTTTATCTTCAATTAAATTCGAGTATGAAGAAATTGCTAATGGAAAATTGCCTTGATTTCTAAATAATTAAATGCTAGTTGACAATCTATAATGTGACTAGTTTGGAGCTGAAAAGTTGTTAATCGACGGTTATTAAAAGTAGACTGATCGAGCTTGAAATGTTTGGTTTATCAGGTTTGACAAGCAGAAGCACGCAATGGGGCTTATATTCACTAGTTTGAACTTTGGCTAACAAAAGAGGTTGCCAGTTGCCTCTTTATTTATAACACTTCTGGTTTGCCACTATTTGTCGACCCGGTATCTCCTTTACTTAAAAATATTGTTGGAAATCATTTAATCAAAGAAATTCAAAGAAATACAATAGTCAAAACTAGAAAAGTCAAACCTAAAATTAGCGGTAATTTAGAAGTTTGGTCGATTAGTTAGAATGGTTAATAACCGCCATTTGTAAGGGTATAAATACCCTTGTATTGTCGACCACATTTGATTGTGTGAAATATAGGTTCTTTCTTTGTCTTTGTTTTTCACCACCGAGTCCCTACACATATCCTGTGTATACTCGATACTATCAATTGTTCATCCAGATTTAATTGTCAATCCCTGGGCCTTCAATTGGTATCAGAGTGTTGGTTGGAAAGGATCAAATCGAAGTAGTCACCATCAAATCATGTGGGCAAAAGCAATCATACTCGGTTTTTGGCGAAAATAAAACTCAGACAAATTGAAACCAAAATCGTTAACCAATGAAGGTTAATCGACTCAGACTTTATTGCCATCATGAATCAAAGTGGCTTCCCAAGGATTGGTTTAGGGTTGTTCATGATAATACACAAAAGTGGGCGTTGTGAACCGTTGCATCGTTTTAGTTTTCAACCGTCTTTCCCTCATTAACTTCTTCACCGTTGGAATTAACCTTGATTGTTAAAGGGGTTGAAATAATGAACCAAGAACTCGAAGGGTTAAATGTAAAGGTATATGTAATTCTTAGTAAATTAGAGATAAATAGAGATATAGGATCATTGTATTATTTATGTATAGTAATGTGTTTAAGTATTATTAGGGGTTAGAGTTAGACTAAGATGCAAGTTAGTATTAGTATAAGATCATTGTATTATTTTTGGTTTTGATTATTAAGGAAAAGACTTTGTGTACGATCCTTCTTGTTTTTTTTCTTATGTAAGAGTTCTTTGTGAAGTGCTCGATCCAATTGGCTCTAACATTCCCACAATCAGACCGTCATAGACTCACAGCGCAATGCATGCATAGCATATAGGTCAGCCCTATATAAATCAGCCTACAAATGGGCTGTTAATCAGACGCAAGATACATGGGTGATGGGTTATGCATATATAATTCAGCCCACAAATTAATACTTAAAGTGCATGACCTAATAGTATACTAAGGGCCTGTTTGGTAACCTCTTAATAAGGCTCTAAACCATTCAGCTTTGAATGGTTCAGCATTCAGATTGTTTGTTTCAAGCTAAAAAATAGGCTCTGAATGGAATAGTTAAGAGCTGAACTATTCAGACTTGGTGCATAGCTGAACCATTCAGTAGTTAATCATTCAGAGCCTCTAAACCATTCAGACGTCTTAATGATTCAGCACTTAATCAACCAAACAGCCTCTAAATAGTGTTTTGACCCAAATTGAAAGCCCACTATTGTTTTGATCCATACACAACTTAATAACATAAATAAATAAAAGCCCACTAAATGGATTAGTATCGAAAAATCAGATGGTGCCACTTGGGTCTGTGACGTGCAAACTAATTTATCAATAAGGCGAGTGACAGAATCAAGATTTTTTTCCTATCGGGTCATTTTGTTTTGGTGCTTGGATTGCTAAGAACCTAACATTAGAATATCCGAATTGGATTGGGTTCACTAAGTTTCCTATGGCTATTATACAATTCATTTCATAAGTTTCTTGAACCAAATTCAAGACCAACTAAAATCGGTAAAGTTCGGATTAATAACAAAAAAAAAAAAAAAAAAAAAAAACTAAAACTAAAACAGTGATATTATCTTCAAAGTCAACCCTATCAAGGCAAGAAACCATACGATGTACATGATTTTAATTTTCCTATACACAGAATTAACATAGAAACTTAAATTTTGGGTTAGATATTAATCTAGTGGTTGGAGAAGTGGTGGGTAGAATATGAATGAAATTACCTCAGCATCATCGTTAAGCCTAAAACGATTCCCATAAATTCATCTTTCGCGGTCATGAAAAAGCACAAAAACAAGGCTAACCGTATTATAAGTTCTATACAAACTTAAAAAAAAAAAAAAAACAATAGTCTCATTTGACCCCGTCCCGCTATTTGTAGCTCCGCCCTAAACAAGGCTACACCTGAACATCAAATAAGAATAACTATGGCTAACCTCGTGACTTCACGATTATAATCTACAATATCTCCTTGTAACTAGACGAGCTTCTCATCCGCCTAAAATGATTTCCATGAAATCTTCTTTGTTATTTCTTTTGAACCGTAAATTAAGGGGTCTCTCCTAAAGAGAGAGTAAAACATGTTACAAATGCATTTGTATTAAGTGTAGGAACTAGATGTTATCTCACCTAAAACTCACCTAGCGTGATGATTTGCCAACATCCATACTACAAGATCGCTGCCTCATTGAACAGCAGACAACCTAAAATCTAAAAGTCCACCTACACAATTTATTCTACTAAACAAAGAGAGTGGAAAGATTTCAACCTTTATTTTTCATTTGCACGGAAAAATAGCCTTTACCTTTTGATTTTACTACAGGTTCTAACATTTGTGACTAAATCAGTTAGTTTTCTTGGTTAAGTCCCCTCACATGCAAGTCATGTGAGGGCATATTTATCTTTTTACCATCAGTTATTTAAACCCACCCATCCCTTTCTTTTTCCACCATCATCTCTTCTGCTCCACCCACCATCACCACCACCTAATCCACCCACACCCACCTGTTGTTACCACCACAGTTCACTCTTTATAAAGATTAAATGAACTATCTCATTTTCAACCCCTACCACCAACCTCAAGTCCACCCCTACAACCTGAACTTGCAACCCTAATAAACGGTGTGACCCCCCCCCCCCCCCTCCATAACCTTTACTCAACACCCACCACCATCGAATTACATGACCCTGTACCCCACCTCCGACTTCCACTAGAAAAAATCGTCACCACCATCCAATCGTCCACCACCACCTGCGACCACCAATAACCACCGTCGCCCCATTTCTCCCTCTACCTAACCCACCCACCACCCAATTTCACTGTTGCAACTGTCAAAGAGGGGTAACACGGAGGTGGCGGCTAGGGTTTTATCACCTAAGTATTGTCTTCCAATCATCCTATCGTTCTCGTATTCTAGGGTTGTTTAGCCTGCATATTGGGCTATCTCCTAGAGTAATCTAACCTTTATTATGGAGGTGGGTGACTTTTTAATCCTTTCAACTGATGTTAATTAATAGAGGTCAGTTTTACGTTAGTTATGGTGGTCCTCTATTTTGATTATGTTTTTTGGTTGGAATATTGTGATGTTTTTCTAACTTGCTTTGCTAGCAGGAGTTTATGGTAAGAAGTGTTAACCACCAACTGGTACCTGGATTCAAATTTGATGAGGAAGATGACTCATAACTTCAATTTCTTGGTATCAGGGTATGTTATGATGGTTTGTTGTGATTTGTTTGGTTGTCGGATGTTTACTACTGACGACGCTCTGATCGTCCTTCCTTTGTTGTCTTTCGTTTATTTCATGTTTCTTCCATATTCATCATGTTCTGGATAAATGAGGATTGATTTAGGAGAATTTTTCAATTTTGAGTTAGACTCCGATGATGCAAAAACACAGTGATGAAAGTGCCTGGAGTAGAAAAACCGTATTGAAAGGTAGGATGGTTGAATAGAAATGAGATGTTTTATATTTTTGTTTTTTAGTACATGTGAGCCCTAATTATTTTAATCTTATTTTCTCTTTTTTTTAGTTTTTAATTTTAAATGGTAAAAAGGCAAATATGCCCTCACATGACTTGCATGTGAGGGGACTTAACCAAGGAAACTAACTGAGTTAGTCACAAATGTTGGAACATGTAGTAAAATCAATAGGTAAAGCATGTTTTCCGTGCAAATGAAACATAAAGGTTAGAACCTGCAATTTTGATGAAGATAAAGGTTGAATTCTGTAATTTTGTCTATAATATAATATGCTACTGAAATATTATAATTTCAAAACTCAGATATATTTTTTTATTTCCACATTTTTTAAATTTCAGTTTTTTTATTTTTTTTCAATGACTGACAAATTACATTAAAATTACAGGCAGGCAAGCAACAAGCTGTGCCACCATCCCGTTCTGTATCGCAAACCCAATCCCGTTCTGTATCGCAAACCCCAATCTACTAAATACGAACCCATGTCCCCATGGAGTCGAAATATTGCTATGGATAACCCTGTTGGACCTTGGTCAGGAAATGGATAGCTTCCGATGCCAATGAGCCAAAGATATCAAAAGCCAAGGGTTCGAAAGCATGTTGATTATCTTCACAAGCTTTAGCATGTTTTTCCATTTTCTTCGATTCTGCCATTCTCATTGTTTGACCAAACACAAACCCATTATCCTCTAAACCAGCTAGAGTGGACATACACGAGAGGTCAACACAAAGCGTGTTTCCCTCAGCCAAGCCAAAGACGAGCAAATCTGATGGATGTAAAGTAAAATCTCCTTTTTGCGGGGTTCTTAAGAAAATTCACGGGGCCTCCTTCTTGGCCGGAATTTCAGCTCGCCTGAAAGCGTCCCATAAAACGTCTCGCACCCACTCATGTTGGTATTTGAACACCGAAAACTCCTTGCAATGGATCACATGCTTCCCGTACTTATCCAGGTAGGCATGGCAACATATCGGATAGGTTTCAATGTCATGGAACATAGGAACAATCAAGCGATATTTAAAGATTGCCTTGTATTCGACCTTGGACAACAGTAAGGAAATCTTGGGTATGAGGACCTTGAAAACATTAAATTATCACCTTCTGGCCCGGGGGGAACAAAAACTTCTCCCAGGCTCTAAGCAACTTTCCTAAAAAGCGTAAATAACGATGTCCTGAGCTGAAAAAGGCATGAGCCTCTCAAACGTATTGGTAGGGACGCCAATCGTCATCAAAGAACGGACCACTCAGATATACAACCTAACCGTGCATGTCCGAGGCTGAAGCCGGTCAACGCAAACTAGTGACAGCAATATCACAGCTTTTTTATTGACCTGTTCAAATGTTCAATCAATATAGATATACGGTATATATTTTTAATCAACTTACACTTAGGTATATATTTTCAATTAACTTACACTTTAATATATTTTTACTTACCTTTTTTCTTATACTAAGGGTGTGTGTAGTGGCCTCGTTGTGGGGCGTTTTATGCCTCCATAGCGCCGGGAACACCGCCCCCTCCGGCACTATGGGGCGTTTTAGGGTGGTTTTGGTTGTGGTGATAACCGGCGCTATGTGTTGATTTGGGAGATTGATTGTTGATGACCGTTGTCAAACGGTCAAAAACAATATAACAATATATTTTATTTATTTATTTATTTTTTAAACGAAATCCCTCTATATATATACACATACAACACAAACAACTCACACCACAACACAAATATATACACTTTTCCAACCAAACAAAACCAAATACAAACCCCAAACCAAACCAATGGCAGCGTGGACTAACCAAGATCAACTCGAGTTGGTGAGGGCGTGGGTCAACACCAAGGAGAATCCGCCGAACAATAGGCAGCATTTTTTGGCGAGCGTACTGCCGGACATTAGAAGGTCCGGCAGCTCCTGGTTGAAAACCGCCCATATTATTCATTGTGTTCAGGATGAGGAAAGGATGAGGAAGAGGGAAGAGGTGTGACTGAGATTTGGGGAGGAGGGGGTATTTATAGGTGTGACTGAACATTTGGTGGGGGGGGGGGTGGAAATTTGAAATTCAAATTTTGAAATAGGAGGAAACCGTTTGAAATTCAAACGGTTTGGAACAGTAACCGTTTGAAATTCAAAATTTTTTTATTAAATATTATTTTTTAATATTAAATATTTTTTATTATTTTATTAATTTAATAAACTTTCAGTTTAAATTTTTATTTTTATTATTATTTTTATATTTAATGAAATATTATTAACTATTTAATATTCTTATTTAAATAAAAAACAATAATTAACCAATCATTACCCAATCATTTATAACCCCCTCATAACCCCCCTTCCCACTACACCCTCTTTTTCCATAACCCCCTTCTATTACTTTTAATAGAGAAAATTACAATTTTTGTCCTTTAAAAACATCAAAACTATGGACTGGGTCCTTTAAAACTTTTACTTTCAGTCTTTATCCTTTATATGAAAAGTTGCCACGATTTTTGTCCTTTACACTTAACCCAGTTAAAAAATTCTGTTAAGTTACCCCACGTGCAATGCACGTGAGGGCATAAACGTAATTTTAACCCCTCCATTATAATCCCTTTATAATCTGATTCAAACATAAACCTTCTCCCCAAATTCTTTCAAACCCTAATTTATAAATCAAACACAGACAAGAAGAATTGATCCCAAAATCAAACCCTAAAAACGTCATCGATAATGGTTTTCTGCTGGTGTGGTACTGTAGCAGTTGTGAAGACGTCTTGGACAGTAAGAAACCCAGGTCGACGTTTTTTTGCATGCCCTGTTGAGGTAAGAAATTACATTGTTAAAGCTATAATTAGTTGTTCATATTACGAAAATCAAATTTTTTTATTCAGGGGTCCCAATGTCGTTTTATTGGGTGGTGTGATCCTCCAATGTGTCAAAGATCAATGGATGTGATCCCTGGTTTGTTGAGGGCAAGGAATCAGCTTGAAGAGAACCTGAGGCAAAGTCGAGCAGATGCATTGAAGTTCAAGAATTGGTTGATCTGCAGCTGGGTTTTTTTCTTGTGGTTTTAATTTCAGTCAACCTTAGGGTTATGTAATGTATTAGTTAGGTTATGTAATGAATCTAATGTAGTAGTTAGGGGTTATGGTTATGTAATTTTTTGGCTGGAATGGTGGTTATGATGGTTATGTAATGGTTTGACTGGAATGGTTATGAATGTGATGTTTTGACATATATGATGGTTATGAATGTGACGTGTTGTCTTTTGACCCATATCAATACTTGTCTCAAAATGAATGTGATCTTTTGACCCACATAACCTGTAACAAAGAAGTCACCCCACATAACATGTAACATTGAATGTGATGTTTTGACCCATTATAATTTTAGACAACCACTTACCACATAACCTGTAAAAAGAAGTGGCCCATTTTGACCCATTATCCCATTTTAGACAACAACAATAAACTAAGCTACAATAACAACCCATTTTGACCCATAATAAACTACAATAAACTGCAACTTAACAACATAAACTAACCCTACAAATAAACTGCAACTTAACAACCCATTTTGACCCATAAACTAACCTACAATAAACTGTAACTTAACAACATATCATAAACTAACATTTCATAAACTGACATATCATTAAAAACAGCCATATCATAAGCTGCAAACAAAACATCCAGTCAACTACAAACAAAACAGCCAATGTCAAAGATCAAAATACAACCACAATCAAGTACAAACATCAAAATACTAAATGTTCCATGGAATGAATCAACAAACTAAGGTTACTTCCATGGACATACAAAAGAAACATTAACAGAAACCCTCCTACTTCTTGCAAGTCCTCTTGTTGTGGCCTTTTTGCTTGCAGTTGCCACAAACAGTCCCTGCTTCTCCTTTGATACTGAAGTCTTGCCCCTGCCCTTAACTTTATCAGCCTCCTTGCCCTTACCTTTTCCCTTCATAGTTTTTGAGGTTGACTCTGAAAACCTAGCTTTCTTACCCTTCCTGCCCTCTTCAAGTTCCATAGTTGACTTGTTCCTTGCCTTTTTGGGTCTCCCAATTGGTTTATGATAAACAGGTGGTACTATGAGTGTAGTCACCTGAGACTTTGGCCACATTGACATTCCATTTATAGGGTAAACCTTGTACTTGTACACTTCTTTCCACCTCTCAACACTATACAGAGGACTAACAAATGTTTCAGGTATACCAACACCTGGAGCATGTGCAGACATGTTACAAATAGCTGCCACTGCATGTCTGCAAGGTAACCCAGTGATTTCCCAAGCCCTACATGTGCATGTTCTTGTTTTCATGTTAACCACATACTGATCACTATTTGCCCCTACCCCAGTAACCTGATAGTGTTCTTCCCCATTCCAGTGTACAATATACCTACAAGGGCATTTATACAACATATTGAATCATCTTGAACATGGTAACAACAGTTGTACTATAGTGAATGAAATAAAACATTTATAACAACATACCTGCTAGCATCCTTCTTAGTTGCCCTCATGAAATGGCTTTCAACTCATCCACTGCCCTCATGAAATGAACAACAGTTGTGCTTCTAGCTGCTTTCCATACTGCATCCTTGTAAATCTGCCCTCTATAAATTTGTCTCATGTTTTCATAGATATGTCTAAGACAATATCTATGCTCAGCTGCTGGTAATACCTTCTTTATTGCAGGTATGACACCCTATTATTATAACATAACAAAAGGCAATGATTAAACACATTATTGCAAGTAACAAAAAAAAAGACATTAAATCACTAACCTTCTGCCTATCAGTAATGAAAGTGAATGTTGATCTCCTATCCAACTCCAGATCATCAGCAAGGCATTCCAGAAACCATGTCCAACTGCTAAGTGTTTCAGACTCTACAACTGCATATGAGACTGGGTAAATCCCATTGTTTGGGTCAAGACCAACTGCAGTTAGTAACTGACCAGGGAATGGTCCTTTGAGGAATGCCCCATCCAATCCCAACAGATCCCTCCCAATTGCCTTAAATCCATGTTTCAAAGACCCTAGACATATGTAGACCCTCTTAAACCTTGTATGATTAGATTTTGGATCTGTGTGTGGTACAACATCTAGTTTAACTGTGGTACCAGGATTTGTTCTCATCAATTCTTCAAGATAATCCCTTAACATTCCATATTGTGAACTGAAATCTCCATGAATCTGTTCCATAGCTATTTTCTTGGCCCTAAATGCTTTCATTTGAGATATGCCAACCTCAAACTTCCTTTGGAACTGGCCTTGAACTGCTTTCACTGTGATCTTTGGGTTTTCATGCAGTTGTTCAATGAGCTGTTGAGATAGAAAGGTAGTTGTGCAAGCATAAATGGACCTGCTTTGGAGACACTTATGTTGAGTATCCAATGTTCTGATAAACCAAGATCCAGAATTTTTGTCCCTTGAAAGTAATAACACCCAAGGGCATTTATGGCAATTTGTTGGTGCCTTTTTCCCTCTACCACCAACATGTTTCACCTCTGGTCCTTTAGATGATCCACTTGCCTCATTACCACCCACTTGATTGTTATCAATTCCCCCACCTAACACTTTTTTAAAGTAGGCCCCACCATCTTCACTTTCTCCCCAACACACTGCCCTAACCCTATCATTGTCATCCTTAATAATCCTAATTTGTCTCCTAGTTTCCACAGCATGTAGTTTTATCATTTTTTAACTTATTCTTTTGTCCCAAACACTTGTCCTTCACAGAATATGGAATCTTTGCCTTTTTCTTTTCTCATCATCCTCAACTTCCTTTTCCTAGAATCAATACCACCATCAGAATCAATACCACTATCATAGTCATCATTGTTAATAATCTCATCATTCATTACTAAATTGTCTAATTGATCATTAGGGTGGTAGTTTTCTACATCTGCATCAGTGTGCAACCTGAAATCAGTCATGTCAACCTCATAATCATTGACAATATCAGCATCATCTAACTTAAACTCATTGTCACTCTCACTCTCATCTCCACTTTTAGAATCACCCTGACTCTCACTACCATCTATACCATCTTCAGGCACCAAGTAATCTTCATCAGCAGAGCTGTCTTCATCATGCTCTTTATCATTACCCCCCATATCATTTACTTGATCATTTGCAACGCAATTTTCATTAAGTTGATCATTCAAATGATGTTCTATACCATTGCCCCCCATATCAGCTTTTTCACCAAAAAATGGATCAAAGTTTGGTTCATCTAAATTAACATTTAGACTAACATTTACTTGATCATTTACAACGTTACCCCCTATATCAGGTTCATCATTTATCCAACCCAAACACAATCTTTTCTTAACTGTAGTAACATCAGGGATTGCCATTATCTCTTCATCAGTTATCTCCTCAATTATAACCTTGCTAGGTGAACAGAAATAAGTGTGCACAGTTGTTTGGTCATGTTCCACATATACAGTCATCAGCCTATTTTGTTGATCTAACACATATTGTGCAAAACCTAAGACATCAGCATCACTACCTAAGGCTCTTAGTCCAAAATCTAACTCACCATTTGGAATTAAATAGTGATAGTACCTAACACACTGGCATCATAACCTAACTGTTCCAAAATACCATCCATTGTGTGAACAGAAAACTTATCTATGTCTAACATGTCTACAATGTCTTCCAAGCCTCTTTCATACATCCGTCCTGGAAATTTAGAAAAAACACCACTTGATGCAACTTGATTGAGAACAAATGTCGACAACCAACTGCAAGCATGAAATTCGAACATTAGATACCCAATGTAAAAAAAATGGAGAAAAAAAACTTAATCGATGAACAGGAAGCTCATACCGTATAATTCTTCAACCTCAGATTGTTGTAATAGATTACGAATTATAAAACGAGGTCTAGATTCATCCATTGTTGTTTGATCAGTGTAGTTTTAGGGTTTCAATTTTGGGGTTTTGATGTGTTAATGGAACGTGGGTTATGTTTGAATCAGATTATAAAGGGATTAAAATGGGGGGGGGGTTAAAATTACGTTATGCCCTCACGTGCATTGCACGTGGGGTAACTTAACTGATGTTGTTAACTAAGTTAAGTGTAAAGGACAAAAATCGTGGCAACTTTTCATATAAAGGATAAAGACTTAAAGTAAAAGTTTTAAAGGACCCAGTCCATAGTTTTGATGTTTTTAAAAGACAAAAAATTGTAATTTTCTCCTTTTTAATACCATAACCCCCACATAACCCCCCACCACTACACACACCCTAATCTCTACTACATTATAAAGAGTGAGCAATGGACAAACATGTCCAACTTGGTAAAGTTAAGATGGGATGTGAAAAGCCATGTGCTTTAACCCTCAAATGTCATATAAATTTTCCCCAAATTACCCTTCAATGCATTAAGATACTTGTACATGTGGTAGAGATAAATAAAGGTTTATTTTCTAGATAATTAAGTTTCTATATTTGCTCGCAAAATCTGTTCAAATTCTTATATATAATATCATGTGATGTGGTATGACCACAAGCTTCAAATAATTATATTCAACAAATATTAATTTTACATTTTCTTTCTTTATTTAAAATTGCATATGTTTATATAAATATACAGTGTCGTTCATCATGAGAATTGCTGAAACAAATTACTTTATCTTTATCTTTATACTTGCTCCCTCTTTATCTTTATTTATTTTTTTAGGTCACGCATCTCTACTATGGTGAACCATCAGGCGTTTTGTTCTTCTTATAATCATCACCATCAAGTCAATACTACATTATAAAGGAGGAGACATGGGCAAATATGTCCAAATTGTGCAAAGTTAAGATGACATACCAAAAGTTTCTTTACAATTTTCTAAATTTTACCATTTTTCTTCCCTAAATGCCCCTGAAAGATAATTAACTTTTATAAGAAAATGGAACTCACCCAAACTAAATAAAACACACGGGATAGCAATATTTTTGAACAAATTTCATATAATGGCGATGAAATATAATAATTTATGTTACTACAATGAACAATCTTATCTCAACTAAACTTGTATGAGTTTTTAAAACTTTGCCATAATAATATTTATGTTATAAACCCTTTTCATATATATGCGTCTACCCAGCGGCAAAGTGAACGGGATAGTTCGGCTCACTGGCTACATTGGGCAATTTTTTAGCTGTTGGGTCAAGTTGGGCAACTCTATTACAAACTTACAAATAACAACTTTTAATTTTTAAATGGACAATGACCTTCATATGATAGTGTATACAATATCATATTATTACTACATGTTTTTGTCATGTAAATGAACTTTATCATTTAGCAAGGTGTCTTCAACGGCACGATTATGTGGATATGCAATGACCAGACAACTTACACAAGAGTGATGTTTATGTTCATATTGGTCTGTTACAGTAATATACCTTTAGTTTATTAAGATTTGTTCAAAAATGAGTACATGGTTTTTGTGATGAACTGCAATCAGTTGTAAGTGGCGGTGCACATTTCTTTTCTTTTCTTTCTACGAATACGTGTTAAAACATAGTGTGCCTATTTCTATTCTTTTTTATTAACTTGCGACAAAAAACCTAAGTATCATAATGTTATATTGCAACCCATTTTGTCGATCCCGCTGCAACGCGCGGGTAAACCCACTAGTAGTTCTAATTTACAATTTCAATACATAAGATATTATATATGTACGTAAGATGGGAATCTTAAAGTTTTAAAAACTTTTACGTCGCTTTGATGCTTTTGTGACTTGGAAATCTTTTCCTTTTTTTTATTTTGTTTGATTAAAGCATGCAGGTTTTCTTTTAACCCCAACCAATATATTTATTAGTTTTTGTATAAATAGAAATTGTTATATTAAAGATATCTCTACATACTATGATGATAACATAATTTTTTATCAACAAGTTGTTGCAAACAAAACCAATTAAGGTACACACAATAAAGTTTTATATATATACAAAATATATAAATACAAAAACTATAAAGCATAAACACAATTACAATATATTATTCCAAACTGCTAAAAGGTTTATTAACAAGTTGGGATACAAGCAACCAATTAAAGTAAACCAACAAATAACCTAAATATAAATTACATTGCGATATCACAACGAATGTGCCTGAGAATCACGGGAACCACGACATCGGGTGAGCTCAATTGTGGGAGGTGACCATCGGTCGACATGACCTCAACAATGGACTTACCACCAAGGTTCTGGTGAAGGTACTCAGCCACAACCACTGGAACCGCCAGATCTTTCATGCTTTGTATGATGTGGCATGGGATTGTGACATGGCGCAATAGATTTCGCATGTCGATTTTGAAAATTGTTTGCAAGACACTGTAGGCTATGTCGGGTCTCATATTGAAAAGGGTCCGACTAAATTCTTGAACCGCGACCGACTCCATGTCCCCGCCAATTGCTAATGGAGCGAAACCAGAACACCATGCTTTGTAATTCGATTGCATTGCTTCAAACAGTTGGTCAAGATCTTCTTGTTCAAATCCTCCAAAGTAATCCGCATCGTTCAAATACCTACAAAAGTGTGAATATATCACAAATGAATGCCATTTTAAAGTAATCAAAGGCTTCTTTTTTTTTTCTTTTTTCAACTACATAAACTACTCAAGTTTTAATATTATTTCGTTGTTATAAAAATATTAAAACTAAGTGATCTAAATGAAATATATATGAGACGTGATGATAGTTTACTGTTTGTTATTTTCAAATTTGACAAGGAAATAACAAGAGGTGATTATAAATATAAATATTATCAAATAACAATCAAGTTTATAGCTGTTTTATTTAGTTATTCATCTTAAATAACTATCATAATTTTAAAAATAAGGTTACAATGGGCACAACCCAAAGTACCTAAATGACACAAACTAATGAGGGGCAACCGTCTCATTTTTTTTTAACCAAATCCATGAAAATGTATCTGAACTAGAAAAATACACCCATAAAGAAATACCAAATGACACCAACCAATGCGGGACAACGACCTCATCATTACCCCCACATTCAATCAGTTTTCCTTAACACCCAAACATCTCGAAGGGGGTACGTACCGACGGTCGTTGCCCAGGTACCCCTAAAATAATATGAAATTTGGCTTTATATATAGTTGAAAAAGTACTCTAACAATATTGAAAGTTGAAACCTAGATATATATATATATTTTATATCAAAAAAGCATAGTTTCTATTAGTTAGTTTATGTTAAACGGTAATTAAGTAATTAAAAATTAACCACACCTCCAAACACAAGTCAAAAAACGTGTTTCAACGCCTATGACCTAAGCCCCACGTAATCACAAAGGTAGATTAACGTTTTCCAAAAAGTCAACTCACCAAAATCATAACAAAACATCATCGTACATCTAACTAACTAACTAACTAACCTTGGAGAACCGCAATCAACACGAGTTTCGAGAACAAATCAGGACGAAGAATAGAAGCCAAAACCCCAATCATAGTCGACACCGAGTGCCCAACATATATACATGAACAAACCCGTAGCTCCTCAAGAATGCCAATAACATCATACGCAAACCCTTCAAGCGTAGCATACCTATCGAAATCGAAGTATTCAGGATTCGTCGTACCCGCCCCCATCTTATCGAACAAAACAACCTTGTAATCTTCTAATAGATGAGGCACTAGATGCTTCCATACCGATTGGTCGGTACCAAAACCATGTGCCAAGATTATGGTCTTGTCACCTGAGCCTACGATCTTTACGTTGTGAGCTTGTTCGATGACTCCCATAGAGATTGTTTGTGTTTTGTGGTCAAAGGTGTTTGGTTTTGTAAGTTGAGATTATCAACAAATGTATTGGTTTTGATCAAACGGTTGGTTTTGATTTGGTCATGATGGGAAGTGGACTGCTAAGTACGACGAGATGATTGGGACAGGTTGGGTGTCTTGATGCGTTAGTGATTGTTTAGTTTATGTTTATTAGTTTTTTAGTTTGTTTAAAAGGGGGTTGTTTTCAGATTTAGATGTTTGTCGGTTAGGAATTATACAAATTACAAAGTATTACGTGATTAATTATTGTTTGTTTTAAGTATTGTGTTGATTGCTTGGCATACTAATTATAACTTCATCTTTTTATATATGTGACATCGTTTTACTATAATGCTTTACAAGGTTTCTAGTTAAGCATTTTATACATATCATAAAGAGTAAAACTTTAATAACAAGTTATTAGATAAAGGGTTAGTTATTTATTTATGTTTTTGAACGGCAAATTGGTATTACTGATGGACCACTGGAGTATCCAACAGCGGAACCACCTGATCATATCTATCTCCACTATACAATAATGCATATACACCAATTCAGAAGGAAACCCAATAAATCTTGAAAAAACCCTATGTGGAATAATTGAACCTCGGACCAAATAGTCCCTAAACCTTATACACTTTGAATTGATTACATTTGTTAATTTAATTGTATTCTAAAGCTCCTAAAAGAAAAACAATAGAAAATTTCATTAATCACTTTAATTTAGTTAAAAAAAAGTAGTAAACTTCTTATAATAGATTAGTTTATTCGTTATCTAATGGGTATATGAGATGATGAAAACTGAGGAACAGACTTTATAAGGCTATGTAATTGTAATCTTATTAGTTTTTGTAATGAATCATATGATCTAAGCCTTGTGGACGTTGTAACTATATAAGTTTGTGTTACACGTGTTATTATTGATTTGATTACATAAACCCTACCAAGTTAGTTCAAACATGAGCTTAATGTTTAAAGCAGGCCCAACAGTACAATCAACCATGATGTAATTAGGAAAGAAAAAACCTAAATTATGTTGTAATATCCAAATATATTATGTTTTTTTACCTTTTAAGAAAATATTCCTTCCAGCCATGATGAAACGCATATATTCATCACTTTCATTAAGTTAGTGGATGTCAACATGCTCGTACTCCACATGGAAATGGTGGATTGCATAGGAAGATACCAAATCATCAAATTCCCCGATTCTATTATAATTCAACAAAAAGGAAAGTTAAATTAGTGGGTTGAAATACATATTTTTGATGCGAAGTAATGATATATGTTTATAAACTTTGGGTGAAGTTATTCTACACAGTGTAACAAAAATGAGAAGGGTGAGAACGATATAAAAAACATAATAGATTATGAAATATGACACAATGAGCACAAAATATAACACAATGCTGAAAAATATAACACAATGTTGAAGAAAAAATATACAATGAATTGAAAAAATGACACAATGATAAAAATAAGAAAAAGACACAATGGTACATAAAAGACACAATGATATAACGCATATTTTAAAAACTACAAGCTAAAACCCAAAAAAATGACGACCTAAAAACTAACATTGTAGGGTTCGATAAGACGGTTCCAATGCCGCTTGAATGAGTTCAATCGGAGTCCGTTTGATACCCTTCCTACGACTTCTTATTTTTTTTCACTGTGTATTTGATCCTAACCCTATAAACTTTAGCCAAAAAAAAAATATCTTTAATAAACATTTAATAAGAAACCATTTATCTAAAGAAAGGTCTACCTCGTTACAATCTCAAAGATTAATGTTGCGCCGATTATAAAAATATTATGCTAAATTGAAAAAGAAAAGGAAAGACGGTAAATAATAATAATAATAATAATAATAATAATAATAATAATGTAAAGCATTTTTCATTTCAAATTCATATGTTCAAAGGTGCTACTCTTGGTTATGTTCCATACACTAACTAGAAGATTTCAAAAAAAAAAAAAAAAAAAACTACTAGAAGATTTCAAAAAAAAAAAAAAAAAAAAAAAAACTAGAAGATTTGGTTTTATTGGATAAAATGTAGAACTATATTATTGAAGGTGTTTGACCAAATAAAAGTAAATAAGCAAATACAAGTTTATAAAAGCAAATTAATAAAACTTACTGCATGGTAAAAAACATTTATGGACAATTCTGTCTATTAATTAACCTAGCTCTTCTTTTAAAGATACTAGTGGGTTTAACCTGCGCGTTGTGTCGAGACACTATGGACAATTCAGTCGATATCAGTAAGGTTTTTTTTACTTGACTGGTAACAATCAAACGATATTAACACATAGAATATTATATTATATTAAAAGGTTTAGAATATTATATCTTATATTTAGTGCATCGTGAAAGATTACTCATTGAGTTACCATTACTCAAAGTATGATCTCAAATTCACCATAAGAAATAGACTATAAAAATCGACTTGAAACATTCAATTATATATAATTCTAACGATTTTGAAATATAACAACTTTAAGCACTATTCATTATACTATGAAGATTATATAATCTAGCAATATGTTTGACTTCAAAGCTGCTATACAAGCACAAGAAAGGTTTTTGAGATACTCTTGCAGGTGTCATTTAATATCATACTCGTCTTCTTGAAGCACGTATTTAATGATCGTTCATACTAACTACTAAGTGTCATACCCATATACCGGGCTCATAAGTTTCAGTTGTTCTGTTGGGTTCAATCTTTGTTAATCCTTATTTTTAACAGTCAAAGTCGATAAATGATCGTCCTATTCAAAACCTTAACTGTGGTATCCCTTCTCTGACTCTCCCACTTCCAATTGCCCCACTATTATGAAAAAATAACAAAAGTATCATCTTTTGATTAATATATGGTTACACAAGATAGAAAAGCATAAAAAGTTCTCAATGTAATAAACACCCAAACCCCTATCAACTTCGTGTTTAACACTTGTTTTTCTAATGAAGTTTTTGGGTGTATAAACTCATTTTTCCCTTAGGAACAGCGCCAGGGTTCAATAGTTATGCACCCTTCAAACTAAGTTGTAATTAGCTCCATGCCCTCTGACTACGTTGATGAATAGTGCCCACGTGTCTTCAACCTTCAAGCCCTTTGCCCACGTCAATGAATAGTGTCCACGAGTCTTCAACCTTTAAGCCCCTCATCTTTCTTTCTATATAAGATACACGTTAATTAACAATATAAATTAAAACATGCTCATATAACTTACTCTGTAGATCGAAATTCCTAGATTTCTTAAAATAAGTTTTTATATAAGGGTATTACGCAACAATTATATTAATACCAATAGTTAGCATAATTATATAGTCTTGTGAAGCATGTTGCTAAATAATCAACTTAATAGTTCTAACATAAGTTGTCTTCTTTAGTGAAATATAAAAATAAGATTTTGGTTTATATTGTTACCTCAAAACAAAAATGCATACATGATAGAAACAGAGGTTTGTTAGTCTCTTCACCTCAGATGAAATATGAAAATACACTTGATTTATATATATATACACATACATGATATAATAAATTGCCATGAAACTATAATTACTTTTTAAGTCGACGATTACTTTTGAAAATATTCCTTGAAGTAAAATGAAGGGGTTTGGGGTTTAAGGTGGTTGGTATTGGATTAAATTGTCACACCCTCAAATTTCCACTTGCGGAGTTTTACCGCGAGGCGAGTGACATACCAGGATCCAAGTCAACGGTCACAACAAACAACGACTATATGTAATTAAAATACGTAAACCAAAACACGCATTAATATAAACTTGTTTCAAAACGTAGCGGAAGCATTTCATTGTTTACAACTTTCAAAAAGGAAACAAGACCAAGTAAAAGGTTTAACTGTTCAACAACCCAAAAGAACAACCTAGACGCGTGTGCGACTCCGTGCGCCTATCCAATTTCTGCAACTCTAACGACCTGGGGAAACATGCTAAAAATGTCAGTACAAAATACTGGTGAGTTCATAGGTTTTTAAGTAAAAACGTTTCACGAGCTTTTGAAAGAACTATCATGTTACTACTAACTGATGAAAACACTTATTAGACGTTTGGACTCTGAAACGAACCAACCAACAAACTATCGTTTACCACGACTAACGAACTACCGAACCATGGTCAACGAACTGCTATAACATAGCTAACGAACTACCACTTTGGGATCAACGAACTATTGTATCCACAATTAACGAACTACCGCAATAACAGTTAACGAACTGGCACAACGTGAGCCACAAAAACATAGAACATAAATGAAACGTACAACCAACCCAGCATAACATGATCTTTTATAAACCAAAGTACTAAGCATGTTTCTCCCCCGAAAACGAAAACAGTAAAGAGTGGGGCCGTGAAACTCACCTTAGATTGCGTCTTTAAGTTTAATAAAGATTCCGACACGAACAGCTAGTCCCAACCACTGGTGACCTATCACAAGTTTACATACGTGTGATGACTACAAACCCGAAGGCTAACTAGTCCCCGATTGTCCAGATCTTGACTACGTGTGTTTAAAAGTGTGTTTGAACGTTAACGGACATCCTAGACAGACCCGACATCCCGTTGGTGACCCATCACATCAATTAATCAAGTACATAGTGTTAACATACAAGTTTCAAGCATACAACACTTAGTTTGCATCAAAAATCGCATATACGAAGTCGTAAGGTCGAACCGAAAGATTTCTGGGTTTGGTTCGACCCCAAGGGCTTCTGATTCGACCCATGGTCCCTTGGTTCGACCCCCATGATGTTCATTCAACCTATTCACAAGTTCATTCGACCTAACACATGTTTATTTGACCCTAACACATGTTTATTCAACCTTAGCGTATGTTAATTCGACCCTAACACGTGTTAATTCGACCCAGACACCCATATTCGACCCCAGGCACCCAGATTCGACCCAAGCACCCAGATTCGACCCTGTGGTGCTACATTCGACCTATTTGAGCTACATTTGACCCCACGAAGCCACGTTCCACCCCAGAAACCACGCCCCCCCCCCCCCCCCGTGGGTCGAATGAATTCCACATTCGACCCCTGCAGCCTTAAACATCCCAAAACGCACCAAATCGCATCAAAACTATCTGAAAACATCACAAAACATCACAAAATGCTGCAGTCAAGTATGAATAACATATTCCTACAAAACCCTACCAATTTTACTCCAAAAACAGTCCGTTTTACAGGTTACCCAAAATGGCAAAAATCATGGAAACGTCACATCACGCATGAAAACTTTACCCAATTAGGAAACTTTTTGAAATCATTCAATAATCAACTCAACATGTTCAGATTATCATGTGTAACAAAACCCCTAATCATTTCATTCATATTATCATCTTGAATCAAACCCTAAATCTATCAAAAATCCCCAAAATGAGTAACATATCAACATCTAGCAAACAATAACCTAAAATAACCAAATCTCATCATCAATAACAGCTCTAAAACATTCCTATAACATCTACACAACATCAAATCACCAAGCAACACATAGTACAACATAAAACATCATCAATACCTCATAAAAACACCATTAACACAAGTTAACTTGTATGAACCTTATGTTTTATGATTAGGTTTTGTTTAGAAAGATGTTAGAAAGGTTTTTAATTGTGAAAACCATCTTAAAACAGATCTGGGCTCTTGGGGTTTCATAAAAACGAATTAAAATGCTTTTAAAAAGGGTTTAGGATGAAGAACACACCTTAGATCTTTGTTTAGGAGATGTTTGTAGGTTAGGTTATGAAAAACAAGATCAAAAACTCCTTCCCAGTGATTAATATTGATAGAGAGTGTTTAGAGGCGTTTAGGGTTTGTGAAATGATGAAAAATGACAAAGTGTGATATTTATACCCAGGCCAGGTTCGACCCCGGGCAGGGGTCGAATGTGACCTGGTATGGTCGAATGAAGCTTTTAAGCTTCACATTGCCTGGTGCGACCCCCCTTAAGGTCGAACCAAGGCTGGTCTCTTCCAGATTTTCCAGTTTTATCCTTTTAACGCATTTTAACACATCGTAACACATGAACATGCAATCCTAACACATGTTAATCATATAGAATCATGTATAATCATATGAACATCGATAAAGCACGTATTTACATATCATGTCACATATTTAGATCATTTCATATTTTTTACTCAATCTAATTTATGAAATTCACCAACGGGATTCGTAGTGTGCGTGTGTGTGATAACCTCAATGATCCTCCGAATCATTGATCCTTTGACGACACGTAACGTGACTTGACTCAACGGACTCTGTCAAGTATGTTTAATAATGTTTCTCGCTCATACGTTTTATAAAATGTTAACCTAAGTGTGCCGGGTGTCACATAATGAATACATATTTTCTTATTAAAATACATTTACATCAAAACGGTTCTTGTGAGTTATCATTATATGATTTCAACTTTTAGCTCATGTTATATTTAGAGAAAGGTAGATTTGAAAAAAAAAATTGATAAAGCATGTTTTGTTAAAAGGCCTTTGGGATGCCATCTTAATTTTTTGTGTAAAATTACTTATATATCCATCTAAAATGCTTAATAATAGGGGTAGTTTTCATGAAATTTGGGTTCAAAAGTAAGAAACCCTTCACATAACATCTTTAGAAAAGAGAGTAAATTAATGGCAATCAAGGAGTCAATCAAAAACATGGATTTTATTGAAATTGAATTGGGGTTTAATTGGGTGTTATGAATAGGGGGTTACATGTTGAGATGGATATGAAGTGTGCATTACACACATATACAAAGGGCAGTATAGGTTGTACACAAGGGGCATAAATGGAACAAAATGACCAAAGATTGGAGATTTGTGAAGGGATTTTTAACTCCCATCTTAAAATTTGTGTGAAATTACCTTATTGGACACATTGGGTCTTTAATAAGGTAATAGAGATATAAGTTATCTCCCTCAAAGCTTTTGGAGTTTGTTTATTTTATGGATTAATTAAAATTTACTATCTCGTCAAAACAAATTACTAATACACTTGATGATGACAAAATATGTAAGAGTGTAACCCAGCTGTATCAAGTTGTGAAGAAAAGATATTCATCCTTGAATAAAATGTAAATTTAAGAGTGGTTACAGGGTCTGTGAAACAAGTTATTTTTTGCCTTTTGTAGGTGATTTAGGTTGAGATGGATATGAAGTGTGCATTACACACATATACAAAGGGCAGTATAAGTTGTACACAAGGGGCATAAATGGAACAAAATGACCAAAGATTGGAGATTTGTGAAGGGATTTTTAACTCCCATCTTAAAATTTGTGTGAAATTACCTTATTGGACACATTTGGTCTTTGATAAGGTAATAGTGATATAAGTTATCTCCCTCAAAGCTTTTGGAGTTCGTTTATTTTATGGATTAATTAAAATTTACTATCTCGTCAAAACAAATTACTAATACACTTGATGATGACAAAATATGTAAGAGTGTAACCCAGCTGTATCAAGGTGTGAAGAAAAGATATTCATCCTTGAATAAAATGTAAATTTAAGAGTGGTTACAGGGTCTGTGAAACAAGTTATTTTTTGCCTTTTGTAGGTGATTTAGAAAAGTCATAAAAGTGTTTACAAGGGTATTTATGGCGTAGGTCGGGTGGTGCATTCGGGTACATCAGGGTAACGCCAGCGCCAACCCTTTGGCTTCAACATTCAGTTTGTAAGGTTACACTAACAGATGGGAGATGGCGAACTACCTAATTATGACATCGTCCGGTTCTTAAATCTGATTTTAGCAATCCAACAAGAAGATCAATAATGAGTCCAGTTCACTCTCTGATCCATTTATGAAAACATTGAAATTAATAATCTGATTGGTTTTACCTGACTCCCTTTAACTCGACTTGTTTTAACCGACCTTGTGTTAACCAAATCAATATGTGCCTCCGTCAAAAAAGAATTCTGCATCTACCACTGGAACTAGGTTAAAAGTTGTCAAGTATATAAACCCATAATCTAGAATTTTCTAAGGGTTTTTTTTTTTTACCTGGCATAATTTTACAAATCAGATGCCACAATTCAAGAGAATATCAACTTGCCTTTATGGCTTTATATCAAGATACTTTTGTTATTGTTTTTAGGGCATAATGGAATGATTCTCGTTGGTGCTTTCTTATTAGTCACAGGAGTATTATATGTTCAGCATTTGATAAATAATCATAGAAAGAAATAAAGTATGTGATTTTAATATAGCGGACAGGTATTGTTTGTTTTGAGTGATGAAAACGAATAAAAAACCTAAAATAAGTAAATAGAAAATAACCAAGTTGGAAGACGAAGGTCGTGTAGTGATACACCCATGTTTTCAAATAGGGTTTGTTATTAATAATAACTAATAAATATCTCCGGGCGTTGTAGCCAAAATTCAGTCGGTACCTGTTAAATTTATATAAGTATCGACACGGTACCGGCACTTGGTATAGCAACCGAAAGAGAAAAACTAAAACCTAAAGTTTTGATTTCATCAAATAGATGGCAATATGTGTTTCAAATAGATGGCAATATGTGTTTTACATCGAACGAAAACCATAACGAATGTAAATAACGGCTCCCAATAGTACTACTGGTACCGATTTTGTTCGATTGGAATTAGAGGTGCACAAAACGAATTTTAATTATAAATTAATGGCGTTGTTGCTGGGAAGTTTGTGTACTTAGTGTTTTTACTTTTTAGCATGAGGTTCAACATTGATACAATGTATGCATTTGTTGTTAAAAAATGTCATTGGATTATTCATTTATATCCTTACATAAATATTAGGGATGAGGTCGGTACCAATACTTAAAGTACCGATACCGAAAATCCTTAAAATTGAGTATTGGTACGGTACTATACGGTACTTTACTTAAAGATAAAATACTGATACTGAATTGAAAATGCCAATACTAAAAATGCTTAAAAGTGAATACCAAATTATAAAATACTTGTAGCAAAGAATGCGAGCAACCGAGCATATCAGTATATGATGTCTTGGGGGAAGAAAAGATTCTTAACACAAAGATATATTACTCCCCTAATTTTATATGGGGATAGATGGGCTATGGTTTTAACGGGACTCTTATGTGTGAGGCTCAAATATATATATGTTGAACGGGCCTAGTTAGGAGTATACTCAAATAGAGGGTCATCTATGAGAATTTGAGTGCCATGTAGTGTGAACACCATAAAAAGTAAACTTATATATAAAAATCAATTAGTTGTTTTTTACGGCCGCTTGCGTAAGTGATTAAACATTGAATGTATAAACAATTTCATCGAACATTTGCACCAACCATATTTACATCTAAAACACCATATTTATATCAGTGACTTCTAAAAGGCGCCTATTTTCCGCACAAGCCTTGGAGAATGGCTGGCGAGCAAGGCTGTTTTTCTGTTCCAGCAATGTTTTCACCAAATGCTCAATCTCCACAACCTGATGCTTGTTCTCCTTGGCAATTTCATGTGAGGACACAGTTGCTAGCAATGTCATCTCTACGAATTTTTGCTAACTAATCAAATAATTTAATTGTCAAGATATAAGGTTTTGATCTAAACTGAATTTAACACCTCATCAGTTTTTTAAAACCAATCAAAATAGAAGGTAGTAACAGTTTTGGCCAAAAACTTTTCTTTTGTGAAGGATAACAAAGTGGCGGTTTACTTTCAAACAGATCCTTACCCCTCTCGCTATTCCTTTCTATTTGTTCTGTCAATCGTGTAGCAAGAACTATTTGGGACGTTGTTGCCTTGGATTTTGCCTTCGTAAGTTTTTTTATTTTTACGTCTATTCCTGGGAAAAAAAAGGGAAAAGGTTATTAGCGCTAAACGAAGATTAGATATATAACTATTTCAGATCAAGCATCATCATCATCATACTCAGTTTATCCCACCTATAGCAAAGCTAAGGTAGGGTTTGAGGAGGGTAAAATGTAGACAGCCTTACCTCTACCCCTAAGAATAGAGAGGCTGCTTCCACTGAGACCCCCGGCTCGATGTGGTTTGGTATCAAGCCTTGGACATAAGGTACAAAACACTTAGCAATCGGGACAAACCCGGTCGGTGCATATGCCCCTTTGTCGTTTGGCTATCAACGCCACCACATGATGCATGATTAACCGTCTGTCGTTTTTAATGTTATTTTCACGAAATTAGTAAAATAACGTTAAAACTAGTGCAACTTTATTTTTACCCCTTAGGGCCACACATATATATACATTATATGCGCACACGTAAGTGGTGCGTTATTTCAGATCAAGCATATAGTAATCAAATTAAAAACACAAAACACTCAGATCACTGTACCATTGTTATTCACATCCAAATTCACAGAGAATTATCAAACAAATTACAAGTGGAATTTAGAATTCAAATTAAAACAGTTTGAAGGATCCAGATCTACTTAAAAAGCAAATTATAAATTGTGATGTAAACAGAAAGATAATATTTATTACCTTCCAATAGGAGAAAACAAAGTCGTGTTTAGTGCATGTACAATTCTCTCTTTTTAACGACGGCGGTTACGGCGGTGTTGACGGTGTTTACCATCGTGTCGTTTGTCCGTTACAGGAGATGTAACGCTTTATTGATGTAGAGGCGCGGTTATTTGTTTAAACTGCTTAAATAGTCCCATGACTATTATGTTGTTTCGGTCATTATATGCAGCCTGCAAGAAACATGAAAATGCCAACTTTTTCAAGATTTAAATCAAGATCTTTAAAATCCGTTCGTAGAAAGCTTAAGAAACCAAGTGTCGTATTGCGTATGTACTTTTAATAGCAAAAAGACTCTCTTTATGTTGTTTTGTGGAATCCCGTAAGCTAAAACAGCCTGTAAACAAATAAGTCGATTATTGATGTTATGTTAGCTAAGATAATGAAATCTTAAACTATAAAGCCCATGAGTTTTGAGTCGATGAGGGGCATACATGCATCACCAAGGCATTATGTACATTGATCCAAAACGCTAGCTTCTCCTTGTGCTTTAGTTTCCTAGCATACATGAGATATATCAAATGTCATAGTAAAAAAAGCTATATCTTACCAAAGAAAGCATGAACAGAATACCTTACGCATACGCTTTCCTTCCACGAGCGATCGTTAAGATCATCGCATATTTAAAGGCGACAGAAAGGGTTAATTGTACATATATAAAGCCAGGAAAAAAGGGAAAAATAGTGAATAACGGTTTAAAACTAAGGAACTTGAAAAGGTAATTTTTTTATGGAGCTCAAACACAAAAACAATGCTTTCAAAGGCTTATGAAGCCAACACAAATGTTACTCCGTAGAGTACCATCATAGCCCCTTATATGGAACGGAAAAATATGACTTTAATATCGCAACGCATTAGTAAAACTGCACAGTGCCACATCTAATCTTTCTATAACATAAAAACTAACCTGATGATCCCATGATAAAATAAGATGATGAGTGATTGTGAGAGGCCCGGTACAAATATGGGCAGAAGCTCCCCATTGTAAACATAAGCAGGCTCATAGTCAAAAAACCGACACCACCTTGGCTGGAGGGTAGGTTGCACGAATTGAGGTGCCATCCTTTAACCCCGCCACGCCAAAGCGACATCCACATCAACTTTGCACTCAAATCCACCGACTCATCATAGCCTCAACGACCTGTTTCAGGAAACACCACATTCATGACAGTCAACAATTTGTTTCCATCATCAAAATTAACCCACAAAACACAATCCCCACCCACAACTTTTCAGCAGGTGAGTCCAATTTTTTCATCAAAACCCGTGGTTCTAAGCAAATCCCTAAAGTCCTAAATTCACAAAAAAAAAAAATCATCGGCTTTAAAGACGAATGTTTGACTTTTTTAAGTCAAAATCAGCCTTCCACAGAGGAGGGCAACCAGCCTATAAAACCCATCTCCTCTGAAATCGTCTCATTTCGTCTGAGTGAGAATAAAACTTCATTGTTTTTTTTCTCTTTTTTTAGGCTCAGATCTGCATAAATATGAAAGCACACAAAGTGGGTCGGGGCTCCAGCATGGTTGCATCACCAAAACTTAATAGTTATTGCTATGCTCGGAATAATATTATATATGCATAATAATATCTGCATCGCCTTGAGAGATTTCGATCTATCGATAATTTGAAAAAGTTCAAGAAGGATAACAAACATCAAGAATCATGATCGATTCTTCTCTCAAACGTAAACATCATATCCTAATATTAGTAATTATATATTTTATGTAAGAATACAATTCTCTTTGTTCTGAAGTCTACAAAGTCGTCCCAGCATACGACACTTTGCATTTAGGAACCACCCAAACAGGTTTAATGCGTAAAAACCAAGGCTCAGGTGCAAGGTGGTATGTCGATCGGTTGCGCAATAGTTTCCACATCACACTCAACATCACATCACGTACGTAAACATCATAGCCCAATATCACTAATTGCATCGCAGCCGTAAGTGTTCTTTCGGTTTGCGCTTTCAGCAATGAAGGGTCAGCCACCAAACTACCAATAAATCAAAACGCAAATCAAATAAGTATTTTAACGCAAACAGAATAGCTATTTCAAACCCATCAGGCTAAAGCACAGACAACAACAAATTAGCCTTCAAAAACCCAAGAATTACAAATGTGCCATGAATTACTGTTCAATTAGATGAACAATAAATCTAAGTAAGACATACGCACCATAGTAGTAAATATATGTGTCATAAGAGGTGTAATCACTACTGTTGATATCCACTCTAACATGCGTAAATAGAAGCTTAAGTAAGAAGAACAACCTGCAAAAAGACCACAGGCAAAATATTGCTAGACACATCAAATAAACTTAGATATACCAACTCATCATCGCATCACATTCAGAAAGGCTCAGATGTAGAGTGCTATGTCGATCGGTTGCACTGCAGTCGCGCCATCACTGTCGACACAACATCTCAAACGTAAACATCATAGCCTAATATTAGTAATTATATATTTTATGCAACAATACAATTCGCTTTGTTTTGAAGTCTACAAAGATGTCCCAGCATAACGCATTTTGCATTTAGGAACCACCAAGACAGGTTTAATGTGTAAAAACAAAGGCTCTAGCGTACAGTGGTATGTCGATCAATTGCGCAATAGTTGCGCCATCACAGTCGACATCACATCACGTACGTAAACATCATAGCCCAATATCACTAATTGCATCGCAGCCGCAAGCGCTGTTTTGATTTGCACTTTCAGCAACGAAGGGTGAGCCACCAGATTACCAATAAAGCAAAGCGCAAACCAAATAAGTATTTTAACGCGAACAGAATAGTTATTCCAAAGCCATCAAGCTAAAGCATAGACAACAAAAAAAAACCTGTCATGGTAAAATCAGTAAATGAGACCAAAAAAAAGGCGAAGCAGGCTCAGAGTAAAAAAACGACACCACATTGGCTGCAGAGCAGGCAGCACGAATTGAGGTGCCATCCTTTAACCCCGCCACGCCAAATGTTCTGAAAACTTACAAATTCAATACAATCATGAGCTACTTGTGGTACATGTTACAAACTTAAACGCTGTCATCATCCATGAAAAGTTCCAAATCCATATGATATCAAACTTGAACTTCAACCACACACAACAATTAACATCTTAACCAATATACAGTAGTTTTTTAACAACCAGATAAAGGGGATGTAGCCCTGAATGCACATACAAAACGCAAACTCCTTCCAAACAATCAGTTACCGTATATAATGATCAAACACATAGTAAACACACATAATTCCATAAACCTCAAAGCCACAAACATGACACATTACAAACACAACAAAACCCCTAAATATTAACCGAATCCATCTTATGGTATACACATTAACCCGATCAAAGAACCAAACAACATACTTGAACACAAACAGAAGCTAAATTATCGAAACAATTACCTGACGAAATCGATCGACGTACGAAAGAAGAAAACGAAACCATTGAGAGAGAACAAAACCGCCATCAAATGCCGGGGAGAAAAAATATATACTAACCCCAAATCACCAAATCTGACCTTGGGGTTTGTCGATCTAGCCGAAAAAATCGGCGACCTTGCCGGAGGTCACCGCCCCCTCTCTCCTGACCTCAGTGGTGGTGACTGTGGTGGTCAAATACGGTTGTCACGGTTGTATTTAGGATAGACTTGGGTAGCGTTTGGTATGCTTGAATGGAAGGCGGAATGGAATGGAATAAAACATTATGAGGTAATGAAAGATTGCGTGTTTGGTTGGTCAATTGAATGGAATCACTCATTCCACAAGCATTCCATTCCATCACAACCATTCCATCCACCTCCCATGTTTTTTTTCCATCTTATCCCCTCTTTCACTGTTAGTTGCATTTTTAGGCATATTTTATACTCTTTTTAGTAGCTAGTTTTAGCGTTTTTATGCATTTAGGTTGTACATATTGCATCAATTTCGTTAAATGCATGTTTCGGTGGAATGGAATCTACTTTGGCCTGTTTTGGTTGATTTTGTAGGTTTGGAGAATTGACAAGAGCAGTGACGAGGCGAGTTCGCGACTTACTTGGACTTGGCTATTTTGAAAAGAAGTTTAGTTGGCAAGTGGAATCGACATAACTAGAGGGGCTAAATTGAAAATATGATTTAAAAGAATTTTAACTAATTTTGAGCTTTTGGTGGGAGAGATTTTGGAAGGCAACAGATATGGAAATCATTATTATGATTGAATTTATTTTTGAAGAGGATCATTCAATATAACTCATATATCTTTGGACGGCTGGAGAAGACATCATCGAACAGGAGGAGCAGGCAAAGGAGGAACTTTGGCATTTTATGGTTTAAAGCATTAAGGCACTTTCTATTTTTTTTGTATCGTAAGATTTAATTTTTTTTATGTTTTGTATTATATTTGCTTTGATTGAACTAGCCGCCATGTCCGGCTAGAACCTTTTAATTCCGGCACTTTGGTATGTTTTCTTAATTATGATTCGTAGACTTATGTGAAACTCTTATGAGATCCAATTCTTGAATGGTTTGTTTGGTTGGTTCTTGATTTTATACCATTAGGTAAAATATTAGTTGATTGATAAAATTGGCCACTTTGTTAATCATTCTAATAATGTTCATCAATTTATAACTCTTTAACCGGTTTTATATATTTGATAAAAGGAACAAATAACGGTTTAGGTTTGTCTATGAATTTAAATTTGTTATAGAATTAAACAATATAATTAAGCACTCCGAACGGCGTGAGTGTTTGATTATAATCGATACTTCTATCATTGCAACCCGCACGCTAAGATCCGAACGGCGTGAGCTTGGAGTAGCGGGTTGGCTCTAATCAACGAACGGCGTTTGGTTAGACATTAGATAGAGTGGATGTCCGAACGGCGTGACGTCTAGTATTGATACAAACCGTTTAATTAAAGGATCATTGCACCATAATTGTTAATGATCATAAGTCCGGGTCAAAATTAAGAAACTGCCTTAGTGTTGGAATTAGCTTTAACATCTGAATTTATTTTACAAATTTAATTAACGTTTTTTTTAGTCATTTGTCTTACTAATTTTAATTTTATTTTCGTTAACTTAAGCTACACCAACCCCCCCCCCCCTTTTTAATAGTATTTGTGCGAAAAATCGGTTTTGGTTTAATCAATTGATCTGTATCCCTGAGGACACGAACCTTACTTTCACTTTTACTAGTAGGTTTATTATTTATTTATTTGCTGGATTCGACACCCAACATTCACCCTTCATTAACAACATCAAAACCCATCACCCACCAACATCATCACCACCTACCGCTATCGCCATGCACCGCCACCGACCGCCGCAACAACCATCCTTCATCTCCACCACCGGCACCCACCCACCACTGGCGCCATCCACCTCCACCTATCACCGTTGCCGCAACCCCCACCAACCACCGTCACCCACTGTAGCAACTGGGAAATTTTTCTTTCTTCTTTTTCTCCTTCGAGCAATTTTCGGGACAAAAATTATTTCAACAGGGGATGATGTAACACCTGGCAAACTCAGGTTAATACTTTAATCAAACACATATCACCGGGTAAACACACGAATATGAGTCTCGTATCCCGTTCGTTGGTAAAGTAGAAATGCAACATGGGTAACTTGCTGATTATTACGTGTTATACGATTATTGGTAACTTAGGAATACGTCTTTAGGTGAAATTATGTGATTAAACATGTTTTAGATGCATTTTGGGGGAAGGGGGTGAAGGGATGGGGTAGGGACGATAGGTGGACTCCTTCACCTATAATGAACCCATTCGCCCTATCTGCAGCTTGTTATGTATAAATACCTCGTTTTGACTTGTTTTTATCATTTGCAAAACCCTAACTCGCCCCTAAGTGCTCTCTCTCAACCCATACCTCTATACCATGAGTTTTTTTCCCTCAAATCATCAATTTCTAACCTAATAACACCTACAAATCATTATCAAGATTTAGATCTAAGGTGTGTGTTATATCCAACATCTTTTCCTTTCATTTTAATGATGTTTACATAAACCCTTGATGTCCAAAACCTGATTTCAAAGTGTTTTCACAAACAAAAGCTTTCCTAAACATTTTCTAAACAAGATCTAAACCATCTAATGAGTTTTATAACAAAAACCCAAGTTTTCAAAGATGTTGGTGATCTAAATTAGGGCTTGTGTTATATATTGTTGTGATGATAATATGGAGTTGATATAATGTGTTAGAAGCATGTTTAGGGTGTGTTTGTTTGGATTATGAGGTTTTATGAACATTAGGGCTATTTTGGGGATTTTGATGCTTTTGATGATTGTTATGGATGATAAGATGATTAGGTTATGTATAGCATCATGATAGGGAGCCGTGGTATGAATTAGACAGAATGTAAACGTGATTATATCATCACAATCTTTGCCAAATTAGGTAAAACATGCAAATTGTGCTCATAACCTGTTTTGTCTATGTGCTAAGTGATGTAACATGATGGGGATAGGCTAGGGATTGGGTTAGTAGTGGTCGGCTACGTTTGGGCAAGCTTCGAGGTCGATTCGAGGGGTTTCGGAAGACAAAAGTGACCCCTTGGCCTATTATCATGAGCCCTTCGTATGAAATATGAACCCTTCGCCTATTATTGTGACCCTTTCGTGAATAACATGCTGTTATGACCCGTTATGTGCAAATTTGTGTGTTTTTCATGTACGGTTACCTGATAACTCATATATTACTATTAGACTGATATTGTGGGTCACCAACGGGATGTCGAGTCTTGTGTGGTTGTGTAAAAAAACATTCTTTTCAAATATAACAGTTTCGGTTTGGACAACCAAGGGTTACTAGGCAAACATGACTTCGTTCAAACAACTCATATGCTATTAATGATAGGTTTCCAGTAGTCAGGATGCTATCATAACATGCCTGGTATTACCTTTCAAACAAACGCAACCTAAGGTGAGTTTCATAGTCCTACTTTTATGCATTTTCTCATGTGGGAGAAACATGCTACACATTTTGGTTACTTAAAGATCATGTTTTACTAGTGTTATCATTCGTTTACTATGCGACTCATCTAAATCCCAAGGAAACCGCTAATATGAGTATATAGCGGGGAAATGTGGATTGGTCTATTGGGCCTGACAAACCCCACCCGGGTCAACTGGAGGTTGGAGGGGTGCATATTGCTCGAACACATAAGGCCTACTGGGGATGATGGTAGTCCGAAGGGTACACACTATAAGGAACAACACAATCAGCAATGGTTTCAATCGCAGTATTAACATACTTAACGTCTAGCTAACGTTCATATAACATAGTAATAACGGATTGATCTTTCATACTTATGGAATTGTTTTTGAAAAACATGTGAACTCACCAACATATTATGTTGACACTTTTAGAATGTTTTCTCAGGTCGCTAAGGTAGATGCACAGGAATAGGATGCACTGGAGTCCACAACATCCATTATCCTCATTGTGTATGTTTTTAAACATTAAACTGTTTTGAACTATTTTTACTTTGGTTTGGCTTGTAAACACTTTTATGCTTTCGCTGAACATATAGATTGCATGGTTTGTTTACGTATTTCTTCATGTAGTTGTCCTTTATTGTGACCATTGACTTGGATCTTGGTGTGTCACGCGCCTCGCGGTAAAACCCTGCAAGTGGAATTTGAGGTTGTGACACCCACTCACCCACCATCGTCGCCATCCACGACCACCCAGCAGCACCGCTACCCACCACCGTCTTCATCCACCACTCACCACCATTGCCGCCACCCTTCACCGCAACCACCAACCACCGTCACCCACCCACCACGGGACATCATCCTACAGCCGCTGCCACCTACCCATCATCGCCACCACCAACGATCACCCATCATTGCCGCCATTAATGATCACCCACCATCACCGCCATCCACCAACACCCACTGCCGCCGCCGCCACCCTTCACTGCAACCACCCACCACGGTCTCCATCCACACCATCGTCGCCACCACCCACCACCGCCACTTACCACTGATTTTATTCCTTCGTCTTTTCCTATCAACAAACAACATAAAGTAATAGTTTGTTTCATTCCCGTATGACAACCAAACAAGACATGGAATGATAATGATCAATTCCATTCATTTTTCCATTCAATTATCTCGTCCATTCCATCCCCTCATACCAAACATACCCTTGTAGTTTCTAAAATATCACTTTATAATGCTCAATAACATGTTTTGAGGTGGCGAACAACTTATGACTACATAGTTGTCAGTAAATCTTACTTGATATAGCTAAAGAGTTATTTAAAATCGTTAGAAAATCTTACTTGATATGCCTATCCCCTTATGGTGGAGTGGCACCCTTCTTGCTCTTCTTATAGGAGGTGGGAGTTCTAGTCCTATCGACACCAAAATGATGCTGATGGGACGGGTTTTACCATAGTAGGCCTTCGGGCGGCGGGTTTTCCCCGGGAACTGATGTGAAATTATTGGTGGACCCAGGTTACTCTCGGAGTACTCCTTTGTCCAGTGGGTACTTCGTGAGTGATCGGGATTGATTTGTTGGCTGTTAAAAAAAATCGTCAGTCAGTGATTCGTCAATGAAATTTTATGGACGACCTGATTTCTCACATAGATTCATTAACTATTTACCGGTGATTAATATCATAACCTCTATATAAATATTTCCTACACTTTGTATAGTTTCGGCCTTCGGGGTTACTTTTTATAAAATTTTACTCGTTCCTAGTTCATACTGGAGAAACGAGTATTTGTGTGGTAAAGAGATGTGTGGTGACTCGTTCGCTACAAGGTATAATCCTTCGCTCACGATGATGGTGGATCTGGGTTTAACGAACAGACAATAATAGAAGTTACGACACACAGAAATAAAGTGGTTCGGTCTAAAGTGACCTACGTCCACTAAGAAGATATTGACTTTATTGATATGAGATACAAGTAATGAGACAAGTGTATACAAGTGTGTATTCTGTGATTCGTTGATTCACCGGTCCTAGAAAAGGAGTTTTAGGCCTCCTTATATAGGAGATGTGTGGGCCTGAAGCTACTTGGCCCATCTTGGGCGATACTTGGCTTGGGCCCAAGTTATGGGCTCGTTATCCAGAAGCCCACCTGGTTGGATCCCAATCTTCAGTTAGATAAAGTGATCCAAGTTGAAGAGAGCGCCTCCTGATTGGTCCACGTGGCGCGATGTAATTGGCTGGCTGGGGCGGCGCCTTGTTATTGGTACACGTGGCGCGATGTGGCAGTCTGCAGGAAGCACTCCTTTTCTTCTGGTGTCAGGAGGTGTCAGGCGGCTGACCTGTTGACGTCTAACACCTGAGGGAAAGCAGCAAGTGGGGCTCCAGGGGAGATGTATCCAAGCGCAGTGGGGTGGTGTTTCCGCGCTAGGATGCTGGCGCGCCTTTGTGGTACTTTCCGATTCTTCTTGTTTATGTAGGTGGGGATCCATGTTGTGGGTAGGGTGTGCCGGAGCGGTAGAAATTAGTACCCTACCCCTTCACATACTATAAGTTTGACGATTTTAAATAATAATTAGTTAAACAAGCTAATTAATTAATAAACAGTGTTAATGCAAAATATTACTAATCATACAATATAAAAAAAATTCAAGTTTAGAAATAAAAGATTGTGGTTTTGAAAAGCTACGAGCAAACAAAAGGGAAAAAAAAAAGTTTAAAAGATTAATTGAGTTATTATTTCAATTGTCAAACTGTTTCTTTTGCATTTGTACAGGAACAAACTTAGAATAGAAGGGTTGATTTTAAAGTTGGACAACAAATGGATGCTTGTTGGGCTAGAAGCGAGATGGGCATTTTTGTGATATTGGGCTGCCATGAATTAAAAGTTAGCTTAGTTTTGCGCTAGAATCTTGGGCGATAACTAAAGAATGGCGGTGCATGAGAGTTAAGAACCGGAAGGCAGAAAACAAATAAAAGGAGATCTTGGACGCAAATTGAAGGGGGATATATCACGGCAGAAGCAAATATCTTTCGACATCAACAGCCCCTGATCGAGATTTTAGAGAGAACTAAAAGAGAGGAAGGCTAGGAACGACTGGTGAAGGCGTGGATTCGTTATCTCAAATATTAGTTTCGGTTTATGATCACTTTGTATTCTCAGTGACTCGTTACTACGTTTTTAGTATTATTTTGAACCTATGTTTTTATCGTTTTCCATGAATATTATTGGCTAAACTTTTTAAGTTACCTAGGTTGTATAATGATCACGTGTTAATTTTATAATTCTCGGTTTATGGATTTATTTTGAATGGTTGATGTTTTGGTAACAATTTGGTTGGTGTGCGCGTGTTTTAGTCTAATTTATGATACTTGATAGTTCCATAAACGTCTTAGTGAATGTCTTTCATATCTGGGTGTTTATTAGGGTTACCTACTGCATGTAGCTTATTTTATGGTTTCGTGCACGAAAATCATAGGTACTTGATTAGAGAATTTAGAAGACTTATGTATTCTTCCATTCTTGCGAATGGGAGGTGATAGAATGTTGGGTTGTCTAGAGCTTTATGTGTTAGATTTTGGGTGAGACCGAGAGGTGATCACATCCTAGTTTTCTTTAGTTTCTTGCAATTCCCAGTCATAGTTAACCTAATTAGATTACTCCTTTACATATTTGGATGTATTGTGATTAGAGAGACCGAGAGGTGATCCAAACTAGATAACATGTGGTTTTTTTATTATCCTTAGAATTCACCGATTTGTGTTATTGAGCCCGGGAGGAGATCTAGCATATCTTATGGTTTTCTGAGCCACCTATCTTAGATCTAGTACCCATTCAGATTTTACATTACCGAGAGTTGTGAGTTTGCATGTAGGATTCTTGGCCTAGGTAGTTGTCTTTCTATCATGATATTTTCCGGTTGTCTTTCTATCATGATATTTTCCTCAGTTATCTTTGTTGTCTACTTATCTTTATTTATGTTATTTAATTATTAAAAAACAAAATCATATTTAAAATCAAATTTGTTAAGTCTAGTTTTGTTTTATATTAGTGTCCTGTGGGTTCGATACTCGGACTTATTTAATCTGTACTGTATTGATAGGTACACTTGCCTGTCGTGTGATCTAGTTTATTGAGTATGTTTTATATTACTATATGTCTAGTTTAATTTATATTCTTAGACCACATTTAGCACATCACCTACTAATTAGAAATGACTTTTGTTATTCAAATAAATGAATTCAGGAGGTTTTATTAGTCGAATATACCATTAATTAGGTCTTTATCAATGGGACGAAAAAATATTCAATTACTACATCACCCTAAATTACAAATTTTGGGGACGATTAACCTACAAAGCATACGAAGTATTATAGACCGTTAATTAGGTTTAATTGATGTTTTGTTTGAAGACGGTGGCACAATCATAAATATTAAGCAAACTAACAACAGTGCAACTGCTTTCTATCTGGACAACGTGCGTTATAGGAAAAAAAGACTAAATTACCTTTCAACAAGAACAACGGTTCAAATCATGCCTCCATCTCTAGTTCCTTGGTAGCCTTTTCATGTTAAGGTTTATTTTTATTTAAAACTTTTTCTACAAATTATGTTAACTATTAAGGGTCCTTTTAGGTAAAGTATTTTAGGTCATGTATAGTTGTCATATTATATATTGCAACGTTTTTTTTAAAAGAAAGTGCTTATACTTTCATTAAAAACAACCAGCAAAAACTATGATAGTATAACATAATAAGAAAATAAATAAAAACAACAGTTATATATTGTATCCTTTTCAGGTTAAGATGTCTATGTAAGTTAACTCACCCTTAAGAAAATATATTTTAGATAGCTTGATCAATTCTTGAAAATTATGATTAACATATGACCAAAAATGTGCGTGAATTTATAAGTTGAAATATTCACAAGTTTAAATATAAAGTGAGATAGATTAAGATTGCTAAATAGGGGGAAAAGTGTTAAAGCGAAAGGAGAGCTCCAGAATTATAAATTCAGGTCCAAGAGTCGAGTCAAACTACCAATGACGTTTATCAAATCACCCGGCCCATTGAAATGTTATCGTTCATTACTCTGTAGTCTTTTCTAAATTGCACTATTTTCTAGCTTATTTTCTCTAAGTGTAGATGTTGAATCCCCTATTTGCACTTGTAACCCTGCATTTTTGGCCCGATAGGAGTGGATTGAGTTATATGTATTTGATCTGCCACCTTTCAAACTAGAAGGCAAGACAAGCGGAAACAAATTAAAACGATAAATATACCTAAACATGTAAAATGAGATTTGTTGATTTAGACATGAATTTATCTCACCAAATCTTAATCATCCATTCAGAGATCCGTAAGCCATCTGTGGAGTACTGGTGGCACCCGTGGCGGTGGTGAATTTACAAGTTCTGTAAGATTATATAAATAGTACACTATAAAAAATAATTTGATTATGATAAACAAATGTAAAAATTGGTGATCACGTGGAAAATGGTGTTTTGTAGGACGAATGGATTGCTAATATAAGAGTTGATTGTTCTTGTTTTATACTATTTTAGTAGGCTCAATAAAGACGCACTTAGGCCAACTTCAATTGACGTACTTAAGACCTTTGTGTATGAGCAAAGGAGAAAATTAAAGAACTTTGCATCAGGACGAAGACATAAGAATGATTGTGAGACAGAAAGTTGTGGGCGGTTTTACAGACTCATGAATGTGAGGGTAGATGTGCAAAAATCGGGTTCTATCTGGTTCAGGCCAATTAACGAAAAAAGTCAAAAATCGGTTTAGGTTCAAATTGGTTCAGGTTTATGTTGATTTGTTTTGGTTTTGATTCTCAAAAATCGATTTAAATAGATTGCCAACTAGGTGTGCTCTTTTCGAGAAGAACATAATTGTGCCTTTTGAGTTATGTCCGTTGTGTGGGGATTTGCTCAGTCTATTTGGCAATGCATGTCGCTTTGGCATAATTTGCGTTCTTTCTTTGCTTTTTGACATAAATGACATGTTGATGTTGCATAAACATTCGAGTGGGTCGCGGAGTATAAAAAGGATCATGCGGTACGTCTAGCTATTATTTGTAGCATTTGGTAGACGCGGAACGACGTGGCGTTCAATGATGTCCCAACTCAGATCCTAAATACTATGAGTGACATAAAGGCTCATAGGTTTTTACAGGTTAAGTCAAGGTCCAAGCGTGCGGATTTAAATTGGGAAAATTTGGAGGGCTTCAAATTGTACAAGATTGGATGGTAATGTTTGGCTTGAATGTAGTTTGTTTCTTTTCTTGTGGTGTATTAATACATGCTGGGGTGTATGCTAGCTTTTGCTAGTTGTATATTTGGATGATAAATAAACAAAGGGGTTTTTTTTGGCACTAGCTTAAAAAAAATTGTCACTTCGAAAATAGTATATACAGTATGATATAAAACAATATCGTCCACATTATTAGTCAAATCAGTCCCAGGTGACCTTTGAGTTAAGCTGTACACATATAGGATAATAGGTAGGGTGGACATCATCCTAAACCATACTCAGTGGAACCATAAAGTTATAGCCTGTCTCTGTCTCTATCTATAGTTGGCCTATTGAGCGTGCCCCCCTCCCCCCACCCCTTCTCATCAAGCATCACCACCCCTGAACCCCACCACCTCCCACATTTAACAAACTACCTCTAACATTATATTTTTTTTTTTACTTTAATTATTAGGACCACCATACAACCACCACCTCCGCCACCACATTGGATCCGTTTACCACCGTCACCGCCTTTAAAAAAGTCCATTCTACCACCCATCATCCGTCACCTCTCAAAAGCTGAAATATTTAAAGGCACCCTTTTCATGCTTTAATCATGCCCAAATTTCCACCGTCTTGTAAAAGCTCCAACTCATCACTGCATTGGATGCTTTAAACTAACGGAATTAACAAGATGTGAAATTATCCGCTCTTTATTGTTTGAAATTACTATTTATGTTGCCTTTAATTTACAAGACTTAAATTGCTTGGAAACAACCTACTCTTAACGAATTATTAAATGTCACAGATCTTATATAATTACTTTTACATTCCATTTTTATAGGATAGCTTTTCTTTAAAAAAAATCATAAGGGTTATATATCAAACACTAGCAAGATGTTTTTTTAAATGGCTAATTTCTCCCTTTTTTTTAGTACACCAATTTTTGTCTTTTTTGAGGCTTGAACTCTCAAGCTTTCCTTTGTAACACCAACATCTTTACCACCACACCACAAGGGTGGGGTAAACACTAGCAAGATATTAATTAAAAGAATCAAGTTCTCACTTTGGTGGAATGGAAATCAAAAGATAAAATTACACGAGTCGCTCCAATCAATACCAAAGAGTTTGATCTATTACGGATCCATAAGAACCCTAAAGGATGATCTAACCGATTGATCATTTTACATATTGTCATAATCTAATTTTAAGATTTCATCAATTTTCACAGAGAAATTATATATATATATATATATATATATATATATATTACCAAAACAAGATATTATATTATAAGTAAGCATACACTTTAACAACTTAGAGTTGTGGATCTAAACAATTATGTTAAGGTAATTGGTAATTATTATGATACATAACATCATTGATGGCAATATGTTATATAGACATCTATTCATGCAATATTATGAACACATCAACTTCATCATGGAACTGAAGTTTTCCCATGAACATTCTAAACATCAAAGTCGTTACAGTTTCATGAGATATAACATATATTAATCATGTAATAATGTAATATCTTTAACAAGAAAATTTATATATAGGATAAGTTAGGTCCACCCCAAATAGAAATATCTTTTTTGGTTGAAAAGTGAGACTTGCACGCTAAAACTAAAAAACAAGGGTAGACAGACTGTATAATATAATTTAATTATACATAAGCTTGATGATATAAAGCTAAAGCTAATAGATGTTATTTATTACTGTTAAGTAGACACGCTTACAAGTTTATATTCATATTATATTAAAAAAAAAAACAGTTCTGTATTTTTTATTGATGTTCTCCTAATTTTCATCAAACCATATTGCTACCTAATCTTACAAATTATACATCAACTGTTAAATTGTGTGTTTCACATTAATAATAGTTAATCTTACAAATTTTACACAAATTATTAACTCATTTGTTTCACACTTTCACATGTATAATAGTTAAAAAAGACTAAAATAATCTAAATCATGTTAAAACAATAAATTAACAAACCCTTTAGTTACAATGATTTCTAAACGACATGAGTGACTCACACTCCTAAACTTAAACTACACACATAAACCAAAAAAAGAAAACATCCCCTTGAAAAAAGTAGAAATAATCTTCTCTAAAAAAGTTGTCGAAAAGAGAGATTGATCAATCATCACAGGCATGCTCAACAATAATCATCTCAATCAATTAAGCTTCACTTGGTGCAGCTATCGAAAGCTGCTTTAACCACTCAAATGTTCGGTGACGTGACACTGTTTGTTTCCCTTCCCGATCATCGTACTTTCCTTTTTCTTTGGAACCGAATCTTTCATTGTACCAACGGTTGAAACCGCAGAACATTTGCATCCGCTGAAAAGCAGTCTTTGCTTTTTCTTAGTGTTTTTCAGCGGATGCTTTATTTTGTTCTGCTGTTTACTTTGACTTTGGATTTGATCGCTAGCACTATTCATACTACTGCTAGTACTACTACTATTACTATTGTGGCTCCCAAATCTCTTGCTCCGGTTTTTCAAATCCGATAACCCTATTTCTTGCGGTTTAACTAACCCGACTTGTAAATAACTCCATAATGATGAGGATTTCGGGTTGGAATGAGTAATTGTACGAAAACTTTGGGTTCGGATCTGTGGTGATGGACTCGGGTGTGAATGGAATTGGTTTCGTATTTTGGGTTTATACCCGTACCTGTACCCGTACTCGTTTGAACAGACTGTTCTCGGGTCCTTCCCGTCAGTCGTTCGACTAGTTCTACTACCAACAACACTCATGGACACTGACCGGTTAATTTTCGGGGTCAATCCAACGGGTAGAATCTGACCTTGGAAAAAAACCTCGTCAGCGTTGCACATGTTTTCGGGTGAGAGAATAGCGGCGACACCATTAGAGGGACCAAACTGGAAGTCTTCGGATTCGATGTCTTCTTTGTTTGAGTTTGAGGTTGAGGTTGACTCGTTTAGATTAATATTATTGGTGGGAAGATCACAAAGAGATAAAGCTTCTTCTTCATCAACGTCTTCGAAACATTGATTGTCATAAGAATCGAATTGGACCCAATTACCGTTGCAGCGAATTGTTGCCATTTTTTTGTGTGGATTTTTGAAGAAAAGATGGAGGGGTGGTTTTTTTATAGATGTAGATATTTACGTTGTTGGTCCTTTATGTTTAGTTAGTAGCAAGTATAGTCCTCTTCCTTTTTTAGATAAAATTGTAGTACAAGTTAGTGTATAATGATTGTTTTTGGTAATTCAATATGTTTACCGATGGGGTTAGTCTAGGATAGTTGATTTCTACAGATAAATAGGTTATATAGTCAAAGAAAAGAAACAAAATGTAATGTAAGTAAAGGTAATTAGACCAAACGTAGTGGAAGCTTAATTCCACGTCCTCCACTTCAAATGGAGTTATTTGATTGGCTACTCAAATTTGTGTCATAATCCACGCTCAAGTAAGCATGAAAAATAAAACGCCCACAAAAAAGAACCCCCAAAATGACCAAGGGGCGGTGTGCCCTAGTATTTTGGGGCGTTTTCCTCCTTTCCACGCTGCACTACACTTGGTCTTAAAACGTATAAAAACATCAAGAATTTATAGGGGAGTATATAGTTTTGAAAATACCATCATATGTAACTCTAAATTGTTTATGCACGTTATATCTTTACCCCATTATTGTAAAGTTGTGAAAAGATATCAAAGAATTTGTTTTTTGTAACTAATATATATTTACAAAAAAGAAAAAAATATGACCAAACAAACTTATCGCAGTCGATGTTTTCAACTTCATTATTAGATTTTTGATGACCAAGCAGTAGAAGACAAATGCGTATAGAATAGCCGAGAATACATATATTTCTGTGTTACATGACATGATTATTCATTAAACTAGCTATACTCGCTCTAAATTTGTTAACTTAATTGGTCGTAGGATGTCGGATGTCATTTCCACAACTAATGCCCTAAGATTGATATATCTACCATCTTCAAACTTGACAATATTATTATTATCACTACATAAATTTCAAATATTCATTTAGATTCTAAAGACTTCTGTTTACTTATCACTCTATTAAAATATACATAAAACATTTGATTTATAATCACATATATGTCTGTTTAACAAACGTGCCTGATTAAATTAATAATTTTCTATACGCAATTTGACTTTTTGAAGCTTAAAATGAAAGTTTTATATTTTTACAAGTTGGGTAAAGAGGGCGGCCTGCCGAGACCAGATTCACTTGAACCCCAAATGCCCATATGTTTCCTTTTCATACCTTCTTCAACATCCACCCCTTTATTAAAACTTATTTTTTTCAAAACTTTAACTTCTAGTGAATCACAATGTTCCCGTTATGAGCATCGGCCATCCCAAATATAAAATATGCTCATTTTTTTATTATATAAAAATATACTTACTAAAACACAAATGGAAGTTTTTAAAAACACAAACCGACCCCTTAATTATGAAAATCAAATATGTTATTACTTTTTTATAAACAACTCACAAAGTCTATAATTTTACTACCACACTACACGTTTTGTTTTTCTTATCAGAGAGTTTGAACCATCACTACTTGAAAAGGTATGAACTTACTCACTTACCCAATACTTTGGTATCACTAGGTCGAGGATCCTTAGGTAAATACATTATTACTTAATGTCGTAGAAACTATTAGGTTGAACCCAATTGTCGTTGATGCTCTAAATTATAATATTTATTATAAATATAACACATTAACTTCCCATGGTAATTGGTAGAGATTTTACCATTCAAAACGTAGTTTTTTTTGTACGAAATTGCCATAGAAATATGTACTACGTGCTACTTAAACTTTACCAAAACAAATTTCCCGTGTGAAAAAACAAATTTTGTATGATTAGCTAAAGTTCAAAGCTTATAACTTTTTTTATAGTAAAACATAGTAAACTTTTTTGGTCAAATGAGTCATAGAACTGTTAGATTTCATGTTAGTAGGTCATGCTTGTAGTATGAAACATATTGTTACATCTTTTACTTAATATTTTCTTTTATTAATGTTGTAAGTATTGTAGTATACCAGTAGAAATGTTCAGGTGTTGCAGCGGATACATATGTTTTTTTCGCATATTGCAGAGCGAGTTTAATGTAATTTATTTTAAATATCAATTTGCTAAGGACAACTAATATATCAATTCATAAAGAGTAAAAGTAAAAAGCAAAGAGTAGACATTAAAAACTACAATATAAGAAATGGTAGACGACATTATGGACAATCAACGCCAACATAACTATGTGGACTTCAATGGCAGGTTGACACCTCTATCAATTCAAAACTCATTTATCTTGTACAACAAATGTTTAGAACCCAGTTTAAAGAGGAACTCGTATAATCACAAATAGGGCTGTAAACGAACCGAACTTTCAGCGAACCGTTCATGAACCGTTCGGCGGGAAGTCCGTTTGTGTTCGTTCGTTTAACAAATGAACACGAACAAGAAATTTCGTTCGTTAAGTTAAACGAACGAACATGAACATAGGTCGCGTTTGTTCGTTTATGTTCGTGAACGTTCGGTAACGTGTTCGTTTGTGTTCGTTTATGTCCGTTTATACTTGTTCGTTTGTGTTCATTTGGTTTTTAAATTTTATATTTAAAATTTTAATATTATATATATATATATATATAAAGAAACTTACAATAACAATGTTTTAAATTTTATATTCGTTCGTCCGTTTGTGTCCGTTTGTGTCCATTAACAATGTTTTATCTATATTTTCTAGTCAAACATCCGTTTGTGTTCGTTTGTGTCCATTAGTGTTCGTTTGTGTTCGCAGACAATGTTCACGAACAGTTCGTGAACAACCAAATTACAAACGAACACGAACACGGACAAAATTTTATGTTCGAAAATTGTCCACGAACAGTTCATGAACAGATTTAAAGCTTAACAAACGAACACGGACAAGCTCCGTCCGTGTCCGTCCGGTTCGTTTACAGCCCTAATCACAAAGCATATGATAAATGACACTTACAACCATATGCATACTAAAGTGGAATTGAATCTTGATGAAACCTTATAAAACGAATTCAAAAACATAAAATCTATGTAGCTCATTTGCAACCAATAAGACACATGACTATGGGTACACAAATGACACATGAAAAATCACTACGTATGAGTCATGTTTTTGTGAATAGGTTATCGTAATTCTCAAACATATACTGGTTCGAAAAAAAATGTGTAGCAACAAATAATGAATTAAAGAAAAATATTTAAACAACAAAAACGATTGATTGAAAACTTTATTATGTTAAAGAAAAATGGAATAAAAGGAAACTATTTTATATCAAAGATAAATTTAAACTAAGACATTTTATATGTCATCTTAGTTTTTTTTATGTCAAATTACTAAACTATCCATATAGTTTACTTAATAATGTATTGTTGGTCCTAAAAGTATCAGCCTCATTTTGAATCAAATCAAACTTTGTGCAGAATAAACAATAGAACACACGGGTTTTTAAGAAGTTTTGAGTTTATGTATTGATCACCTTTTAACAAGGATCACGTTTAACTTTACAAATGAATGACTCAAAAGAATTCTTATGACTTGTGTGAATGTGGTGTGGAGTATGTGTAAAAGATATATCTAATAAGAGCAGATGTTTGCTATGTATATCACACGCTTTCACATTCACACTGGACAGTCTTCTCCTTCGTATGATGTCTTTTATTTATAGAGAAGTGTTGACCTCAAGTTGATGTTGGTTTATTTATCAACTTGTAGTTTTGCAGGGTGAGAAAGTCTTGTGTGAATGATTGGGGTCAGGTGCATGCATTCTAACTTTCTCATTTGTCAAGATTCCAGATTTCTTCCCAGAAATCTGAAATCTAAATCTGGGATTGGTCAAGTAGTCAATATCAGAGTTTTGTCCTAGAAATCTGGTTTCTTCGTCCCAGATTTCAGTCTTCTTTCCCAGATTTCATCATATAGGAGTTGTATTTGTCTTTCATTGTGTATTTCTTCAAAGAGATCTTGTTCTTGAATCTTTCTTGATCTTTATCTCTTCATCTGGAACCTTTTCTGAATGTTCTTCACTTTGTTCAGCATTAGTTTATATCTTCAGTTTTCTTCAACACTTCATGTTTTCTCATTTTAGTTCTAACAATTCCCCCCTAAGTGTTGTAAGTAAACTGATGAATACTTAGATAAATACATTTTAAAAGACAAAACAAACATTCAAAGTACTAAAAGAGAACTGTAATGACAATTACATTCAGAATGGAACAAAAATAAGAGTTTTCAACAACAGAAGTTTCAACAACTTTATAGAATCTTCTTGTCAAGAGTTTTGAGCATCTTCTTGTGAGAGATGGTTCTTGTGCATGTAAATAGCATTGTCTTGTGCAGGTCTCTAGATTCTATCCAGTTATCAATCAGCTCATCTATAATCTGCTTTCTTTCTAAATTTTCCATCAATTCCAGTTTGTCTTGCACTGATTCCATGCAAGTCTTCAAATATCTCAGAGTCTGATTTGAGTATTTGCTTATTTCAGCCACTCTGAACATTTTCTTTTTTTGGTTGTTATTCCTGAAAATGATTCATTTATTTGGTATTAGTACTATCATACCAGATATGGGCTTGTTTACTTCTTATGTGATGTCTTGATTGGGTGCAGTTAGATTGATCTTTTATAGCATGGTGGGATGGTTTAGGCAAGATCAAAGTCATTTTGAGCATTTCTCATAAACTGTTTTCTAGCTGCATTGGAAATTGCATCCAGTGCACTTCTGAATTGGATATTTGCATACTTATCATCCATAAATTTGTTTCTTAATATAATTAAATCCTTCGGGTGCAAGTCTTCCAACTCTCCATCTGTGATCTTTGTGTACACCTTTCCACCTCTTTCAATCTCATATTCATTATAGATGTGTGTGGTTATCCCAGTGGTTGTTTATTGGCTTATGATGTTCAGAATCCTCTTGATTGGCTTTTCCAGTTGTTCCACATGTAATGTAGTATGATCATCCTTTGTTATTCTGGTGAAATTGGATCTGAAATGTGGGCTCAGTCACTAGGTTTCAGCTTGATCCTAAGTCTAGTGACTCCAGGCTCCACCTTCCATTGAGATGCTGAAATTTCCATCATTGCATAAGATACTACGACCTTCATTTTCCTTTTGGCTTCCTCTGCTATATCAACCTTTGGGGCTTCCATCATCATTTTTGTGAAACTTCTTTTCTTTGTGGACTCCTGTTTAGGTTGATAAAGTGCCAGTATGTTACAATCATCAGGCTGTGGTGAGACTTTTGTTTGTGGTTCTAGTGTCGTCTCAGCACCCCTATCAGCTGGTTAGACATCAGATGTTGTAAACTCTGCTGCTTGAGTATTGTCTTTTTGTTCAGCAGTGGGATAGGGCCTTTGGTTGGTTTAGTGAATCTCTTTACTGCCCCTTGCACCGGTTTAGTGAATCTCTTTACTGCCCCTTGCACCATATTTAAAGTCTGCTTTGCTTGGTCAATGGTTGCATCCCCCTTTTGTTTCACTTGTTCCAGATTTTTGTTTATTGCTTCATCTGTTCTTTCCCATTTTGCTGTCTGCTGATTGATCTGATTCCCGATCAGTTCATTCGACATTATAGGAGAAGGGCAAAATAGGTATAACCCAAAATAGGTATACTTTTTCATAAGACGTTATTTTTCTAAAAGAATATACCATAAAAACAAGCTTTTTTATCCTCTTTCATTTGCATACCCTATTGCTATACTTTAAAAAAATTTGCTGGGTTGATAACTTGCGTTTTATCATGATACAACTTGCGTTTTTATCAGATATAACTAACATCTTTTTATCATGTATAACTTGCGTTTTATCAGGTATAACTTGCGTTTAATCATATATAACTTGCGTTTTATCATGTATAACTTGTGTTTTTTGTCAGATATAACTTGCATCTTTTTATCAGGTATAACTTGCGTTTTATTGAACCCGGGTCTTTGAGTTGTTAAACAAAGACAGAAAGCAGCTAGTCTAAGTGACCAGTTGGTTGATTATCTGACCTAGAAAATTATAAACTAATTCGATTAATACCCTACCTAGACCTGTCCCAATAATCACACAAATAACCCATCATAACAACGATCAATCTAAGATTTATCTTAGCGGTTTTAAAACCTAATCGACTAATCTGGAGGAAATAATTAGATTATAATGCACCAGTAGTGAGGAAAAAGTGAAGAACAAAGCACGAGCAAACATGTAACACAAGCTATCAACCCAACGATTTTTTTAAACTATGGCAATAGGGTGTGCAAATGAAAGAGGATAAAAAACTTGTTTTTACGATGTATTTTTAAAAAAAAAATAAAGTCGTATGAATAAGTTATTGATGTTTTAAAATGAGGGTGAAACTTGAAAAAAGTCAACAATTATGGTGATGGAGAATAATACCATTTTGGCTTGGGACATGTGTCAGCCTCTTATTCCTTCTTACCCTTCTCACGCTAAACTCCTTTTTACGTTAATCTCAAAGGTAAAGAGTCTTTAGAACACTTTGGCATATGTAATTTATTGGGTTTCTTTACGTGATAACAAGTGATTCTATGGTTGAGCACAAAAGAATATGATTTTGCATAGAGATCAGAATAGTTGTTTTGTTACCAAAACATGTCATTCGAACCTAAAATACATGACCCTCTTATGAACGCCTAGTTGACTAAGGAAACACAAAAATATTCGTCAAGATAATAGATATACACGTTATTACCATGACATTTGCTACTTAATTGTTCTTTAAGTAAGAGTATTTTATGGGTATCTAGTTATCTATATCTATATTATCTTATTAAGGAGGAGTGATGACCAATATAGTAATTTTATACATCATCTAACTATTATAGCAATATGTACAAGTCAATCAAGCTTATATAATAAGGGTATAATTGGAACTTTTTGTACAATTAAGACACATTGAAGGGTAGAATAGTAAATCTAATACAATCTCACACTCACAACCTCTAAAGTTATTCACTCCCTGCCTTTCAAGAACCTAATCGACTGATATCGATGCTTGTCCCTGTAATTAATTCAACCATCAATTACAGCAATTCAACAGTCATCATTGCTGCCCTTAACCCTCACTTTGTTCACGTTTCTTCTTAAATGAATCATACATTTAATTTCAATCACACAACCTTCACTCACCTTGTGAAACCGTCCATTTCAATGCCAAATTCAATTGTATGAAACCGTACCTTTCACCCTATATTAATGCCGTCCAATGCTCATTCGGTAGAGCCAAACTGCTCTAGCTTGAATCGTTACGCCAAAGCAATGAATCTGTTTGCCCTAATGATGGATTTTTAGAACAGGTAAGTGAAAAGGCTGAGTGAGACAATTAAGTTCAAATCATACGGTCAGGTGTGTTTAATCCGTCATGTTACTTTATAAATGATGTTGCTAAACCTAACTTTGTTCATGTGAGAATCGGTTTTTAATCAAGATTTATGTTTGGAAATTGAGGTTTTGAACTAAAACAAGATCTTTGTTAGTTTCATCTGCAGTAATGAACAAGCGGTTCGCTGACCTGTCATCCCCAAATCGAACAAGCGCGATTTCCAGATATGAAATGCCATCTACTAATGGTAACAAGAAGGTCAAACTTGACCCGGTTAGTAATTTGAATATTGTTGACTTTTGTTTGAGGGTGAATGTGTAAATTCACTCAAAGAACCTGTTTTGACCAATCAGTTAATATACTGTGCAGGATGAAGAACAATCAGTAATGAAAACTGAAGAAGCAGCTATAGCTGGTTTGCTTGCATTGGCAGTAAATGATAGAACCGATGAAACTAAGTTAAACAATAAGATTTCAGAAGCAACTGGTTCGAAAGGCTAAGATCTGGTTCAAGGATGCGCACAGATTCATGATCTGAATGAATCAACACTTTAGATGTGAAAAAGGTTGAATCTGGTATACATAAATATTCAGTAATATTATTTTAGTTTAGTCAATTAGCTGGTGACTTATTGATTGACCAACATGCAAAGTAGAAATCATAATCTCTTACCTACAATAGCCAAATGTGTTCTGTGTTTCACATTTTTTTGTAGATGATAACGCATCTGATGTTTGAACTTTTTTGCATTTTTGTTAATTGCATAGCTGGCAATCTGAACTATTATTTAAATGTTAAGAGTTATATTGAACCGTATATATGTCAAATGGATTTAAATTCATAAGAATCATAAACCATGAAGATGAATTTGGATGACTTATTGTGGTGGAAGAGATCATAAAAAATTCAGGATTAATAATTGCAGAATGGCAGCATAGCACACCACCACCAAATTCACTTCCACCACCAACCCCTGGTCTATCACTAGGTTTCTCAAAAAGTACATTTACATACGAAGAATTAGCTCTGGCTACGGATGGATTTTCGGATGCCAATATCCTAGGACAAGGAGGGTTCGGTTATGTCCATAAAGGGGTGCTTCCAAATGGGAAAGAGGTGGCGGTTAAGCAATTGAAAGTCGGTAGTGATCAGGGAGAGCGTGAAGTTCAGGCGGAAGTTGAGATCATTAGTCGAGTTCATCACAAACATCTTGTTTCATTGGTTGGATATTGCATCAGTGGTGCTCAAAGAATGCTTGTTTATGAGTTTGTATATCAGTTTGTTGCTAACAACACTATGGAGTTCCATTTACATGGTATGTAAATTTCATTAGATTATGTGATTATGTCAAGAATTAAGCTTTATTTAGCATTTAAAACCTTTTTGTTAAAATGTTGACATAATATTTCAGGGAAGAATCGACCTGTGATGGATTTTGCGACACGAATGCGTATCGCTCTTGGATCTGCTAAAGGACTAGCTTATCTCCATGAGGACTGTAAGCTCGTTTTTCTTGGCGTTTATCATGTGTTGAAAAACCCCAAGATTGTAAAGTCTTTTCAACATTTATTTGTTTTTTTAGGCCATCCTAAGATCATTCATCGGGATATCAAGGCTGCTAACATACTTATTGATTTCAGTTTGAAGCAAAGGTGTATCTCTTTTTAGCGGTTTCTTTGTCAACTTTTTGATGTCCATGAGTTTAAATTTCGCGAGTTGACATGATTATTTAGGTTGCTGATTTTGGGCTTGCCAAGATTACCTCTGACGTTGCTACTCATGTATCAACCCGAGTAATGGGAAGTTTTGGGTATCCATAATTGCATATGTTATATGTATATATATTTTTTGTTATACCATACTAAAATTCAGTTATACTTCTCATGTTTTTGCTATAAATTTGAATCGTGTAGTTACCTAGCACCAGAATACGCATCTTCAGGCAAACTAACCAAGAAATCTGATGTTTTCTCATATGGGGTCATGCTCTTAGAGTTGATCACAGGACGTAGACCTGTTGATTCAACTAATACTTATATGGATGATAGTTTAGTCGATTGGGTATGTAAAAAGCTCACTTTTGTTGTGTTTTAATTCATGATTTGAAAACTGGAACATTATCCCGAGACATATTTTTTACGTCGTGTATAAACTTTCAGGCAAGGCCGTTGCTAACTCGAGTACTGGAAGGTGGAAACTTTGACACGATTGTTGACTCACGTTTACAACAAAACTACAACCATATTGAGATGCCTAGGATGGTATCTTGTGTTGTTGTCTGTGTCGGCCATTCTGCTCGCCGCAGGCCCAAGATGAGCCAGGTGGTTTGAGCGTTAGAAGGTGATATGTCACGGTCTGATCTCGATGATGGGATGAAGCCAGGACATAGCTCAGCCTACAAAGGGAGCTCAGACTACGACACAGCTCAGTACAATGAAGACATGATCAAGTTCAGAAAAATGGCTCTAGGCACACAAGAGTATGCCAGCAGCGAGTACAGTCGACCCACAAGTGAATACGAGTTGAACCCGTCGATTTCAAGTAGTGAAGGGCGGAATACACAAGAAATGTAGATGAGTAAGTTAAAGAAAGACGGTCGCGGATTTAGCGACGGGTTTTGATAAGAACTATTGATTATTTTTGTTTTATAGTTTTGTTTTGAAACATATACGCTTCTTTAAGTTGAAATATTCAAAATTTCAAAGGGTTTTGGTTGATTGGTGAGATTTATGGTGGCGTTATTGTTATAATATTAATGTTGACAGTTGGTATGAAAGTTATTTTAATGGAGGATTTTAGAGTTAACAAAACATAGTCGTACTTAACAATTATCATTGATATCACGTTGTGTGACATGTGAGTATATTTTAACCGAGTTACTGGTTTTATAGCAACAAATCGGTCATTCTAGCCGGCTAAACTTAGTCTTGTAATTTATTGTTGTTACTAATATATGAATAATATGATTATGTTTTTATTATGTAGTTTAATTGTTTGTTATGTTGTAAATGTGTGACCTAAACAACATCCACTAACAAGTGCAACATGGATAAAAACAAGAATAATATGGGTCTGTTTGGTATGACGTAACGGAATGAATGAGGGAATGAAATGGATGAGGGAGTGGAATGGACGAGGTAATAGAATGGACAAGGTAATGGAATGCATCATTACCATTTCATGTTTTGTTTGGTTGTCATGTGGGAATGAAACAAAACATTACTTTATGTTGTTGGATAAGCAGGAAAAGACGAAACAATAAAATCGGTGGTGAGTGGTGGTCAGTGGCGGTGATGGTGGGTGGTGATATGTGGCGGTAGTGGTGGTGGGTGGCGGCGGCAATGGTGGTGACGGTGGAAGGTGGAGGTGGATGGCCGTGATGGTGGGTGGGCGACGATTGTGAGTAGTGGCGGTGGTGGGTGGTGGTTGGTGACAGTGATAGTATGTGGTGGTGTGTGGCGGTAGTGTGGTGGTGGGTGGCGACGACGGTGGTGGGTGGTGGCGAAGATGGCGATGGGTGGAGGTGGATGGCGGTGATGGTGGGTGGCGGCGGCGGTGGGTGGTGTTGGTTGGTGGCGGCGACGACAGTGATGGGTGGTGACGGCGAGGGTGGGCGACGATGGTGGGTGGTGGGTGACGGTGGTAGGTGATGGGCGACGGTGGTGGTCGGCATTGGGTGGTGTTGGATGGCGGCGGTGGGTGGGGACGGTGGTGGGTGGCAATGGTGGTGGGTGGTGGCAATGGCGGTGGTGGGTGGTGATGACGGTGGTGGGTGGCGGCGGCAGCGGTGGCGGGCGACGGTGGTAGGTGGTGGGCGACGGTGGTGGGTAGTGACGGCGGTGATGGGTGGTGACGATGGTGGTGGGTGGTGGGTGGTGGTGGTGGTTGGTGGGTTATGGTGTTGTTAGTAAATGGTGAATGAGAGATGGAATGAAAAAAAAACATAGGGGGTGGATGGAATGGTTTTGAGGGAATGGAATGCCTTGTGGAATGAGTGATTCTATTTCTTTAACCAACCAAACACACTATTTTTCATTACCTCGTAATGGTCCATTCCATTCCTCCTTCCATTCCATCATACCAAACGCTACCTATAAGTTTATGCTAAGAGGGGAAATGCCGACATAGAAGAGCGGATTCGCTTTCTATTGGACAGTTGAGTCACTTGACTTCTTTCTAATTCTTTGACATGAACGTTTGATATTTCTTTGGGGCATGTTATTTGCACAAGGCCTTATTTTATCTACACAACCCTATACGACCTGTATAAGGATATATGGACCGTAAAGACCCATATGTACCTAAACCAATGATTGACACCATAAATGACTTTCAATAAGGACCCGGAGCTTGATACATTGGCATACAATACTTCCATAAAGGCAATGTTGGATGCGATTTTGCTTCATGTTCTTAACTCTGTTGCAGTCTTAGTAGCATCAATTGTTCGGTAGTCTTTGATGCGAAAGATGATTAGTAATACATGTATAATGTATCGTCTAGAAAAAAAAACATTCGTTGAATGGACTGAAATGTTTAGAACTCAAATGGTCGTGTTTCGTAATAGACATAATAGTACCTGATGTGAGCTGGGACACCCGCCGCAACGCGCGGGCATTCCCACTAGTTTAGTATAAGAGTATTTTATGTATAAAGCTTGAGCTCGTCATGACGTCCTTTGTCAAAGCTTTGAGACATTAATTCTTGGTTCTAAAGAGTTACTCATGCTCCATAGGTAAGTGGACCAAAGGTTAATTTTATTTTTTAAAAGTTTATGTGCATCTTGAAGATTGAGTCTCTTCTAAAGGTTTCCTTATGCCTGGAAAAAAAATTGTTTATATTTTGAGACAAGAGAGTAATGATTTTATCTATATAATTAAAGCCAGAATCAATCAATTGAACTTTAATTATCAAATATCTCTATTAATTAATAATTTATGGTTGAGATTTTGTGAATATAAATATTTCAAAATTTAAATGTTCTTAACGACTTCATAATTTGAAAGTTTTGACTTTCAATTAAATTGCTGTCAATGAGTGTGATGTTTTGAACTTTTAATAAGTTTTAATGCTTACCTTTTTGTGGTCAAATGTCCAATAGTAACCCCTCAAAATGTTCAGAACATGTTTACGGGCAATTAAGATCAAGAAAGTGACCCGGGCCAAATTCGGTTTGATCGAAATTTGGCCAGTTGATTCAGTTCACTTTGTTTATAAATATTTACACTGATGGTCCCTTTAACATCTCTATATTACAATTTTGTCCCAGTATGTAAATAATTACATTTTAGTTTTTTAACAGTGACTTAGGGGGTGTTTGTTTTTCTCCCATAAGAGCTTCTGACCACTTCTGTCTGCGCCGCGCAGACGCGGGCAGACGTTTGAGACGCGCAGACTGTTTGTTTTTCGGAAGACCTTTCACTCCAGAAGCTCTTCCTAGCCTCTTCTTGGTGCAGACTTGTACCCATGTCTTCTCACATCTTCTCTACCTCTTCTCCTCTTCTTCATCATCAGTTTTCTCCTTCCTCCTCTCCCCTCCTCACCTCTGCCACCTATCTCCTCCTCCTTCAACCCGCCGCCGCCCTCCCTCAGCCCGCCGTCGCCCTCCCACAGCCCACTGCCGCCGCCCCTCTTCCTCCCTCAGCCCGTCGCCGCCCTCTCTCTTCCTCTCTCAGCCCATCGCCACCCCTCCTCCCCCTTCAGCCCGCCGCCGCCACCCCTCCTCCTCCCTCAACCCGTCGCCACCCCTCCTCCCTCATCACCTTCCTGATTTCCAAAACAAATAATAACAATAATTATAATAATAAATAATAATCACAATATAAACAAAGGAAATTAATGATCTTGATGGAAGGAAAGTAGTCCACGAGGTCTGCTTTATCAGAAAGTTATTATTATTTATTATATTATAATAATAATAAATCATAATCACAATAAACAAAGGAAAGTGTGTTGGTTGGAGGGAGATAGGGGAAGAACAGAGGGTGTGTATGTTAAGAGAGAGAGAGAGACAAGAACATAGGGTGAAGAGGGAATGGTGTGTGTGTTTGAGAGAGAGAGGAATAAAAGAACAGAGGGAACAGTGGTGAGTTTATTTGTTTATGATTTTGTGGTTGATTATGGTTATGGTTATGGTTTTGGGTTACGTTGCAGACGTTAAAAAACAAACAGTCTTCCTCTTGCAGACTGCAGACCTTTGGTCCACCTCTTCTCCTGCAGATGTATGCAGATGTGGTTCGCAGACTGCAGACCTTTTACCTCAGAAAAAACAAACAGCACCTTAGTTTCTTTCTTTTTTTTTTGTTATTGGATTTTAATAACCTCAATTACCACATGTTAGTCGTTGCCACTTCCAACTAACCACTTAATCACCACCACTCCCAACTTACCACCGTTGGGAAGATGGAAGAATGGTGGGTAGTGGTGGTGGTGGTGAAAGGTGAAGGAGATGGTGGGTAGTGGTGATGGTGGTGAAAGATGAAGATGGTGGTGGGTGGTGGGTCTGATTAGGGAAGAAGACAATGGGAAAGAAGATGAATTTATACGTGAGTTGACAAAAATGCCCTTGACTTAACGTCAAAAACTTAACCGGGTTAAGTCTTTGGACTGTTTTGGCCTATTTTCTCAAAAGTCAGGGACTGTTTAAACAATTTTTAAAAGATTGGGTTGGAGTGGCAAATTTGACCAAACCACAGGAACGACGGTTTTAATAATTTACTCTTAATACAAACACAATGAATGAGGTCTGATATATCAAATTAAGTGGTTAAAGAAAAGTTGAGAGAACACAGAGAGATGACATATATCTCCTAGAGTTTAAATGACCGAGAGACACAATACAACAACACCACCTAGTAAATCCCATAAGTAGCGAGTTACATGTAGGGTCTGGGCAGGGTGGAATGTAGGCAAACCTTACCTCCATCCCTAGAAATAGAGAAGTTGTTTTCAAGGAGACACCGACTCCAAAATAAACAAACGAAGAGTTTGAACAGATTTCAACCGGGTTGGACTCCAAGCGGAGGCTAGGGTTTTCCCATTCAACGGGTTTCCCGCACATCTAGGGTGGTCCGACCGCCGGACATATCCGGTCTAGGGAATTTGGCTAGTATCCGGGCTTGAAGAGACGGTTTAGTTGGCCATTAAAAAAAATGATTAACAAACTGAACTAAATAATAATATAGAAAGTGACCAATAATCAATGAAGTATGAAGAGAGTACTACAAATTAAAAACATTTTTAACATAATCGAGAGAGAAACAATGCAAATATGAAATTGATAAACAAAAGTAGCATGGCACGTCATACTAAGTGGGATTTCTTTTAAGGTTTTTTACATATTTCCTTATCCAACCTTAAAATCAATAACATATTCCTCTTGGAAAGGGGAAATATATAATTGACTTTCTACATGTTTATATTTTAGGAGAAAAAAATATGTAATTAACTTTTAAGTTGGGTAAATATGTAATAACTGATACTAGCAGGAGGATATATGTAAATAACCTGTTATTTTAGTGTAAGGATGACAAAAGAACCTTAACTCGACAAGCAAACTCGAAACATTCGGGACATACATTCGAGTGTGATATTAGTTTAAAAAAAATTCACATATGGGATGGTTATAGTATCATAGAATACTTGATCCGCTCACCCCAAACGTACATACTACTTTACCTTAACCATACCCGTAAAACATGTTAATTTGTATTAGTTTAAAATCTATTGAATAATCTATATATATTAATAAACTAAAACGCTAAATCCTACATGACACTCAAATAGGCTATCCCTCTTTGGTGTGCCACGTGACATCTTCTTTCTTATTTCCATCCAAATGTCTTTTTCCTTCTCATGTTTCTCCCACAATTTTAAAACGTTAATAACTTTTATATATGATATTTTTTTTTATAAAAATTACACCAAATTAACGAACGTTTTATTATCTTTCCAACAAGTACCATAGTGCTATACAAAAAACGAAAAAAAAACAATTTTTTTGTGGGTTTTGTTCACACACAAAAAAAACACAATGTGTTCAGGTAATTATTTAATCATTTCTAGGCAAGTCATTGAAGGGGTATGGTACCAATTTTGGCGCGTAGGCGCACCCTAACCCACAACGTCGTCATCATAATACACCCGCAGAAGCCCTACCACTCAAAATGGTTAACTACAAGAGCACAACACACCTTCGCGGAGCATCAGCCCTGGGCGGAGGACAAGTTCATGAACATCACATGTGGAATGCAATCCACCGGCGTCACACCTTGCGCCAGTCCTAGCGATGAGTCACCCCGAATGATAACAGCAAGCTGCGCCAAGGTGCAGCTCCCCTTGAGCCCCACTTGCTACACAACCCCTAGGTGTCAGGCGTCACTTCATCCAATCTTCTAGAGGAAGCTAAGCCGCCTGACACACTCTGACGAAGGAAGAAAAACAGGTCCCTGCAGTCAACCACATGGCGCCACGTTGACAAACGGCAGGGTGCCGCCCCTGACAGCCAACCAGAGCGCACCACGTGGACCAGCTGCAGGGCGTTGTTCCCCGTCTAGTTTTCTTTAAGAAAACTCCTAGTCCAACCCCAACGTGGTGGGGCGACTGAAGCCAGGCCAAAGCCAGGGCCCAGGCCCATTGCTCCAAACACGGGCCGAAGTGCCTAGCCCACACAATCCCTTTAAGAGTACCAGGAGTGGGGCGGGAGAATGCCTTCAAGCCCAACACACCATCCCTGGTGGGCGTGGAAGAGGGGAAGCCCCTTGGGCGGGAGAAAATCCACCGGCGTGGGGGGGATTGTTTGGGACACGTGGAAGGCTTCGATTGGTTTATTTTTTTTAACTTTAACACACAATTTATATAATATAATACTATTCCTTTCCCCTCTTCCACTCCCCACAATTTTCACCCTTCACACGTAGGCCTCAGATGTGCCACATGGCGGTTCATCCCCCTCTTTCCCCCTCCACTCCTTATAGTCTAAAATGAGACCTACACCTCATTTGAAAAGGTCGATCAATCCACCATTCAAACACACACACTTGTAATACACTTGTATCTCGTCTTTATATTTGTAATTGTTCAAAGTAGAAAAGATTAGACTTTTTCAGTGGACGTAGGTTAACGAGACCGAACCACTTATATCTTGAGTATTTGTGTACTATCTCTTCACTCTCTCTTTATCTTACGGGTCACAGATCTAGTCTCGGTGTGAGCAAAAGATTATATCCTGCAGTGAGCACAAGTAGCCACCCCACATTGTACCCAAGTTATACTCGTTGTTTCTTCAGTCATTAATCATGTTCAAACTAGAAACTCTATTATCATCAAGAGCAGAATAGGTTAAAACCACTCATTTCCAAAAAAAACAAAAGTCACACCTTCAAGACCACCGCATCAATCACGCCATGCAATAGTTGTTTCTAGCTCTGCTCCTCATCCAAACATACATCTTCTTTTTAATATACATTTTCATTCTTATTCACATTATTAAAATTATTGTTTTCTCATATGTTACATCATAACAATTATTTTATCACTTCATATTAAATAAATTTATCTATCTCGAAAAACTGTTAGGATATAATCTAGTTATAATATAACAATGTAATGTTTGAATCACTTAAGTTTTTAGTGGTAATACGAATGAACTAATTTCATCTTTCATAGTTTTTTATCAATTTTTTTCTCAGTTGGAAATGAAATACGTTTAATATTGGGCAGGCCTATCTTTATCATACCATTTTTAAATAAAAAAAATCACCCGTAGCAATGCATTTATGTTTGTATAATTGGATGGGGTTTCATGTGAAATTTGAAGGTACTAAGGAGAGGTTGATGTATTTATTAATGCTGTATCATGGGATGCTTATGAAGCAGAAAAAGACCTCTCTGATTTTATTTTATTTTACTAAACTTACCCGTTTCTTTATATAAGGTATTAACTGTCTTCGTTTTATACCACACACCACAAAAGTGGAATCCATGTGACCAACAATGCCTTTCGCATGTTTTCTAAACGTTCTTTTCTGTGTTTATTGATCGTACACTTAATTAATTAACTAGGTGTACAAACTATATATAGTCTACTTATTGCTGTGTGTTGGCAGTAGTCTAAAATTGCTAGTACTTGTATATGTTTTTTTGCTCTATTTTTATTTGCAACATTTTTTCTTGTCTGGATTAATATGCTAGTAATATATTGCAAAAGTTAAAAAAAAAAGTGTTTTTCAGACGGGGTATTTGTGGAAACACCCTACCTATCCATTGTGATAGAGATAAGACTTGCTCCTATCGTGCATTTCCTAGACCCTGCAATTAGGCGATTGATAAGACCTCCTCCAGTTTCACAAAATCACAACGTTAAGTTTTACGAAATAGCCACGCTTCTTGCTCCTATCGGGCATTTCCTAGACCCTACAATTAGGCGATTGATAAGACCTCCTCTAGTTTCACAAAATCACAACGTCAAGTTTAACGAAATAGCCACGCTTTATAAATTTAAATATAGTTATAAAAAAGACAAGTAAATCAAGTTTAATTTAATCAAAACGAACATATAATAATTAGTTTGCTAAGTTTACAAAAGTTAAATTGTTTTAAATGAAAAGCCATCGCCTAGGACTTTAGTAAGCCAATTATGAAGCAAAGTTTATTAAAATATTCTCCTTATTATTAATAGATTTATAATTATAATTAGTCGGCCAAATCTTGGTTTTTTTTCCCTATCTACAACTTCAGTATATAAAAGAAAACAGTATTTGAAATTATACATGCATTCGTAAATAATTATAAAAAAAAAAGTTTCATATCATGATTTAGTGCTCTTAGGTAACCAATTTATTTATTTGTATTTAAACTGACTATTCATGAGAGTTGACGATTGTCTCTTAGTTTCATTTGTGTTCTTTGACCAATCTATGGACGATGCATTTCCAACTATTTTTCATTTAAAATTTTTGTATACATTGAAACTTATATTCTTCATTATTTTGAATTGTTTTAGTTTAATTAAATATATACCATCAGCTTTTCTTCAGTTTTTGAAGAAGGGATCACTTATATACTCATAGTCATGATGCAACTACCGGATGCAAATAGCGGCGCCAAATATTAGAGCAACGTCAAGGAGTTGGCGGGCGTGAAGGTGCATGGATGGTTAGGGTGAGTGAGAGACGGTGAGGTGAAAGATAGACAACTTGCTTCTATTTTTAACCAATCGTGTGTTGTCACGTTAACACCTTTTTCAGTTAACCCATAATGAGCTTGTTATAGGTGGGTTAGTAAAGTCCCGTTGCCTACGTGGCAAGGTGTCATGTACTTTTTAGTTTTTAGTTTTGTTTTTAAACGGCTAGATTAAGTGACAACACACACATTTGAGAATCCACAAGATCCTGGGTTTGATACGGCTCTCCTACGCCAAGGGTGCTTCCAAGTAGGAATAGGTGAGGCCTCCCATATTCGAAAGAATCTCAGCTTCCTCTCTAGATAGGGGCATAGAGACGGAGGATCGAACACCGCCGTCCCCGAAAGTTTCTTCATTATTGTTGTCACAAGTGTGATTTGAACTCAGTATCTCTTCTTGAACTCACACTTAACCTAGCTAACATTTGCCAGTTAAGCCAATGATCATTGGTGTCATGCACTTTTTAGTTAACGCAACACACAACCTTATGATAAAAGACAATTTAAACATAATAATTTAAAAAACAAGGGAAGTTTATTTTAAATGTCGAGTCAAAGGTGCTAATTGTTAAACCAATGATTTGAAAAATATTTAAACTCATCATAACTACAATTAAATTAATACAAAATAAATAGTCAATGGACGTAAAAGTGGTTGGGCTTGACAGTTACAAGATAAAACCATTTCATAACGTGTCGATTTGGGCCGGACTACCCAATACCCATACATGTACCAGTTCCTACATTGTAAATTGTAATATCATCTCAATCTGAAATGAGAAAGTTTAGTATAAAAAGTAGTTTAACGTAAAAAGTATAAGAAGTATTTTGGGTAAAATGTTTCATACATGATGGTTTTTATTTTTTGGAGAGTAGTGCTTCAGCGGTAAATCCTGTGTTGTAAGCGATCACTGCCCAGAATCGAATCTCATAGCACCACACGGGTTTCTCCTTTCAAACCCAAACGGTTATTTTTTCGTTGGAACGTCAGAATCGAACATGAGACCAAACCCGGGCAGGAACCGTCAAAGGAGGTAAACCTTCCCACCTCAAACGAGCTGGGCTGGAGATCAGTGGCCACTCAACTTGAAATAATACAACTCTTAGTTTAATATTATTTTTAATTTACTTTGGTTTGCACCGTGGGTCCCCACGGGGCTCTAACCTAGTTAATACAAAATAAATAGTCAATGGACGTAAAAGTGGTTGGGCTTGACAGTTACAAGATAAAACCATTTCATAACGTGTCGATTTGGGCCGGACTACCCAATACCCATACATGTACCAGTTCCTACATTGTAAATTGTAATATCATCTCAATCTGAAATGAGAAAGTTTAGTATAAAAAGTAGTTTAACGTAAAAAGTATAAGAAGTATTTTGGGCCTTTGATCAAAATAAATCAATGGATGGGATTAAAAGAGGAAAAGTATACGTTGTTTCTAAAAGTGGAGGAGAAGGGCAAAATAGGTATAACCCACAATGGTTAAGTTCTACCCTCATTTTTTTAACGTCCATAACTTTTTCATATGACATTATTTAAAAAAAAACACACCATAAAAACAAGCATTTTATCCTCTTTCATTTGCATACCATATTGTTATACATTTTAAACAATTTTTTTTGTTGGGTTGATAGTACTTGCGTCTAAATGTAAACACTTGATATTATTACTTGCGTTTAAACATTTCTGAATGTAATAATAGCTTTTTGGCTTTCATTGCTTCGGGTTTTAATCCCATGTTTTTCATTATGTTTGCTGTAGCATTCTTAATGAACAATTAGATAATATACATATTACCTTAGCACATTCACAGAAAGTATTACTTCAGTGCTGTCCCAAATAGAAGATAATATCATTGTAGATCCATCTGAAAGCATGGCTTACTAAGCAAATTATAACAGTAGATCCCTGATAAGCAACCATCATCTGGACACATCACAACAGGAACCTAAAGAAACTGATGGTGTGTCGATTGTAAATAGAAGATGTCAAAATCAATTTAGTAGAAATGCTTCAAAATCTATTTTAGCAATCGATATATCATTTTGTTCTTCCAATTCCCCCCGCACTTGACTACAAGTTCTAAACTAGGCTGTAATTCCAGCAAACACCCATTACCAATGGTTGAAGAGTTACTTGAGTTAGTAACCTTACTTTACAGTGTTGTTTTTGTATGTAAAAGGCTACTAAACAATAATAAACTTGATATGTATGTAAAAACTTGATATTACCCACTTGCGTTTAAACAATAATAACTTGCGTCTAAATGTAAAAACATGATATTGCTTACTTGCGTTTTAGCATGTATAACTTGCGTTTTATCACTTATAACATGCGTTTGATCAGGTGGTTGCTATCGACATTGCTGGTGATATTGAAGGCGATACACGCACGATTTGTTGACTGGCACATAGCAAACTTAGAAGTTGAAGATTTGTGGCTCTTTTGTCCTGATCCTGATACGTTTTGGGCGGGTTTATGACACTTTTTGTAGTTGGCTTTGATGTATATAAATCTGTACATTTGTTTGATAGATAGGTCATACATACAGGAAGTAACAACAGTTGAAAATATACTCATTTATATTGGAGATACATACATACAAGAAGTAACAATAGTTGAAAGGCATAATAAACAGTGAAGGATGTTTGATCAAAAATGATGTTATAATCTTGAATGCTGTCTCCAATGGCAGCCACCTTCAAAAGCATGTTCCAATACATCTTCCATTCTCTTAGGCACCAGGATCTGCAGTCATAATAAATATGTCATCATCCTCAAAAGCTACAAATTTCAACCTTTTTCTATAAAACGCAAGTATACTCTCAATAAAACGCAAGTTATCAATCCAGCAATTTTTTTTTTGCTTTTTTTTTAAAGTATAGCAAAATGGTATGGAAATGAAAGAGGATGAAAAACTTGTTTTTATGGTGTAATGTTTTTAAAAAAATAATGTCGTATGAAAAAGTTATGGTTGTTTTATAAAATGAGGGTGAAACTTTAAAGACGCTAAGAAATTACCATCGTGCATCTGATTATCAAATTTAATCCTATGCTCCATATTGTTTATTACACTTAGTATAATAAGTGACTTTTTACGTTATCCTTTCCCATCTCAAATTCTTTATTTATACTAGTGGTAATGCCCGCGCGTTGCCGCGGGTACCGATAATTTTTTTACTCAAAAAGTAGAGAACTTAAATTACAACCGTTGAAAATACCTTGACGAAGCTTCAATATTGAGGCGTTATAAAGACACTCAATACTTTTTGGGGAATTTAAATTTAGAGATACATTAGTTTAGAGAACTTGTTAATATTTCACTAATGATCAGTGGGAAATTAAAAGTTACGAGCAACAAACGTTTGTTAGCTCAAGTCTTTCTTGGTGTACCAAACACTTCAATTCGAAATAATTTAAGTAAAGTTTTATTTCTACTAAACACTTCAATCCAAAATCATTTATCTAAACATCGATAAGATTGATAATTGAACATGATTGTTTCAACTGTATAGGAAATAGCCAAAGAATTTCAAATAATAAATATATTCTATTTAAGTTCTAAAAAAACTTTTACTTTCATATTACCAGACATCAACCAAACAAAATGTTTTTGTAAGTCATAAAAGGACCATGCTAGTGTGATTAACCCTCACCTCCTCAAGTATGTATTTTGTTTCCCATGGGTAAACCAAGATATAGAGACTCATTTAAAAGAAGACATCAAAAGGGTATTCATGCAAATGATTATTTTATTAGTTCAGATATTGTTATTACTTGGCAGTTGGCATCAGAATATGAACATGGAAACGTATAGAAAATACCAAGTTGGATACCAAATCAAAGTGGGTCAAGACGGATAGGGTCGAGCCACAATCCTTTGTATCCATTATTGTGCTAACAATGATTACAAAAACATACACCATTAAAAAGCTTATATATGCATTTGACTACACTTTCAACCGCCTTAGCCATTTGACACGTTTCATTTTTAGCATAAATCTTTAATCATTACACATTCGAGAAATTAGTTACAAAAGAACCAATTTATACGTAGATGGGCACAAATAATTTTAGTACTTCGGCCGCCTTTCAAATACTCACAACCACTCAAAATATTAACGAAGCACCTACCAAGAAAAGGCAATGTTAATGGGGTTTTTTAGAACAAAAATAGAACAAGCATACCACATTTTAATAAAGTTAATATCCTAATTACAGGTAACATGTGTGTCACAACACCAAATATACAAAACAAGTGACATTGAAATAAAGTAGTTATCAAACGGGTTACGCGCATAGGCGGTAGGCCTCTCCTCGGACCTAGAAACAAATGCGCACTTAATTTAATTTTTTTGATAGATAAGCATGCCTTAGACTCTTTAGCAAAGTTCCTCTTGGTTACATATTCAAGAAGCTATTACAATCTAAAGCAGACTACTTTATCAACCCAGAAATCAACATCTAGATTTATTTCCTTTAATTTTCAAAGTTCCTATATCCAGCATCTCACAATTTACTACCTTTCCCCAAGATGCATAACGATCTTTGATCTGTTTATATTAAAGCAAACACAGGTCTCTTAAATTAAAGTAATACTATCATCATACAAATGAGCAATTTTGGGTAATTTTTAGATTTTTGTATAGAAATAGCCAACCAAACTGATGTTAGCTACAAATATGCAAAACATGTGTGAAAGATAGTTATATAATGATGTGTTGTGGGAACCCTTTTTCTTAAATCTTTAAGCGATAAAATATGTATGCTTACTTTCGACGGGTTCCACCAGGGCGGCTAGGTTCAAGCTTTCAGCAACATCAATAGTAGAAAGAAACCAGGTCTCCCAAACCTAGTTCATGGAAGGATGAGGGGACAACCTTGAAAAAACATAGCTGGTAAAAATCAAAATTAATAATTTAATATAAAATTTGAAGTTGGAAAATTAAGTGAACTTCAAAGAAAGAAAAATTAATACCAATATGTCAAGGGGATTGCGAATCAGTATAAAATGTTTTCCTTTCTTTGTCAACTCATCACTTAAACCAGGTAGACGTTTTGCTATATGCTGCAAAATCAAAGTCATGACTCATGAGTTCATGAAGATGGAAAATACAGGTATGTAAGCATCACACGTCAAATAAAGAATGAGTAAAAAAAATATAAACTAAAAACATTGTGCGTGTGTGTGTATAACAGACAGCTCTAAACCAATTACCTTATATGATGTTGTGCATAACTTTATTTCCATCAGACTCCTATGCATTTTAAAACAAATTATCATTAGTAGCAATTATACAGCCAACAGTTGATTATAAGCCTATTTCCATGTATCATGTACTATCCAATTAGCTATGAGAATTCCAAACAATTTAATCAAATAGTTTCATAGTGAGGATTCTGAATAAACACAATATTCTCTTTACAGAACATTACTTATTCTCTATGTGGCCTATCAGCCCCTGTTACCTTTTTTAAATAATGTGCATATAGATGTTCATCTAGCACTTCAGTATCATCCCTCTAAAGAACAAGATGCATAAAGAAATATGTTCAACACTGGAAATTAGGGGAAAAAAATAGACTGAATGCCAAGAATATAGTTTTATGAGAGAACATCATCAATTTATCATAATGACATTGTTGTAAGCAAATAAAGTTTCAAATAGTCATTATAACTCTGGTTGGTGGATTATAACTTTATAAAAATATGTAAATAACAAACATGATAACTAAATCATTTGTCTAGAGCCAGTATCACTATGTGACTTGTATATCCTGGTTTTATAAGTTGCCTGCTGCTTTAAAAGTGAACTTTTGGAAAAGGCTTAACCTTTAGAAAGCCTACATAATCATGGTGAATCTACCAAGGTTAACTCACATAAAAGATAGCAAAAAATTCTGGGACCAACAAGAATAGATTATCTTTTACGGCACAATTTGCCCACACATACAATTAGATGAATTCATGGTAAATCTTGTTTCACCAAAACCATTACATCAATATTCAGGCCCATATGTACATCAACAATCAAAATTCAAAAGCCATGTTTTACGAAGAAACCGACTCTGATTGATTTACTTTTTACTTTCAAAAAACTATTGTAGTTCAAAAATTCCATAAAAATATTTAGAATTACAATTTTGCTACCTGAAGTTGTGTAGCCATCATCTTCAAACTCGGTGACATACCAGATGTGTTGTGACCCATCCTACAACTTGTTTTCACTGCACATTTATGGGTATATAAGTTCAACTATTAATTTCTGATTATACTGAAAACTGAACAAAATCAAAAGCAAGTAAAAAACTATGGGATTTGTCAAATACCAACCTTCATGTGTTGCCTCACAAAATAGCAGAGTTGTGCCGGTCTTGACTAATGACGGGATTCGATTCAATACGTTTCAGGGACGATTTTGTAACAGCCGATCTAGGTTAGATTGAATTCATTTGGTTCGTTGCTTCATTATGAATATGATTAATATTGAGAAATGGATGACAATTAATTATACATTGAAGATGGGTAAATGTTACGGTTTCACACTATTATGGCTTTGGTTAATCTTCCTAAGCTGCATCAATGAGTTATACAATTGCCTTTAGAGTTTGTACAGTAGGGGTATAAAGGGAAGAAAGTAGGTAAAATTTAGTGATTTATGCTTGTGTCTTTTAGAATGCCATCTTAAAATGAATGTTAAATTACTATCTTAGCCATCCTTCCTACTTAATAAGGTAGTATAGATTTTCTTATTTGAGTTCAGACATCTATTTAAAGAGAATTCATGTTAATCATGCACAAAATTTATGCGGATATAGGATCTTGATTTTAATACAAAGATTGTAGCATCTCAATCTTAACGAATGTATCATAAGATCCTATTTTATTTCACTTCAATTAGTAAAGTAAAAAGGTAAAAAAGTTTTAAAATTGTTAAAGAGTAAAGAAAAAAGAGAGGCGTACTTAGTGAATAAGAGCAAATGTAACCCAAAAAAATTAATTGAACAATTTAAAGCAATAGTTCATTTCTAGAGGGGCAAGGATTTATCTTTAGTATAGTAGGGTTCGCAATTCAGAAAAGGATGGCGGCGCAGCTTGTTGCTCGTTTACCTTCTATTGTGATGTAACTTTCGTATTTTTTTTCATAAAAAATAGCGTTTAATTTAAAAAAAAATTAAAGCACTAAATAAAAATCGTTAACAACAAAAAAAGGATTATCAACGCAACTGTTTACATGTTTGCCTTCTCTTTTAATTTAATTTCTCCTTTTCTGTGAAATCGTAGATCTATTTATCTAGTTTTTTTGTGGATGACTAGATCACCCAGTTAGGGCTTATGCCTTTGATCATCAAAGTCATAAGAAGGAATCCCGTGGTTGACATATTACTACCAGGTTAAACCGGTGTCACAATTCGTCCCCAGCCAGAGTTCGACCCCGAGACCTCCGGGCACGAACCCCACCTGATGGGCAGACCTTCCCACTTCCCTCCAAACCAATTGGTCTAGTTATCTTTATGAATTGTATGCTCCCCGTAAAATTAGGGTGCGTTTAGAATGTTTAAATTCTAAATCCAATCTTTCTAATTCCAATCCAAACAATTTACCAATCCCATTTGTGATACCCCAGGCAAATCCCACATCGGCTGTGGCAAGGAGAAGTCCTTGGTCATATGTAATTCAATGCTTCTTAAATCACTAATACGTTTTGGGGCTTAATGTTAGTGGATGAGAGGAGAACTCCATAGTTAAGCGTGCTCAGGTGGGAGCAGTACCAGGATGGGTGACCTCCTGGGAAGTCTCCACCGAGGCGACCAAAAATAAATCCGTGAGCTCTGGTTGGGCAACCCATCGGGGCAAAGCGGACAATATTGGTGTTGATAGGGGTCGGATGTTACAGATAGTATCAGAGCCACTTTTGTGCCATTTGGGATGGTGGGTCAAACCTTATCACGGACAATGAGACTCTAACAGGGGGTGAATGTGACACCCAGGCAAATCCTACATCGGCCGTGGCCAGGATAGATCCTTGGCTCACATGTAATCCAATGCCTCTTAAATCACCAATGCGTTTT